>CAJGYO010000018.1:63256771-63688572 GCA_904845875.1 Miscanthus lutarioriparius
GGCAATGCAGTTGCAACGCATGGGCGCTTCCAGCTCGTCCGCTTGCGGCGATCGATCGACTCCGCGGGGGAGGATGCATGTTGATGCGGCCGGTATGGGTTGAGGAGATGGATACAAGGTGCCGATCGGGGTGCAGCTCATTTGCCGCGTCGTCGTTTCCCCCCGCACATCATCGGTCCCCTGTCGCCGCGCGCGCCTGCCTGCCTTTGCCTTGTCGAGCACCGGCGGCCCATGGCCTCCTGTCGTGCGGGAGGAAGCCGCCACGGGCTAGCTACCAAGATCGAGCTCGATATGATCCGCCTCTTTGGCGCGGCGTCATCTCATCTACATCACGTCGAGTCGAGACGTCTCCCGTCCACATCAGGAGCGTACCTCTTCTAGGCGAGCGCGGATACGCCGGCCGATCTCGATGCCGCGGCGCACGAGGCCGAGGGCGTCCGGACGGCGCATCGCGTTCACGCACTGCCGTGCAACATGGCCGTCCAACTTTTGAGTGATCGTGAATATATTCGTGATCGATACCAAGGACGATCCTCTTTGCTTGCTTGCGAGTTCGCGCGACGCGATGCATGCACGCGAGTGGTACGGAGCATGGGCACAGCCGCCTCCGTCGTAGGCGCCTGATGCGCAGAGCCCCAGGCGGATGCGTCGCAGCCGGCCGTCGCTCTGCATCTGCTGGTTGGCCGGGCGCCGGGCGGGCCAGTGCGACGTTCCTTCGCGCGTAGCACGGCTCGGGGGATGGGTGTGTTGATCGGCATGCTTGCCTTGGACCTTCCTTCTCTCGCCGGCGCGGCGATCTGACAGGTACGGTGCCAAGTCTGCAGGAGCCACGCCGGGCGGTTCTCTTTCTCTCTCATGCCTTGGCAGCTCACGCACGGGTGAGAAGCTGCCATACACGCTCGGCTGCTTAAATGTTTGTCCACTGGCCGCCAACAGTTTGGTTATGCTGGCGGAATGGAAGCTGACAAGAGAGAACGGGCAGCAGCGCAGATCGATCGACATGGAAAGATGCATGCAGCCGTATGCCCCGGACATTATCAGATCATCAGACGATCAGGCAATCATGCATGGATGATGCATCAGTCGGTGTCCAGTGGATGTCATAATTTTAATTGAGCTAAATACATTCACGGTCCTTAAACTTGTAGCGTTGTGTTATTTAGGTCCACGAACTCTCAAACTCGAAATTCGACCTCTAAACTTGTCGAGTGGTATACCATAGATCCATATCCCTTTGGCAGGCGCTGACTATGATAAATTTTTATAAAAAGCACCCTGCATGTCCACCACGCGCCCTCGCTCGCTCAGTGTCTCCAGCAGCCGGACCAGCCCGCCGTGCACGGTGCACCAGCCGCTCGATGGTGCCCGCCGAGAACCGGAGGAACCAAACCGAGTGCATCTCCGCGCTGACGGCCTTCCGCTACGCGCGGCACGAGTCACCGTCGGAGATGAAGATGTCGTCCCCGAGCAGCTCCGCGGACAGCTTCCCTTGTTCTGTGCTTCGTCCGCGACCCCATGTCCGTGCTGCGCGGCCGCGCCCCGCTTAGCCTCCGTCTCTGCAGGGGCGGACGAGCGCCGACTGTCTTGCTCAACTCGCGGGTACCTCTCTCAATGCCAAGGTCGTCCTCGCACGATAGGACCAGGATGTCGAGGCTACCGACGGCGTCCCGGAGCTCGTGCGCGGCCTAGCCAGGCGACCATGTCTCGCCGCATCTCCGCGCGGGCCTCCTCGGCGCAGGCGCCGCGCTTATCGTCCTCATAGCGGCGCTAACCTTCTTCGTCGATCGTCGTCCGTGACATCAAGAGGTGGACCGGTGGCTCAAGGATCGAGGAGCCCGGGAAGCTCACCGCTTTCCGACAACTTTGGCGAGGTGTCCGTGCTACGCGGATCTGGACAAGAAGTCTGAGTGCGTTCGCGTCGGAGATGGACATCGCGGCCACATCCAACACAGCAACATCGCACACCGCGACGCCAAGTCCAGCCCATCTTGCTCAACTCGGTGCTCAATGCCAAGGTCATAGCGTCCAGTCCAAGGTTGACGAGGACGAGCTCTTTAAGGCCCGCTTGCTCGCCAGAGAGAAACGCGTCCAACATTTGCCGTGGTCGTCACGTCGCGTAGTCCCGCTTCCGCTCGACATCGGTGTCACGCAAGCGCCTCAGAGCGCATTACGCGTCGTGCATCGCCGCGCGCCCCACGTTGTTGTTACTCGCCCACGCCACTCCACTCCAAATACAAGCGCCGCACCCGTCTTGCCTCGCGCGCGTTGTTCAGAACGTGCCCATGCCTCACGCCACCACTCGGCTCGTCGTCGCATGCGCCATGTTCGCCTCGCATGACAAAGACTCTGCGCGTGTTCGAGGCCTCACGCCACCACTCGGCTGCGACGCCCGCCCGCCTCCGCCTCTGAGGCCTCCAGACACGGACGCCGTCGCGAGGTAGATAATGGACGACCGTGGACGCCACATGGCCAGACAGATGGCCATGGCCGCGAGCCACAGAGAGAGAGATTTGCCCGGCCGCTTCGAGGGAGACGAGCAGCTACGGATGCCACGGCCGGCCGAAGGTAGAACATGTCTACAACAGGGGGCTTTTTGTAAAAAAGATCATCGTAGTCAGTGCCTCCGAAGGGGTATGGACCTATGGTGCACCACTTAATAGGTTCGGAGAGTCAAATTTCGAGTTTGAGAGTTCATGGACCTAAGTGGCACAATGCTACAAGTTTAAGGATCGCTAGTGTATTTAACTCATTTTAATTTGTATAGGCAGATCACTTACAAATCCGTTAGACTCTAGTTGGATATGCTATGAAGCCCTTGGAGGGTCCAAAGAGATCTAAAATTTTATAGTTGACAACTTTTTAATTTGAGATGGTTTATATGTCTAAATATTCAATATAAGTTATCGGACATGTTAAACAATCTCGATTTGAGACAAAATCACATCAAAGTCGTAGTACTCCATGAGATCAACAATTTTGTAGTTAAACAACTTTTCATTGAACAACATCTTCCTCTAGGACCTCATCTTCCTCCTCGCGATGGCTTCTTCTCCCTCCCCGCGCTCGTCCTCGACCCCGCCGTCATGCTCGTCCTCACCCCCGCCGCCTACCACCGCCCTACCGGCCCTAGCTCGCCGGAGCTCCGGCGAACTCTAGCGGCCGCCTTCTTCCCCTCCCCCTCCGACCACGGCGAGCTTTGGCAGCGGCAACCTCCCTCCAGCCAAGGCGCACCCGCCCCTCCCTAGCCCAGACGCCATCGCCGCCGCAAGGGCCCCTAAGCCTCCCAGCCTCCTTCCCCATCGTCTGGACAGCCTACCTCCCCCCGACAGGGCCCTTCTAAGCCTGTCAGATTTGGGAAAGAAGGTTGGGGCATGGCCGACGGAACCCTAGCCGCGCCATCGTCGTCTTCTTCGTCTCCGACCTGGCGCCAACGAGCCCCCCCCCCCTCTCCTCTTCCTCTCCGTCGGGCCTGGGCATGGGTCGCGCGAGCACGCATCATCGCGTAATAAAGTTTGTGCTTTTCATTTGAGATTGTGTCAAATATTCAATCCAAGATTGATAGAGGTGAAGTTATATAATTATAAGTGTTACTCGGCTGAGATAGCATGTACTCTTGAGGGAGCATTGATGTCATGGCTTCGAATCCTTGAAATCGACAGTCATGATATACTTAAACCAATAGTGATAAGGGTTTTTTTTTACTAGTGAAGCTTCATCTCAGCTTCATCTCTATAAATTCAGATACATGAACCACTTACATTTTCCTCATAGAAAAAATAGGACTTGCTAAAATTTAGAGGACGGTTATTATATATATTTCATATATTAAAATTACAATTTTTATTCATTGCAATTTTTGTAGACACAATTTGCAATTTTCAGTTCCGAGAATAAAGAACCTGTTAGACAAAATCACAAACCCAACAAAATCTTATTTGCGTTGGTACAAAGATAATTAACAACTTACAATTGTTTCTATAGTCAGAAAACGAACAAAAAATCTAATATATTATGACACAAAGACATATAACAAATCATAAAAGTAAAATAATCTACTTTTACTAGTTGGTATTGCAGGAGTGTTGCTAAAAATCTCGTTAAAATTCAGGCACCTGAAATATAGGAGTAGCGAGAAAAATTTGCATACTATTTTACATGTAACAGAAAAATGAAGTAACCTCACAAATAGGCATCTAGTAGTGATCTCGAAATTTTGAACGGAAATTTTGGTGTAAGCAAACAAGTATTGTCCACCCCCACCACTGCACCGCTCTAGCACTAGCAGAATCCCAACATTTCAAATTCGCGCCCCACGAAAACTGTTGCTTAATGATTTCTTTACAAAGGGTATGGTTTGTCTTAGGGATATATATATATAATAACTAGAAATTCATTGTATGTCATGAGCGAGAGAATCGATTCTCGATCCTTTCCACTCCACTTTCATTGGGGTATGGTATGGGTATCAACCATCAACTCAAGAGAGAGTGAAAGCCACTCCCAGCTCCAACCCAAACCAACCTTTCATGTGCAGCAGCCAGCAACCAACGGCCACGGCACCTCCTTGCTCCTTGCTCCTTGCTCCTTGCTCCTCATGGTCATGAATCCAACAGCAGACACAAAAGCATCTGGCAAAGTGCTCCGTCCTGGGACTCCGGGGTAACGTCCGTCAAATCTCAGATCGATGGCGACGGATCCGAGACTTTCACTTTGAGAACGACATGGATGGAATATCTATCGGCACCTGGTATCCCGTATCCACAAGAGAAAGCCATGCCGTGTGCTAGCTTTTTCTCGTAGGCCAGCATAGCAAATAGCATAGCCGGAGAGAATAAAGGCAGTAGGGGAGATGCAGCCAGTAGGTGTCGCACGCACCGGTCCAGTCCTGATTCGATTCGAATATAGGAAGGAGTACTGAAAGATACTACTGCTCGCATTCTGGGCTGGGGCAAGTGGAGAAAGAAAGAAAGAAAGATTCAGTCAGGTGCTCCGTGCTCGATTGCTGGACGACGGTCAGGTCAGCACGGCCAGCCATGTGAAAGATGGATGCAGTGATGGTAAAGCGGGCTCACTTTTGCCAAAGTGACGACGGACGATCTTGTGCGTTTGTACTAGCTAGTAGCATCTTTATCAGACGCACGCCGACTCCATTCATCCGCCGAAAATCTCTCAGCCAGCCTTCCCATTGGGTGATTATTGGTCACTGCACCTCCGTCTTTTGCCATGCGCGTCACTGTGTTTAATTTAATTTGTTGCCCGGCCTTTGGACCAGTGACTGGTCTGAAACAAGGTTCAGACACAAGAGGACCTGCCAGCTCGTGAATTAGGCTTAAAAGATTCGTCTCGTGAATTTCGTCTAAACTGTGTAATTAGTTTTATTTTTTATTTATATTTAATGCTTCATATATGCGTCCAAAGATTCGATGTGACGAAAATCTTGAAAAATTTTGCAAAATAAAGTGCAACTAAACATCACCTAGCTAGGAGAAGGAGACGCCTGATCTGATCTGGTATCTTTGCAAACTCTTCCTGCCTGCCTAGCCTATGTCGGAGCTTTCCAGCTGGACGACCACTACCACCCGTGCCGTGCTGCCTCGATCAACTTGCATTAACCCTCCGGCCGGGGCAACCGCACGTTCGTACTCTACGTGCCCATCCATCCTTGTCAACTGGCGATTACTCCTAGGTACTACGTATGATCAGCGGTCACGCTCTACACCGCCCAGGCTCGATTCCTCCAAGTTCGATTTGAGTTGTCTGCAGAAAGATCGATCGATCGGCACGAGCACGAAAGCAAGCCGTTGATGCGTCAGTCTGTGCCAGAGCGAGGCATCAGGTCCAGAGATCCTCTTCGTTTTCAAAGTCGATCTCATGGTGTCGAGATAACAACACGATAAAAGCACCGATAGTGGAGCTAGCACGGCCTATCTTCGAGTAGCCATGACGGAGAGACGATGCCAAAGGAAACACGAGAGAAGGAACCGTAGCGAAAAAAATGATGTTCAGTTCAGCCATGAGTACTACTAGTCCAGTACTCCAGCCAGCACAGCTCTGGGTGGCGCAGCAGCAGCATCTGCGACGTGCCGTGGCAGCGCCCGGCCGGGCGCGAGCGCGACACCCCACACGCGGGGCGGTCGGGCGGGCGGGCGGGCAGGCAGGCAAAGGGGCCAGCGCGCCAACTCAGGTGCCGGCCCGGCGTGTAGGCGCCTTTGGGCGCCGGGCCTGCTGGACCACACGCGGGGGGCGCGACGCGACCCCCTCCCAGTCCCACCACCGCGAAGGCAAAGGCTGGTGCCAACCGAAAGCCGCTGCCGGGCGGCCCCCACGTCCGGTCCGCGCGCGCTAGCTGGGCGAACTGGGCAACTGCCAAGTGCCGAGCCCAGCCCGGCCGCCCGCCCGGATGGTGGCAACTGGGGGCGGGCAGGTGCCACGCGCGCGCGAGAGGACTCCGGGAGTCGCACGGGAAGGAAGAAGGGTGCCGCCTTTTTGGATTGTTTATTGGTAGCGTGGCTTTGGCTCCCGTTGTTCCTTCGGGTGGAGTGGGGTGGGAGGTGGGCGTGATGAGTGGCCTGCCGGCCATGCCTCCGTGCGGGCGCACCATGATGCGCGCCCGCTGCCTTTCCATGCCGCCCGCCGCGACCTCCAAAGCGGCCAAGCCATCATCGCTGGCGGGCGCCCTGACCCATCAGTCGGTCCGGTCGACTAGACTTGTCATGCGCCTGGCCTGGAGCCGGCCCGGGATCCATCGCATCGGAGGCCGGCCACACAGCGCTGGGACGGACTACTACGCGTGCCCTACTTTTTTAACACTGCACAACGTGCACCGTATGTGCGTCGTCGCAGCAAAACTGCCCCAAACTCTTGTAACGCTCGCCCCGTTCTATGCGCTACTTTAACCGTATTTTTCAGTGAACAAACCGTATTAAGCATAAGCTAAATTTTAACGAAACGAATAGGGCCACTGCGAAAATTTGCACGGTCATCGATCAGGTCTTCATTCATCATCTGGTGACCGTGGAACTGGACTGCTAATAGTATAGTACAGAAGATGTGACACGGTGCACTCCCAACAACAAAAAGGTGGCAAGCAGAGAATTATTTGGAGGCTTGAGCTAGCATAGCAGGTCTCCTGTACTTTCAACAATTATTAGTCAAAAATAGACATATGACCTACATCAATGCCACTTGCCAGAACAGAGTTAGCAAGGCTGAGGCGTCCATGATTGCTAAAATGCAAACCTACTCACATTTTTTTTCTTGAATTTGCTCAGTAAATCAATCACTACTGTACTAGCCTTTTTTTTTGAAAACCTTGCTCCATGCACACACCACCCGTAATCAGAAACATCAACCATTTCGGCGCTAAACTGGTAGAAAGTACTACCCCATGCCATCATCATTCCTGTGATCGAAGTCTAATCTAGAATCAAAATTTATAAGCCATCGATCAAATGACGCAAGAACCTCGTCATCAGACACCCTCTGCGCAAGCGCAAACCAAACCCTGATGAAATAGTAATTTGCGCGCGCGCCCATGCGCGCTGTGATGACACATTTACGATTTAATCACATGAGATTGCAGACAGAGAGATGTTTGGGATTAAAACCATTAGACGTTAGTAGCATAACTTCTAACATAGCCAAGGTAAATGTTCAAAGGCACGAGCTTAATACACACTGATACATTGATCCCAAGGCAATACATTGAACGTACGGGGTCACAATAGGCATTCATGCAGGAGAGAAATAGCAGTTCCTAGGGGATGCCACCGAGCCATGGCGGCGTGGTGCTTTTCCAGTTCCGGTTGTATATGTCAGCACCATCAGACTCACAGGTTAGAGTGGACGAGAAGGCTACTTAAATCAACACAACAGATGTTACTTTTTTAGCTACACAAGAATCTGATACGTACTACTATAAATAAAAATGCATTAGGAGCTATATAGCTTGGTTCGGAGCTGTACCTTTGGTTTCAACGTAAGGACTGTAGCTTGTAATTTCATTGTCAGTATTTGAACGGTGGTGGATCAAATTGGCATGCCTGATGAGCTGTATAGTAGAGAGAATAGTGTCTAGACATGTGATGAGGGCGCAACCGATAGTATATGTGGGCTAAGTAGCTAACTAAAAGAACAGAGCAACACTCTAAGGTATGGTGTATTGGGTCTGAGTGACATCACCTTCGTGCTGTTGTCTATAGGATTCGTCAAGAGCCCCTCTATCCACATTGAATTCATCCGTTGTTAGAAATTCAAGGAAAATCATGCATTGGATCAACGTCAAGAAAACATGCATTGGAGCTAAGTATTAGGAATTATGGTATGCATTATCTATGAAAGGATCAAGATAACCAAGAGGAGGGTGAATTGGGCTAATTCTAAATTTATGCAATAATTAAGTCCTACACTTAGCCCATTTCACCCCTTGTGTCTAAAAAGTGTTTCTATTGCTTTTCCGAATAAAAATTTTACACCCTAGGTTCCAATCCTACTCTAGCATAGCAATTTTAGGAATGTAAAGACATTAAATGAATTGCTCAAATGTAAATGCTCAAAGTAAAGAGAGGGAAAGAAACACGGCGATATTTTCCCGAGGTATCGGAGAGTCGTCACTCCCCACTAGTCCTCGTTGGAGCACCCGCACAAGGGTATAGCTCCCCCTTGATTCACGCAAGGATCAAGTGCTCTCTACGGGCTGATTCTTTGACACTCCGTCGTGGTGAATCACCCACACCGCTCACAACTTGACTTGGGTCATCCACAAGCTTCGCCGGATGATCACCAAGCTCTCAATCACCACCGAGCCATCTAGGTGATGGCGATCACCAAGAGTAATAAGCATAAACTCTCACTTAACCAAGACAAGCCTAATGAGAAAGGTGGATGCACACTTGCTACTCTCTATACACTAATGAGGTCCTTAATCTTGGATTATCTAATCTCAATCACCTCACTAGGCTCTTGCTCTCCCTTACACTCAAAAAGTGTTTTTCACCTGAACAAATGGGCAAGAGACCTTCCATGGACGAGTGGAGTAAATATTTATACCCCCTCATTCAAAACATAACGTTTGGAGGCTGAGTCAGCACTCTGCGGGCTGACCGGACGCTCCGGTTAGGGTGACCGAACGCTTCCGATCAGTTGTTCCCACCACTGTGTTAGAGAGAGCCAATAAGTTCTGATCGGACTCTGACCAGCGTCCGGTCATCACCCATCGGACACGTCCGGTCAAGAAAAGCCTCTCTAGAATCTCTTTGGAGTCAACCGGACGTAGGCACCCCAGCGTCCGATGCTCCTCCACTTAGTGTCCAGTCAGTACCAGACGACTATAGTTGATTGATCGGACTCTGACCAGCGTCCGGTCAGCACCCGCCGGACGCGTCCGGTCAAGAAAAGCCTCTCTAGAATTTCTTTGGAGTCGACCGACGTAGGCACCCCAGCGTCCGGTGCTCCTCCACTTAGTGTCCAGTCAATACCAGACGACTATAGTTGATTGATCGGATTCTGACCAGCGTCCGGTCAGCACACACCGGACGCGTCCGATCAAGAAAAAACCTTTCTAGAACCTCTCTGGAGTGGACCAGACGCAGACACCCTAGCGTCCGGTGCTCCTCTACTCAGCGTCCGGGCAGTACCAGACGACTGCAGTGGATCAAATGAACTGACCGGACTCACCCTCCAGTGTCCGGTCACAACTAGACCAGCATCCGATCAGTACCAGATGACTGCAATTGATCAAATGAACTGGCCGGATTCACCCTCAAGCGTCCGATCAGTCATTGGACCCTCCATTCACTTCCAACTCGAAATCCTATGTGAATGAAGTTGACTCTAATTTATCTTAGGGCAATTTCTAAGCTATCTAGTGCTAGGTTGGACAAGTGTGCACCACACCTAACCTACTAGACTCACCTAGGTCAAGCTACTAGTCCATACCCCCCCTTAATAGTACGGTCAAAGGAAAAAGTCCTAAATAACTCTAAGTGTCTATTCAACTCTAAATGACACTTAGAGCTAGCCGTCCTTAACCTTGTCGTCCATCCTTTAAAAACCGAAATGAATTCCATCGACGGGGGCATGAAAACCATAATTGCCCAATCAATTGCCATTATCATGACCTAACTTAAATTGTCTCTGTAAAACACACATTAGTTATAGTAATCTCGTGTCATCATTAATCACCAAAACCTAACTAGGGGCCTAGATGCTTTTAATCTCCCCCTTTTTTATGATTGATGACAACACAACCTCGAGTATGTAAAAGAGATGAGTAAGATTTTCAACATGCTTGATTCATATAAGCTTTTGACAATAAGAACAAAGGGGTTAGACATGCTTATATGACCCAAGCCAACATGGTGTACTCAAAAGATATGAATTAAGCATGAGTACATGAAATAAAGCTCATTTGAATCGGAGTAAAACATGGAAGCAAAGCAAATGAGCATAACCAATATATATCAATGTAGAGAGCACACATGCCACATAAGTCTCACCATCACATGTATATTATGCAATGCATGAAAGTAAATATGAATGCACGAAATATCACACACAAAAGACTAAAAGAATCAAATCGAGACCATCTCACACGCTCCCCCTAGATCTAACATACTCACTCTCTCTCCACCTTTGGCATCAAGCACCAAAACCTAAGGGTTGACGGCGGAACAGGAGTAGGCGAGTCGAGCGCTGAGGTGCGGTGAGAGATCTAAAACTGAGCTGCAGCATCCCCTGACCCTAAGCTCTGAGCGGCCTGACCCTCTATTGTTAGAAGTGAAGGTGAAGCAATCGGGGTCTGCTCAGTAACTGGCGTGGCTTGTGACTCTGCAGGTGTCACTGTAGGAAGTGGAGCCACATCTGCCGCTGTAGCTATCACTGAAGCCTCAAGTGTAGGAGTGACTGTCTGAGGTTGCTCGGATGATGCAACAGACGACAGAATCATCTTGGTAGTCCTGGTAACCGGAGCAGTTGTGGTAGGGACAGGAACTCATAACACTGGAGGTGTAGGCTGCCCTGTAAGATCACTGAAAGTAGCACTGAGACTCCTAGAGACTGGGGTGTCCGTCACTAACACTGAAGAACCCAGAGTTGGAGTGAAGCCCGTAACAATAGGAGTAAAGTGAAGACCCTATGTAGTCACTGGTGAAGCAAACCACTAGGGCACCTGTTCTATAGGTGAAACAAACTGAGTAGCTGGTTGTCCCTAACTCTGAAGCCCACTGGGCTGTACAGCTGGAGTCATTGGAGTGGTGGTGGCAGGCTAGCCTATCTGAGGTGTAGACTGCTGAGGAGTAACCCCAATAGCAGTGAATACATGTGCATGAAGCCAAGTAACTGCTGCTGAATCATAAGCTACTGCTACCACTGAAACTCATCCTGTCGTGCCTAAACCTGAGCAAGTGCAGCTACGGTCTCCTATGCCTAGCGTGCTTGGTCCTATCTCATTCGCTCAAGTACTGCTAGAAGTGCTGGGTCAATCTGCGGTGGCTGTGGTGGAGCCACTAGCCTCTCTGTCATGCGGTCGAGGAGCCATCTACGGAATCGGCTGATAGTCATCATCTGAGCTATCACTTGGTCGCTCTCGACCTCATCCTCCTGCTGTGCATTAAGCTGCTCCTCCTCTATCGCTGTAATGCCCCGATGATCTCACCCTACTGGGCTGCTGTCTCTAGTACCTCTAGGCGACGACTCTACTGGCGAGGTGTCCTCGCATGACTGTGACATAGCATCTGGCTCATGTCATACTATGGAAACTTAGTGGTAGCACCTATCCACTCTGTCATTGTCTCTAGAGACTTGTGTGTAATTGCCTTGCGGAGTAGGAAAGTGATCCAATGAGCATAAGACAGCTGACCGTGACCTCTGAAGCCCTCTGCTAGTGTGTCATCTATATCTGAAAGCATCACATCCCAAATATCAAAGATAGTCTGAGACACCAGGTGATACACTAGCCACAACTGAATTCGAGTCAGCCCCTCATGGTAGCCCATCCTCGGAAGCAGAGTCCTCCTCATAATAGCATTAAGAAGCCAAGTTGTAGGTGTAAGATCACGTGGTGTCCTGCTCCACCCCTCTCCAAACGGCTCTGTGAAGTATGGTCTGACAAGATCTATAGGTGGCACAAGTCCACCGTGAGGATGTCTCGGAGGCTCTGTCTATCCATAGCATACCTCGTGAAGGCAAATTGGTAACTCTAGAATCCTCAGTATCTCTCTGACTCTCGAGCTCTATAGCCTATAGTCACGGCCTCTGAAATCAAAGTGAATAAACATGTGGCTCGGGTCAATCCATAGAGAGGAGTAGAACTCACAAACCCATGATGGAATATAGCGACTAGTCTGTCCAAGAATATCTGTCAAGCCTGGTAGATAAGAAAGGTGAGGGCGGATCTGCTCGCCTGCAGCTACAACAAGAGACTATGGAGCAGACCCGCTGAGATCTAAAAGCAACACCGCTATTGAGATATGCATTATAGAAGTCCTCTTGCAACATAGTGTAGAAGTGCTCTGAGGCATGCTCATCCCGCCTCGGTGGAAACCAATCCTCAAACTGTATGAACCATAGCTGTTGCACCTGTCTGGCTGTGGCTGCCCTTAGGTCATGGTGAACTACCAAAGGCGGACCCTGTGGTCTAGGAGGTGGACGAGAACCCTGCCTCTATGTCTCAGGCCTCGGTGACACTTGAGTGCGTGTGCGACTGGAGCATCGAAGCAGTGGCTGTGCTGCCTGCTCTACCTCCTCAACCAGCTCTCCCTGCTGGGTGTCCTCTGTATGCTCTACCGACTATGTCTGCTTCTCAGTCACCTCCTGAGTCTGACTCTCCTCTGGATAAGAGACCTCTAGAGCGTCCTCTAAAGAGACGCCATCCTCCAAGTATGATAGTCCCGGGTGGACTACCAAGACTAGTCTCTAACCTCTCGACGGCGGCCCTCTAAGCTGGTGACAACTGATCGCCTAGGCGAATGCCACCCCTAGATCCACCTCTCTCTGCATGCTCTGCGGCTGGCTACCACTACTGCTGCTCTCTCTACCTCAACGTCATCTCTCTTGCGCTTCTTCTTGGTAGTCGTTTTCGCCTTTCCTTTTGATGAGCAGTCAGGCAAGGCGGAGGCCTTGGATCCTCATCACTAGGACCACCCCGGCATTCTTGCAACATGCCATCTCTGAAGCTGACAAGAACCACTGACACTCAAGAGGCTTGGCCTTAATCCATACTCGGGCTTGGCCCCTAGTAAAACTACCACTTAAAATCAACCACAATAGCATCGACTCGCTGCACGATGGAATAGATAGGAAATATAAATAATCACTATATTCATCTAGAGGTGAGAAACCCTAAGAAGCAAGCAGTAGATGAGAAATTGAAATTGATAGCTTGATACAAGATGAAATCCAATGATCCGGCAACCGACAAGCAAAGGAGAGGATCACCGGGCACCACACAGGATCGGCGGTTATGCCTAGGGCTAGGGTTCTGGCGCCTAGACAGAAATCACAATGGCGCAGTCATGTTGGCGTGGGCACGGTGGCGCGAGCATGGTACGGTGGTGGCGCAGTGCAGCTAAAGCATAGTCATGGGCGCGGCGCGGGTGAAGGCGGCGGCGCGGGCTCGGCGCGGTGGAGCAGAGCAGCATGACGGCGGGGAAGGCATAGGCGCGGGCGTGGCGCGGTGGAGCAGAGCAGGGCGACAGTGGGTGAAGGTGTAGGCATGGGTGCAGCGCGGGTGAGGTCGCGAGCAAGGGCGCAGTGCGGATGAGGTTGCAGGCACGGGCGCGGCGGAGCGGAGCAGTGTGGCTGCGCGAAGCAGACGGCGTGGGTACGCGGGCTGCGGCGGCACGATGCGACGGCATGGGTGATTAGGGCAGCAGTAGCGGCATGGCGTACGGAGCAAGAACGATATATATGGTGGCCCTCGCGTGACAGAGAAGAAAAGGAAATTAAGATCCACTTGAGTTCAACTGACCGGACGCACCGGTGGCAACGACTGGACGCTGCCACCCAGAGTCCGATAGACAATAGAGAGATCCAAAACCCCTCAAGTCGTGACCAACGCGTCAGGTGCCTCATGACCGGACACACAACAGAGTCCAGTCGATCCAGTCAACTTCTTCTTTGTTTGACCGAACGCAGGGCCATCTTCACACCGGACGCTGGAGGAACAATGTGCAGCGTCCGGTCACCATTTTTCAGCAAATTTTCAAAGTTCCTTCGCGCTGCCTTTTCCCAATCCAGTCCCAACTTCAATAAGACACAAATAAACACCAATTAGGACTGATGTGAGAGACCTCTCTGAAACCCTCAAATTTTTTAAAGTATTTTGCCTTAGGCTATAATTCTTTTTAAGAATATATGCAATAAAAGGGGCGAGGAGCACTATGTGACCACACAAGAGGGTTTTATGACCAATAGGAGCTTCAAATGCTCTCCCTATTTGTGGATAAACACAACGGATGCTCAAAAGATAACCGAAAAGAAACGACAAACCAACACACATGCACATGCAATGTAATACTTGAAAGTAAGTCTAGTTGCTTGTCAAGTTTGATCAAGATTAAGCATCTTCACACGCTTTTTGGCGGTTATCTTAACCATGTTAGACAAGCCCTAAGTGCATTACTAAAAAATTATACATGTTTTATATTACAATGCAATGCAAGGGAGAACACAAGCTCATTTTTTAGTGAAGTTACTAGAGTCAAGCACAATGAGCTCATTCCTCAACCGACAAAATATAGCCTCATCTAGCAGTTTAGTGAAGATATCCGCCAATTGATCCTCAGTCCTCACACCTTCTAGTGATATATCATTTTTAGCAACACGGTCTCTAAGAAAATGATGGCGGATATCTATGTGCATGGTGCGAGAGTATTGAACCGGATTATTAGCAAGTTTTACCGCGCTCTCATTGTCACACAATAGAGGTACCTTTTCTAGAACTACACCATAGTCTAGCAAAGTTTGCTTCATGTAAAGAATTTGTGCACAACAAGCACCCGTGGCAATATATTCCGCCTCGGCGGTGGACAAAGCCACACTATTTTGCTTCTTGGAGATCCAAGACACTAGTGATCTATCAAGCAAATGGCACCCTCCGGATGTGCTTTTTCTATCAATTTTGCAACCGGCATAATCCGAATCGGAATAGCCAACTAGTTGGAATCTAGCTCCATTGGGATACCAAAGACCAATGCTTGGTGTGTGTTTAAGGTACCTAAGGATTCTTTTAACAGCAACCATGTGAGCCTCCTTAGGATTAGCTTAAAATCTAGCACACATACACACACTAAACATGATATCGGGCCTAGATGCGGTCAAATATAACAAGCTAACAATAATAAAGCGGTAGAGAGTTTGATCAACCGTTTTACCTCCCTCATCTAGGTCGAGATGTCCATTTGATGGCATAGGTGTCTTGTTTGGCTTACATTCATCTATTTTAAACCTCTTGAAAAGGCCCTTGGTACACTTTTCTTGAGAGATAAAAATCCATTCTCTCATTTGCTTTACTTAAAAATCAAGAAAGAATGTAAGCTCTCCAATCATCGACATCTCAAACTCCTTCGACATCAATTCACCAAACTCTTTGCAATAATCTTCATTTGATGAGCCAAATATGATATCATCAATATATATTTGACAAATGAAGATCTCTCCATCAAGCTTCTTGGTGAATAGTGTGGTGTCGACCTTCCCAATGGTGAAGCCCTTCTTAATGAGAAAATCACAAAGGCGTTCATACCAAACTCTTGGGGCTTGCTTGAGACCATATAGTGCCTTGGACAACCTATAAACATGATTAGGATATCTAGGGTCTTCAAACCCGGGAGGTTGATCAATATAGACTAGTTCATTTACGAAGCCATTTAAAAATGCACTTTTAACATCCATTTGATATAATTTCATTTCATGATGCGATGCATATGCAAGGAGGATACGAATGGCTTCAAGTCTTGCAACCGGTGCAAAGGTCTCTCCAAAATCCAACCCTTCAACTTAGGAGAACCCCTTCGCAACTAGCCTTGCCTTGTTCCCCACAACAATACCTTGATTATCTTGCTTATTGCAAAACACCCACTTTGTTCCAATAACTCTTGCACCTTGTGGTCGCTCTTCAAGTGTCCAAACTTCATTCCGGGTAAAGTTGTTCAACTCTTCATACATGGTATTTATCCAATCCGGATCTTGAAGAGCTTCTTCTACATTTGTAGACTCAATGCAAGAAACAAACAAGTGATGTTCAATAAATGAAGCAAGTTTTTGAGAGCGAGTCATTACACCCTTTGAAGGACTCCCTATGATAAGATCGTGTGGATGTGCTAGTAGTAGGGGTGAATTTCTTCTATCAACCACTTGTGGGAGAGGTTGTGGAGCATCAAAATCTTGAGCTTGTGCCACCATTTAATCATATGAGACATGAGTATCTTTATTTTCTACTCTCACATCTTTATCATCATCTTGTGACATATTTGATGAAGAAGGTGGATTAATCACTTGTACATCATCTTCATCATCTTTGGGCTTGATGTCTCCAACCGGAATGTTCTTCATGGCCTCCCTCAATGGTTCATCACCTACATCATCAAGATTCTCATGTGCTCCTTGAGAGCCGTTAGATTCATTAAATTCCACATCATATGTTTCTTCAACTAAGCTAGTGGCATGATTAAATACTCGATATGCTTTGGACTTTGATGAGTAACCAATAAGAAAACCAATATCACAATGTCTTTCGAACTTTCCTAGGTGTTGCCGCTTCTTGTAGATGTAGCATTTGCAACCAAACACCTGGAAGAATGAGACACCCAGCTTCTTCCCATTGAGCAACTCATAAGGGGTCTTGCCAAGAAACTTTTGAAGAAAAAGGCGATTGGAAGCATAACATGTGGTGTTGATAGTTCTGCCCAAAGAGCTTTGGGTGTATTATACTCATCAAGCATTGTTCTTGTAAGGGTGATAAATGTCCGGTTCTTTCTCTCTACTACACCATTTTGTTGAGGAGTGTATGTTGCGGAGACCACATGCTTGATCCCTACTTCATCACAATATGCTTCAAAGTTTGTGTTGACAAATTCTTTTCTATTGTCACTTCTTATCTTCTCGAGTTTCACTTCAAATTCACTTTGTGCTCTCTTGATAAACTTCTTGAAACATGCGGCCACTTCGGTCTTGTCTTGAAGGAAGAACACCCAAGTATATCTAGAGTAGTCATCAACTATCACAAGACAATAGAGATTTTTTCCTCCCAAACTCTTGTAAGTTGTTGGTCCAAATAGATCCATATGAAGAAGCTCTAGCACTCTTATTGTTGACATGTAAGCTTCTGTTGGATGAGTGTTTGCAACTTGCTTGCCGGCTTGACATGCACCACAAAGCTTGTCTTTCTCAAATTTCACATCCTTCAAACCTCTCACCAATTCATTCTTCATTGGCTTCTTGAGTGAGCTCATCCCAACATATGCAAGTCTTCTATGTCATAGCCACCCAAGTGATATTTTAGTGAATAAGCATGTCTTCAAGTTTGCATCTTTGGAGGTGAAATCTACTAAATATAGGTTGTTGTATCTAAAACCCTTTAATATAAGTTTATCATTATCTTTCTTTGACACAACCACTTCCTTCTTGGTAAACAAACATTGAAAGCCAAAATTACATAATTGACCAACAGATAGCAAGTTGAAACTCAATGAAGCAACATATAGCACATTTGATATTGAATGATCATTTGATATTGCAACTCTGCCCAATCCTTGAACTTTACCCTTTGAATTATCATCAAATGTAATCCTTTCTTGACCATCTACTTCTTCATCTAGTGAGGTGAACATACGAGGATCACCGGTCATATATTAAGTGCAACCACTATCAATAACCCAATGACTTCCATCGGTCTTTTAGTTCACCTACACACAAGAGATCAAGCTTGTTGTTTAGGGACCCAAACTTGATGGGGCCTTGACTTTCTCAACTAGTGACTTTGCAACCCAAATTTGTTTAGGTCTACTCTTGTTAGACGGACCTAAGAACATGACTTTCATTTTTCCTCTAGAATCCTTTCTAAGTATGTTGTGAGCATTGAAGGCAAAGGGTCTAGCATGCTTGGGCAAGGGTTGTGGTGGTGGGGTTTGACACTCATGAGCAAAGTGACCTTCTTGTCTACACTCAAAGCATCTCTTTGGCTTAGGCTTTGACTTATATTGTTGTTGATGTTGAGCTTGAGCTTTTTTCTCTTGATTTACCAAGTACCCAATACCACTTCTATCCATCTTCATCACGGTGTTCATGATTAGCTCACTTTAGAGATATTGGCCTCTTGTAAACTTGCTCAAACCGGTCTTAAGATGCTCTTTCTTCAACTTGAGCTTCTTGTTTTCTTCTCTAAGTTCATCATGATTTTTCTCCACCTTGAGTATCTTGTTCTCTTCTTTAAGCATCTCATTCTCAAGAGCCATATCATAATCTTTGTCAAGATTCTCTATCACAATTGTGTTGATGGTTGATAGCTTTTCAAGATCTTTCTTGAGCTATTCATTCTCATTCTTGAGCTTGACATACTCATCATAGTTGTCGAACTCAACCACTTTCTTGTCTTTGCTACTAGAATCTTGCTCAATGCTCTCAACAATCAAGTCATCACATGATGCAGCTATATCAATCTTAACAACATTGTTAGTAGCATCATGTGGCTCATTGAATAATAACTCATGAGAAAGAACAAGATTATCATGATTAATCTTGAGATTAGTGTACTCTTCTTTTAGCAAATTATAACTAGTGGTGAGCTCATTATGTATCCCCTCAAGTTTATCATGTTTTTCTCTAAGCTCCTTTTTTGAGGATTTGAGCTCCTTGAGTTTGGATGACACAATTTTATTTTCTTCTCTAAGCTCAACACTAGCTTTTTCAGCTATCATACTTTGCTAAGAGTGAGTCATTCTTAAGTTCTTGCTTTTTATTCTTATCTCTTGTCTTTCTAATGCTTTTAGTATATTGGTTTAGCAACTTAACAAGATTATCATAAGAAGGTGATTTAAATTCTTCATCACTATCACTACCACTTTCATCATTGCTAGCATTATCATCAGTACTACTATCATCATCATTTTGTACCTTTCATTCACCATTGGCTATAAGGCATAGGTGTGTAGAGGATGACGACGACGGTGTCGGTGAAGATAGTGAAGAATTCATCACAAGAGCGGCCACCTTCTCGTTCTCATTTTCATTTTCATCATCGGATGAGCCATTTGATGATTCAATATCCATGAGCCAATCACCAACAATGTATGCCTTACAATTCTTTTCTTCTTGTGAAATTCCTTCTTCTTGTATGGCTTGTTCTTCTTCTTCTCATCATCATTTTCATTACTTGAGTCATCTTTCTTGCCCTTATACTTCTTCTTGTACTTGTCTTTTTTAGGTTTGGGACATTGATGAGCTAGATGACCAAGTTCTCTACAATTATAGCAATTCATTTTGGAGATGGGCTTCCTTCTATTGCTAGTGAAGAATTTTTTCTTGCCATCAAACTTGACACCATTCTTGTTTACCTTCTTGAGCATCTGGGTAGTTCTTCTCACCATGAGAGCAAGACTTACACATCAATCTCATCATCACTTGAGCTATCATGATCAACTCTTGCTTTGCCCCTCTTCTCTTGGCTAGCCTTGAATGCCAAATCTTTCTTCTTGGTGGAAGAAGAGCCATCTTGTGGAGTGATGTGCATGTACATCTCATATGTATTGATCTTCCCCAATATTGGAGTTGATGTAGCGGTGGAAAGATCACCTTGATGAAGCACCATCACAATATGCCCATATTTATCAATGGGGAGGTCACACAAGATCTTTCTTACAACATCGGAGGGTTGCATCTGTGTGAGTCCAAGCCCATTGACTTCCTATACAGGAACATTCAAGTGTGAATACATCTCATTGGCACTTTCTCTAGGAAGCATCTCAAATGAATTAAGCTTTTTCATTACAAGGTGGTAGCGTTCCTCACGCTCACTCTTGATTCCCTCATGGAGCGCACAAATGTCCGACTATAGTGCATGGGCGTCTTTGTGGTTCCGCACACTATTAAAAACATCCTTGCAAAGGCCTCTAAAAAGGATGTTTCTAGCTTTTGCATTCCACTTCTCGTAGTTAACCTCCTCGCCTTGAAGGTTTGCGGGATCCTTAGGTTTTGGGAAGCCTTGTGAGGCGGCTCTAAGAACTCCAACATCTAAAGCCTATAGGTATGCCTCTATGTAAATTTTTCAATAAGGAAAATCATCTCCCTCAAAGATAGGAGGTGGTCCATCACCGTGGGACATCTTGCTATAGGCGGTTACACCTAATTTAGGGAGCACAAGGCTCTGATATCAATTGAAAGGATCAAGATACCCAAGAGGGGGGGTGAATTGGGCTAATTCTAAATTTTTTCAATAATTAAGTCCTACACTTAGCCCATTTCACCCCTTGTGTCTAAAAAGTGTTTCTATTACTTTTCCGCACAAAAGTTTTGCACCCTAGGTTCCAATCCTAATCTAGCATGGAAATTCTAGAAATGTGAAGACATGAAATGAATTGCTCAAATGTAAATGCTCAAAGTAAAGAGATGGAAAGGAACACGGCGATGTTTTCTTAAGGTATCGGAGAGTCGCCACTCCCCACTAGTCCTCGTTGGAGCACCCGCGCAAGGGTGTAGCTCCCCCTTGATCTGTGCAAAGATCAAGTGCTCTCTACGGGCTGATTCTTTGACACTCTGTCATGGTGAATCTCCCACAACCGCTCACAACTTGACTTGGGTCATCCACAAGCTCCGCCGGATGATCACCAAACTCCGAATCACCACCGAGCCATTTAGGTGATGTCGATCACCAAGAGTAACAAGCACAAACTCTCACTTGACCAAGACAAGCCTAATGAGAAAGGTGGATGCACACTTGCTACTCTCTATGCACTAATGAGGTCTTTAATCTTGGATTATCTAATCTCAATCACCTCACTAAGCTCTTGCCCTCTCTTACACTCTAAAGGTGTTTCTCAGCTGAACAAATGGGCAAGAGACCTTCCATGGACGAGTGGAGTAAGTATTTATACCCCCTCATTCAAAACATAGCGTTTGAAGGTCGAGTTAGCACTCTGCGTGGTGACCGAACGCTTCAGTCAGGGTGACCGGACGCTTCGGTCAGTTGTTCCCACCACTGTGTTAGAGAGAGCCGTTAAGTTCTGACCGGACTCTAACCAGCATCCGGTCAACACCCATCGGACGCGTCTGGTCAAGAAAAAGCATCTTTAGAACCTCTCTCAAGTTGACCTGATGCAGGCACCCCAGCGTTCGGTGCTCCTCGACTTAGCGTCCGGTCAGTACCAGACGACTGCAGTTGATTGACCGGACTCTGACCAGCGTCCAGTCAGCACACATCGGATGCATCCGATCAAGAAAAAACATTTCTAGAACCTCTCTAGAGTGGATCGGACGCAGGCACCCCATCGTCTGGTGCTCCTCTCAGCGTCCGGTCAGTACCAGACGACTGCGGTTGATCAAATGAACTGACCAGACTCACCCTCCAGCGTTTGGTCACAGCCAGACCAGCGTTCGGTCAGTACCAGATGACTGCAGTTGATCAAATGAACTGACCGACTCACCCTCAAGCATCCGGTCACAACCAGACCAGCGTTCGGTCAGTCATTTGACCCTCTATTCACTTCCAACTCGAAATCCTATGTGAATGAAGTTGACTCTAATTGATCTTAGCGTTATTCCTGAGCTACCTAGTGCTAGGTTTGATAAGTGTGTATCACACCTAACCCACTAGACTCACCTAGGTCAAGCTACTAGTCCACACCCCCTTAATAGTACGGCCAAAGGAAAAATAAAGTCTTAAACAACTCTAAGTGTCTCTTCAACTCTAAATGATACTTAGAGCTAGCCGTCTTTAACCTTGTCATCCATCCTCTAAAAACCAAAATGAATTCCATCGATGGGGGTATTAAAACCATAATTGCCCAATCAATTGTCATTATAATGACCTAACTTAAATTGCCTCTGCAAAACACACGTTAGTCATAGTAATCTCGTGTCGTCATTAATCAATGAAACCCAACTAGAGGCCTAGATGCTTTCAATCTACATGAATATTGTAATGTTACATGTGTCCAAAAAACACATATAGCCAGAATTATAAGTTGTTTCGTCGCCATCCTTGAAGTCTAGTGATGCTTCAAAAAGGTGCGTGAAGCGTGATAATTTGCATCCTAGGCATCACAAGATGTCTAATTAAACCACTAAAAGAATAGTATACCATAAAGGCAAGCAGAAATCAAAACATCATAAAATTGGCATCCTAGGCATCATATAATGAAATATATTATCAGTAAAGGGAACAAATGGCTCACATAGGCTGTAAACATAATAAATTTGACTTTAAAACATTTTTTAAAGGAAAAACATAGTTTCAATCTACACAGTAGAGAGGTATATAAAAATTTGAAAATCAAGCTATAAAATAAATGCAAGGACATCGAACAGAAGATAAAGCAATAATTTGTACAATAAACTGAGAACGTAACACTAAAGACTTTACAACCAGAAAGATAAATAAGAGATAGAAGAGTTGATATTAACCCAAAAGGCAACTATAATTACCCAATGGTAAAATAGTTAGGTAACACATCTTATATTACGATCAGTCTACGTCTGCTGCCATTTGAAATCTCTGAATCACCGAGTAGAAGCACTGAATCACCGATACTAATTAGATATCTAGAAAGGCATGAGGTGATGCATTAACATTATTGTATTCTGTAAGTGCATAGTTAATTGTCAACTCTAGAATAAGGCAAATCAGAATACTATTGAGCAACACTATTTTAGTTTGATGCCATACAAGCATAGATACATGAAACTTTTTTCCACAATTATTAAGAGACATGTATCTTCCCAGAAACTATCAAAGCAACAAATATACATGTATCTCTATTGTAGTGGCCAAATATAATTAGAAATATAGAAGCAGAAAATAGAGGACGAAAGAACACTACTCTATCTGGTTAGCTTACTGAAGAGGCAGCCAGCATAATTTCTCCTCTTAGCCTTGGGAAAAAAACACTTACTGTCACAACCCTAAATCAGGGAAGAACAACATTCCATTTCATGCATACTTACCAATGGTTCTTGTTTTTGGAGACGCAAACCATCTTATTCTCGAGCGTGCGGATCTCTGAACTCTAGACCTGAATAGTTACATACAACAAAGGATGAGTCTCAGATTTTATTATCATATAAATCTACCTTACTGGGATTTAACAAAGGGACTTATTATAAATTTATGGTTACACAAATCATTACAAATATGTATCCCTACATCCATTGCTGGCTGGATTTTAAAATAATATCATAGCACAAATATTTGAGCTGTTTTAGATAGGAAAGTTCTAACAATATTTCATTTGAATAAGATTATTAACTAACCTGAAGCAACTTCCACATGTTATGAAACATTAAATGGCAATATCGAAGGGTAGTATTACATTAAAATTCCTACGACATGCACAAAAACATATTGGATTAAACCATTTCATTTTATACTTGAAATAGGAAAAGAGATGTCAGCACAGGCATTATATTTGCTAAATCACCGATAATCATCTGTGTATGACACAACAATGCATCTATAGGTAGCAACAAAAATATACACTTATCAAGCGGTTAGTAGAACACCAGCCAAGTAGAAAATTATCAACCACAACTGACAATTCAGGCTTAGACTTATAAAAAAATTCGCTCAGATAAGTAAACATATAATTTTTAATCAGATATAGCACAATACGCTCGCTGGTGGCCTTGACTATTATAATCTAAACCAGATAATACCTTAAGGGTATATCATCAATTAACATTAAAAAAGATACAATTAGAATAACCTCACCTTTTCGTCTACTCAAACCAACTGTTTTAGAAAAAAAGAAGACTTTCTTATTGCTACAAAACGAAGATGTTACAGGTCCAGGCATCCGGTAACTACATATGTGGTCCAATGTATGATCCTGATCCATCAGCACCAGCATGCATACATAATTTTTGACTTGTTATTTGGACAATAAATGAATGACAAATATTGGTTGAATTAAAGGAATCAAAGGGACAACTGAAATAATTTAAAATACAAGCTGATTGTTCTAAACTGATTTATGAAAAGTTAGAAACACTCACACACCAAATAAGTTTTTTCAAGTTAGAAAATAAATTGTAGGGAATGATTGAAGTTTCCAAGGTAACCAATTTTTTAGGTCATTTAGAAACCACACAATAGAAACCTGAGTCAACTTGGACAATTCAGATTGGAAAACACCACAACCAAGTGGTAATGTATTCTGAAGGTTTTCTATGCAACCGAAAATACATCAGTTCCCATCTAGCACTAAGAACTTAAAACTGAAATATATATCAGGCATAAAAAGAGAGTATTTTCCTTGCAGCTGGTAATTTATAGAAGCAAACAGTAAGAGCAAAAAAAGATAGCATCATTTTAGGAAGAAAAATAGCTTAGTACCATAGTTGTTGTAGACTAACAGTAAAGAGTAATAAGAATAAGTGCCAAGCTTAGGTAAGGAATACAAAGATTGTGGCACAAGAAGCATGATGTGTACAGGGTACTCCCAAGGGTGACATAAGAGAAATTCACAGAAACATTATAGGGGTACGGCACGAATCTTACCAGGACAAACGAAACCTGCATAGATTGGCGCGCCAGGAGCTCCTTGCCGCATCAGTGCTAATCGTGCTAATCTTGCACACCTGCATAATGGTAAGTCTAAATTGATAATCTAGCAATGGTTATTGTGACCATGAAAAAAAATCAATCATCAGACCTACAAAGTACCCAAAAGAAATTCCAGAATACATAGGCCATCATTTTCAATCCATATGAACTATGCACTTTGAAGCTGTTTAACACACTGCCTCTTTTTTGTTTCAGTAATCGCAAGGAACGTCGCACACCTCACTACAACAAAAATCATGTTTCAAATCACATGGACCTGGAGACCATTCCTTGGTTCGTTAAGTTTACTACTTCTAAAGTAAACAACCATGCCGGACGTATGCAAATAAAGACAACTTACATTAGCAATATGCTAATGCTGCATATGCACAGAAGAGAGGGCAGCAATAGCTACAAAACCCAGCAAGCAGCAACTAATAACCCCTTGTGCATAGTGACCTGAAAATCAGTAACAGTGGCTTCTAAGGACACACGTTAATTCGATAAATGCAACTATAGTCTATAAACACCATTTACTAAGCACAGATCAGCAGGACGCCCCCATGCCGCATCCCTCAACGCTGGACGCTGCGAGAGGACGCCTTCAGGCCAGATCCGATAGGGGAACGAACGGATCCGTCCATGGAGGTCCTGGATCCGATCGTGGAGGCCCCGGATTGACACCAGCAAAGGCCGACACCCGTTTACCCCGGGAGCACCCTCGCACCGCGCTCGGAGCAACGTGAGAGGAGGAGGGAGGTGGGAGAGGCAGGCACGCTCGCCTTGCGCCGGCGGCCGCCGCTGAAGCGTCCCCGCACCGGGGCACCGCGCCGCCATCGCGTCGGGGCCCGCCCATGCCAGGGTTGCCGTGCCCAGGGGGGCCGTGCCGAACCACCACGCCGGGGGCCTGCCACGCAGCCGCCGCCACCACCGGGACGCACACAACGAGGCCCGCCCTAGCCAAGAGAGAGGGAGAGGGAGGACTGGAGGAGAGGCGGGCACGACAGAGAGGAGTGTGTGCTGTGAATCGTAAGTCGGATATATATTTGGTGTTGAGTAGAAGCGAAAGCAACAGAAGCTACAAGAAGATGCTCCGAACAGAAGCGGATTCAAGCAACATCTGCTGTAGGATCAAAGATCGGACGGCCAGAATTAATCGGAGTGACGTGTACGCTCTCATTGAGGTTGAGCTCAGTAACGGTGGCTCCTAAGGACACACGTAAATTCGGTAAATGCAACTGCGGTCTATAAACACCATGTACCAAGCACACATCAGCAGGACACCCCCATGCCGCATCCCTCGACGCTAGACGCTGCGAGAGGACACCTTCAGGCCAGATCTGGTAGGGGAACGAACGGATCCGTCCATGGAGGTCCTGGATCCGGTCGTGGAGGCCCCGAATCGACCCCAGCAAAGGTCGACACCCGTTTACCCCGGGGAGCACCCTCGCACCGCGCCCGGAGCAACAAGAGAGGAGGAGGGAGGTGGGAGAGGTAGGCACGCTCGCCTTGCGCCGGCGGCCGCCGCTGGAGCGTGCCCGCGCCGGGGCACAGCGCCGCCACCGCGTCGGGGCCCGCCCATGCCAGGGCTGCCGCGCCTGGGGGGGCGTGCCGAGCCACCACGCCGGGGGCCTTCCTCGCTGTGGGCCTGCCACACCGCCGCTGGGATGCGCGCGACGGGGCCTGCCCTAGCCAAGAGAGAGGGAGAGGGAGGACCGGAGGAGAGGCGGGCAAGAGAGAGAGGAGTGTGTGCTGTGAATCGGAAGCCGGATATATATTTGGTGTTGAGTAGAAGCGAAAGCAACAGAAGCTACAAGAAGATGCTCCGGACAGAAGCGGGTTCAAGCAACATCTACTGTAGGATCAAAGATCGGACGGATCGAATTTATAGTAGTGACGCGGACGCTCTGTTGAGGTTGAGCTCCTGCTGCTCTCTTGTTTTAAAATCTGCTGCCAGGGCACGCACTTTTGCTCAAACGTGCTGCTAGTGCCAAACTTTTCCCCCATTCTTATGAGGAATCATTGCGCGCGCGCTTCCCACTTTTTTCATTATCTTTTCGGAGAACACATCATTCGCCCTGCGGTTAGTTGATAAACAAAGTGTGTCACGTACATACATGCCTCCTCTCCTCATCAGTCAACAGTCATCGTACATGCATACCGGCAGACAGCGTTCCATGAATTGCTGCGCTGCGTACGTACTGTAGTACCTAAACTACGTACGAAACCCCAGCGAGAGAGAGTTGTTAATGCGTAGCAGGAAGATGATGATTAATTACCTGAAAAACGCTTCCAAAGGCTCCGTTCGCTGAAAAAACAAGTCAAAATATTGTTCCGGTTGATTTATTACGAGAGAAAAACACTATTCTACCTAAAAAATAAGCTAAAAAAGACGGATTTTAAGATAAGCGCCTTAGTACTGATACTGATCCAACATGGATCAATTTGTTGTACCAACCGCCGTCTCCAGGTCCGTCCGACGACAAGGGTACTCGATTCCCCAGCGAGACGCCGGCGAGGGCCCTGCGTGTCGTTGGATACGCCTCACCGGTCACGTCGAATCCCATATTCCCGTCCCGTGTAGTGGCTGGGCACCTGTTCCACGGTACCTGGGCTGGGCTGTTCCTAAACTGCTGCATACGGGGTACTTCTAGTGGAGTACCGGCTCCTCGTAAGGGTTCAAGAAAAAAAAAAAAGGGTTTCCGGCTCCGGTTTTTTTTTTTTAAAAATCAACGGAGGGGGAGAGGACCCCCCACCTGCTTCATTTCAACATTAGTTGGCCCAGGAGGGCAGAATGGGTTCGAAATACATAAGTTTTTTGCACCACCGCACTTAGAATTTACATTGCGCTTGTAAGCAGATTATTGGCTCCGGATTCTCTCACGGTGGAGTTGGATCCGTTTGAAAACCGTTTGATAAAAATAGCTTCAGTGACAGTTTTGCAATAATTTGTGTCCACTTATCTTATGAAAAGATATAAGACGAACAAGAACGATTGATTAGTTCATTGACCGAGAAATCGGTCGGCGACTGATTAGTGCATATCCTCGCAACAATTCTCAGCAACGCAGTCCACCGCACACGTTCACACTGAATCATTCAGAGATCGATTGGCTCCACTATGCTGCTGCAGTAGCGCTCTCTCAGTAGACAATTAAGCTCGCTGCGCTGCAATTTAGATATATATTCTTTTGTCAATGACAAAAAGAACAATCTATTTGTTCGGTCCGCGTTGGTCGTTGGATGACGTTACCATGTAACAAGCCATGCTACATTTAAAATGAAGTGGAGCACGATTTGTGGTCATATTCCAATTGCGTTGAACATTAACATGGAACTCGGCATATTGTGGTCAGTGACTCGGTGTGCTTTGTTCCAAAGGAACAATGGTAAGTTGGAGCTGCTAGCTAGGCCCGAGACAAGGCGAACAAGACTCAAGTTGTGGTATAATAACACAAATATACTATATATTTTACTAGTTCAGAAAAATAAAACACATATACTCCCCTCCCCACCCCACCCCCCAAAAAAAAAGACTTGTACAAATGATCATGAACTTTGGTTATATGATGTGCATTTTATTCAGTTTATTTTTCTTCTCGTCGGCTGGCTTTATTTTCAAATTCTAAGCACAATAGGCCTATTACAATTGCAGAACTCAAAGGTTTGATGTCAGATAATTGCCTCTGTTCAGCTTACCTTAAAAGCCGGCTTGTTCGGCTTTTTTTTTTTCAGCCGGAACAATGTTTTTCTCTCATAATAATTCAGCTTTGGTTTTTTTTTAGCCAATTTCAGCCTAGCGAACAGGGCCATAAAGAAGTTATGGAGTAGAAACATGTTGCCAATCCAAAGTAGTATACCCTAGATGATGAACGAGAGCCCTAGCATTCCATTCCATCAAAGTGACATGCATCCATTTCATAAGGCATGGCTAGCCCAACTATCCATGGAAAGCCCTCCACATGATTAACAACTCCCTAACACACCCAAACCAATCTCGTAACCTTAGCAACCGGATGCTTGGCAAACTGTCGTCATCCCAAGGCTTTTGCATGGCCTTGGAGCTCTTGTCCTAAACATTTTGTTTGCTCTAATCACCTTCCATGCATGATCTCTACACCTAAGAACTAATACTCCTACGAATTAACCTCCTCCCTGCCCCCTCCCCTGCACGTACGCGCAGTCGCTGCAGTTCTCTTGTCCCCTCGTCTGTCTCCTTCCTTCTCCATCCATCCGGCATCGCTGAGCTGTGGCTGGCCTGCGACTGCGAGAACGAACAGCTTGTCTGGCTTTTTCACAGCCCCATCAGGATGTAGTACACTAGCGTGATGGGCAGCGCGATGAGCATGCCGAAGATGACTCTGCAACCACAAATAAAGCAAAGCCAACAGCAGGTGAGACAAAACCCTGAGGCAGGGAGACCCGAGAATCCCGGCGCCTCTGCTGCTAGTGCTAGCTCAGCTGCATGCAAGACCCAAAGACGATCGATCGATCGATTCATGGATGGAACACAAAGCTGAGGTGCGTGTGCTTACGCCGTGCTGAGGATGTCAGGGTGCACGCCGTACTCCTTGGCGAAGACGAAGGGGACAATGCCCTGCGGCAGCGCGGCCTGCGATGCAGATGCGTGCGTCAGTAAGGCGATCGACGGCGTTTCAGCCGGCGTTTGTGTTGTGCGTGCGTGCAAAGTCCAAAAGCGAAAGGGAGGCTGTGCCGCGCTTTACCGGCACAGGAGGCATATCGATCGGCATGCCCGGCCGGCCACTTTGCCGCTGTTTGGATTTTTTTGTTTTTTCAAAAGGCAGTCCTTGTCAGTGGCATGCCTGCTGCCTGCCTGTGGTTTGGTTTGTTTGTGCGGTTGGTTGGTCTTGGTCGGTCGTGAAGGTTTTGTTTACCTGGACGATGGCGACATGGAGGAGCGTGCCGCGGAGGCCGACGGCCAGGGAGGCGGCGGCCATGACGGCCGGGCCGGTCAGGAACCGCACGGCCATGGCGAACGTGGCCACCTTGTTCCCGCACGCGATGATCCGTGGCTGCAGCGCCATGAACAGCCCTGCATGCACGGAGGAAGCGACGTCACACGGTGTCAGTTATGCACTCGGTACAAGCAAGATTCACTGTTCCATAGGTGGCGTCCAGGTGCAGAGAGGGCGGAGAGAGGGTTTTCAGATCCACGGACCGAGACTGAACATGGCCATGCCGAGCCCGGCGTCGGAGAGGATCGAGATGGACTTGAGGATGATCGCCGGCATCTCGAAGTTCCACCTGTCCGCCCGCCGAGCAAAGACAACATCGAGAAACGAAACAGATTAGTGAGTGAGGGAAAGATCGAACGCACATTGAATCACTCACGCCGCCGGTGATGCCGAATTACCTGAAGCAGACGAGCGACCAGATGAGGCCGATGAGGCTGGAGTAGGTGTTGGGGTTGCGGATCAGCTTGCGCCACACCATGATGAGGATGAGCCGCGTCATCACGCTCGTCGGTGGCATCGCCGCGGGCGCCGCCACGCCGCCGGTGTTTCCCTGCACCGCCGCCGCCTTCTCGTCGCCGGCTTCCGCGTCCCTCTCCGCCGCGCCCCTGTTCCCGAAGCTGAAGTCGTCCCGCTCTGTGAAGTCCTCGCCCCGCTCCTTCCTCCCGTCCGCCGCAACTAATTAAAACATCCAACAAGAACACAACAAGTTTATTTATCTGAGCATGCAGCGCAGCCAACAAGTAGGAGGTCGTCGCTACCTTTGCGCGGGGAGGCGACAGCCATGCGGACCTCCTTGACGGCGGCGGCGTCGTTGTACTCCGCGGCGCCATTGCCGAACACGTCGGACACGGGCGACGCGCTGGAGCTCCAGACGAACATGTGCAGGTCCTTGCCGTCCTCGCCCTTGGCCTGCCCATTGGCCGCCGCCTTCTTGAGACCCTTGGTGGGCATGGGCTGCGCCGCCATGGCCGGGTTGGGCGCCGGGTACTGGCCGCCGTACTTGTTCGCCGCCTTGCCGCCCTGAGCGTCCTCCTCGTAGTTGGACGGCCTGGGCGTGGCGCCGGTGCGCAGCCCGAACGCGTCCCCGGCGGCGAAGTTGGAGCTGCGGCCGACCATGGAGTAGAAGTCGGTGTGGTTGAAGCTGGAGCCCCGCGGCGTGGGGTTCCGCGACGACTGCAGCGAGTAGATCTCGGCGTTGGTCAGGTTGCTGGGCCGCGGCGTGGTGCTGGAGAACCCCATGGACCGCCGGGAGTAGATGTCGGAGCGCGACGCGTTGGAGCGGCGCACCGTCACGTGTATCTTGCCGTCCTCCTTCACCTCGGCCTCCGTCTCGATGGCGTCGTTGCGCCCGTCCAGCGACACCACGTCGGGGTCCACCACGATGGACGCGATGGCGCCCGCCGTGTCCGGGAACTGCTCCGTGATGAGGATCCTGGCGCCGCGGTACTCGAACATGAAGAGCATCAGCGTGTACCAGATGATGCACTGGAGCACCACGATCTGCACCATCAGGCTGCCGGAGAAGTCGCCGTACATGCCCTTGAGCAGCGGGATGCCCATCACCAGCGTGTTGGGCAGCGTGGACAGGGAGAAGAGCGTGATGGTCCACTCCAGGCAGCCCCGCCGGGAGAGGTAGCTCCAGGCGGTGAGCAGCGCCAGCACGATCAGCTTCTGCAGCGTGTCGGCGGCGATGAACCGGAGGTTCATGGTGTAGGGGTTGTTGGTGGAGATGAAGTGGAACGAGAGAAGCGGCACCGCGAAGAGCGCCACGAAGCGGTTGATCCCCGAGCACTGGTCCGGCGTGAAGATGCGCCACCACCTCACGGAGCCGTACGCCAGGATCATGGCGACGTACAGCGGCATCATGGCCGTCATCACGTGGTAGAAGTCCGTGCCCGTGATCATCTTGCCGACGCGTCGCCGCCGCCGCGACAAGAAACACTTGCGAGCTGCTAGCTCCTCGACGTGCGTGCAGCCGGGAACGCACTTTATGGCGCCGGTGGTGCGGTGGGAGAGTGTGATGAGTGGGGTGGAGCCGTGGAGTGGTGGAGGCACGCGGGAGGGGGGAGTGGGCATAGGTGCGTGTGATTATTTATACACATCAGATGTGCACTGCACACTCCCCGACAAGAGGGGGGAGGTGAGGAACTCAGGAGTCAGGACGCGAGGGGCAACGGTAGGATAAATTCTGCACGTACTCCCCTATCCGGAAACACAGGTCCTCCTAATAAATCGGTATTTTTTAACTTTAACTAATTATATATAAAAAAATATCAGTATTTATAATACATAATTAGTATTATCAGATAGATTGTTGAATATGCTTTCATAATAAATTTATTTAGAGATATAAATGTTACACGTATTTTCTACAAACCTAGTCAAAGTTGAGAAAGTTTAACCTGCACGTATCCCATAATGACTTCTATTATGGGACGGAGAGAGTATTTGCCAGCTGTTGAAATCTGTCACCATAAACCATTGGATAAAAGACAGCCGGAGCTAATGAAATCTGGAAGTCAAAAGTCGAATTGAAAAATCAAATGCAAATGAAAGGGATTCAATTTGGGTCAAAATTACAAAGTTTGTAGAAATCGGACCTGTTTAGAAACCGGTCCAGGATGGTGTTTGCTGGTGATTGTGTGGGGACAGAAGAAACCAGCCCAGGCTAGTTTTGGCTGTCGGAGGAGGTTTCAAGTTTTCTTCAATGAAAACTCATCTGGTCTCACAGAAAACTTGCAAATTACGTGTGTAATACATGTCCTACTGGGATAATATCACCCACTTTATATATGAGAGGATCATGACCAATTAAGTTATCCAATCGATCAAAATCATTCTACTACACTTTATGCTCTTTCTTCAACCTCAAACTTTTCTAACCCCTACTGTCCAATAGGTCTCTCAATGATATTTGCTGACGTTTTAAGTGGCCTTGTCGATCCTATGACATTTCTAATGTCCTCCCTCCCTGACGGGTCTTCTAGAGAGGTCTTTGTTTGGTTTTGATACAACGTTGGATATTCGCTTTAACAAGTGAGTTGTAAGCTAGCTCGGCCCACAAGCTAGTTGAGCTACATGAAGCCATGGAGTGGAGATGGCACATCTGTACGTGATGAAAGGTTCAACTAGTGAAGAATTAATGAGATCAAGATGATAATCTGAAAGTGCATCTATCCCTTTAGTGAGTTTTGGATGATTGAATGACAACACGATTAAAGGACTAACATGTTTGCTAAGTGTTAGTCAGGGAATTGATTATCTCATAGATACTTGATGAAATTGTATAAAGCCAAAATGATGTATTGTTGTATAAACAATCTAGTTCAAGCACAAGACAACAATGCAAATGGAATTCATGCAAAGGCTTATTTATTGTGGGATTTCAATGATCTATGTGAAAGCAAGCTAGTAAGAATAAATTAATGAGACATGAGGGATTGCATATGGAATGGTCTCATATTTGAAGCTTGCTAAATTGAAATGAAAAAGACAACAATACAAATGAATGGATGATTCAACACAAGATGTGACTTGATGGCTTGAGATGGTGAAGATAGCAAGGAAAGGCTTCGAGGTACTAAGCAAGGGTGAAGGGCAAGCGACGGCTTGGCGGCCGAAGAACCTAGCTAGGGTGAAGAAGGAAGTACTTGCATTTAGTTGAGGTACTAATCAAGCTATGATGGTCATATTGATGTGGAGGATCAAATCTATATTGGACAAGTTGATTAAAGTGACTTGATGCATTTGGAGTTATTCATATTTGATGAATGGAATCAAGTCACGTGCTCAAGATGGCTATGCTCAAGTGACAAGATCAATATTGACATGTTGGCACCCTCACTTGATGAAGATTGAAAGACACGGCATCAATTTTAAAGAAGATCAACTCAAAAGGTTTAATTTCGTTTTTTCTTTTGATCTTGAGTTAATAGGTATGCCGTACTATTAAGAGGGATGCAAGTTTAGGTGGTCTGAGGAAGATAGAGTGCTCAAGCATAATAAATAAAATCAAAAGAGAGACACTCTAGCACTTCACGAGCACATAGAATAATTTTTCAGTGACTATCGATTAATGGAAGTCCCGACGTAGTTTTAACTCCCGACGGTACCGGAAGTCATGACTCTTGCCGGAATCGCGACTCCGTCCATAGCTCATGATCGTGTGACGTTGGAAGTCCCGACGTGAGTCGGAACTCCCGACAATCGAAGTCCCGACCTGCCGGAGTCCCGCATCGATGGTTCTCTCGACCTGCTGATCGCGTTTCGTTTTGAAGTCCCGACGTTCGTCGGAAGTTCCGGCGGTGGAAGTCTCGGACGTTCGTCGGAAGTTCCGACGTTGGCTATCTCGAGTGGACTTTGACCTCGCATGAACAAAGGTTTTCTTCATACGTCGGAAGTCCGAGATCTGCGTCGGAACTCCCGGACGAGATCTGAAGGTTAGATTTTGCCTTTGTGTATATATACCCGTCTCCTTCATTCTAACCGTGGCCCACTCAATTCATTGCGACAAACACTTTCGGCCAAACAGCCCCCAAGCATTCTAGGCTCCCTCTCTTCACTCCCTTGCTTCCAACTTCGATTCCCAAAGGGTTTGAGTGATTGGAGAGTGGATTGAGTGAGAAAAACACTTTGAGCAAGCTTGAGCACTTGATTTCTTCGCAAGCTTGTTTGATTTGCATTTGTTACTCTTGGGGATTTTCCCTAGCCGGCTAGGCATCGCCCAAGAGCTTCCATCTTGTGGAAGAGCCTTGGGAAGTTTGTATTACCCTTGTTTTCTAGTGAAGAAACTCAAGTGACCTTTGTGGTATCCTTGAGTGAGGCAAGGAGGTGGAAGAGACTCCGACCAAAGTGGTCACCTCAACAACGAGGGACGTAGGAGCTCCTTTGTGGGGCTGCCAACCTCGGGATAAATTCTTGTCTCCAGCGTGCTTGTTGTTGTTGTGATTTGCTTCGAAATTACTTGTATTTGGTTGTCTCCTCTCTCTAGCTATTTCTTAGGGTTTGGGACTCGATCTACGGATTGGTGGCTTATCAACGTCAAGAGAGTGACCCAACACCTTACCTTACCACTAGGAAGTGGGTTTGTAAGTTATCGGCATCACAAAGTTCATTTTAGCACTTGTAGTTCATTTCCGTAGGGGTCGGAAGTCTTGACAGTTTATGTTGGAAGTTCGACTCAAACTGTTGGGACTTGACACGTGTCGGAAGTTCTCGACCCAATCGTCGGGACTTCCGACACGTCGAAGTTCTCGACCCAAACGTCGGGACTTCCGACATTAATGCATAGTGCATTTTGATTCAACTCTTTGGTTGCCATTGTTTGGCTCCCTAGGTTTATCTAGTATCTTTTATATACTTTGTGGCTAACTTGTGAGGGGTGGTATTACTCTGATTTGGAGTTTCCATTTTGGAAACTCCTATTACTAATCGTTTCCGCTTTTAAAGGTGTTGATTTTTCAGAAACGCCTATTCACCCCCCTCTAGGCAACATCCTAGGTCCTTTCATAATCCAAGTGAAGATCATTGAGTATATGAAGTACAAAGTAGTCTTGTATGCCAAGATGTTGAAAGTCAAGCAAGACCCGACCGTGATGGACCATGCAAGGGTGAAGGAAAAGCTATGGGCTTGAGTACGATGGATTGTTGTAGCAGTGAAGCGTGAGTAGAGAGCTTGATGTTGATGGACCAAGGGGTGAAGAGTGAGTAAGGCTTGTGCCGATGGATTATAAATGCCATATGAAGTTATGAAGTGATCTGTGTCATTTTTTAAGTACAAGCCAAAGAGTTGATTTCAAGTGGCTTGTTGATATCAACGAATGATATCAATTGGCTTGTTGTAGTGGAAGAGAAGGATCATCAAGTGTTAGAATGCAGGAATTTTTCATATTTCTTGTGTTTTCCTTATAAAAACGAGTTGATTCCTATGAAATTTCTAAGTCCTAAACAGTCATAAGTGTTTTATTGTTTCTTTTCTTTATATATCGTATAGCACATTTGAGAACTTAATATGAAACATACATCATGGTAATGCGGTGCTGTTCGGCTGATGGTTTCTGCGGCTGCTGCTAACGTAGTGTTGATTCTGGCTGATAAGCTCAAGTGAACAGACCGAGCAATCGCTAGGTAATATGCACTAGCAGTAAGACTAGTTATCATGCTTCATTCATGGAACATTCTTTTTTGCTTCAACTGGTGGAGCAGCTCTATGGTAGAGATGAAGCTATTTTAGAAAAAAAAAATATTAAAACAACTTTTCGTGGTTATCGAAAAATAAAATGACTATAATACCTTTTTTTTCTTGGCTTGCTGACCTAAGGGATCTTTCTATTCCTTTCTTTTTTTGTCTGGTAAACCTAAGGGTTTTTTTATCATATTTACTTTACTTTCTTTCGTTTTTCTCTTGGCTGGCCGTTTTGCGCTGGGTGTTGCTAGACAAATCAGACCACGGCCGCATGTTGGCCTAGAGCAATACTGAGCCGAACGAAGGAAACCGTTATTTTCAGTTTCCCTTCTTTTTCCACGCTTCTCTGAATGCATTTCCTAAAGCTTTTCAAATGGAGCGGGACAACGAGGGAACCTCGGGTTATCACGCACGCGGGACTGTTCATGGTCTCATGGAGCGGTACCAAACGTGCCCACGAGCGCTAGCTACCAAACTGCTTCACGCAGTAAGCCAGCAATCGATCCGTTGAAAAGAATTTGGCAGTGGAGGAGCACACGACTCCTGTACGGCTCCCACGCCATGGCACGCCGGAACGCCGACAGCGCAACCAAAAAGCTGCGGGGCGACTCCAAAAACCCCGAATAATCAAAGGCTCCCAGCTGCAGGAGCAGGTTGCAGCAGCCCGCCCGCCGTGCCGCCGAGCCCCGCGTCGGGCGCTGCGCTCCCTGCGCCCTCCGCTGTCCGCTCAGAGCTGCCTGCCGTCGCGTCGCGCTACTCCCGTTTCCAGGCGCGCGAACGCAAGAAAAGCGGGCCAGACATGGGTGGCAATGGCAAATGGGGGCGCGTTTTTTACGTCCGCGCTCCGGCGCAGCTGCGCTCGGGCGGTCTGGCGTGGCGTGGCGTGGCGCGCGGTGACACACTCTGCTGCCCGTTCTCGCGTGCGCGCCTCGGCCATCATATAGGTTGCCCGCGGCGCGAAGCATGGAAAGAGCGGGGAAATGGGGCAGTCGGCCGTGGCCTGTTGTGGTATCTGGTGGGTCTGGTGTGGTGGCGTGGTGCACCGTTAGAAAACCTTTTGGCACCTCGGCTCAAAAAGCTTGCTCAGTCGGCACACACAGACACGAGCAGATGGGCACCGAAGTTTTCTATGTTTGTGGTCCCGCTGGAGTGCAGTAGTATTCTGCAGTTGTTTATCGTGGGTTTGAGGGAGGAGCTTCGTTTTAGCAGCACTTTTAGCACGGATGAAAGAAAAGGCAGGGGAAGGAAGGAGGTCCAGGAATATACCCACACCAAAAAGTTTAGGGTTGCGTTGTGTGGCAGGCTTTTGCGCATGTTTGTCTCCGTAAATCTCACATGAGAATGGGGGCTGAACGAATAATATAATTTAGAGTAGGATTATTGCAAATGTTCAGCATCGTCTCGCAATGCTTCTGCTTTTACGAATAGTAGGAGTACTACAATTACACGGCAAAAACTATAGAAAAAATATCTTCGTTGGGTTGTTTTCATGTGAAATGAAGCTGTGGCACTATACTAGTTAGTACAAGTAGTAGATCTGAGCATAGGTAAAGCAATGCATATCCAATCAACCGCGTCTCACAATGACAAACCTTTGCAGTTTCGCCGTCCTCGTTGCTGCTTCTACAACAGCCTTGGTGAGAAACCCTACGAAACCTCACATTGAGAGTTTGGTTTGCCGCCGTCATCAGCAAAGGAAAAAAAAGGCCCGTCAATAATCTCGAAGTGCAAAATTTAAATAACTTTCTAATACAAGAAACTATGCTTCAGCCTTGTATAACAACTAATGCGCGTCTATATATTCCCTTCATCCCTAAATAACTGTCGTTGTTGGTGTGCGTGTCGTAAGTTTGACTCGATTTGTAAAAAATATGCGCAACATTTGTATATCCAAATAAATTTATTAAAAAAACTAAATTCAAAGATCTTTTCAATGATACTAATTATGTATCATAAATAAATATTTTTATATATATTTAGTCCAAATTATTTTTCGAAAAACGAAAATAACAGATATCTAGGACAAGAGAGAGAGCAGGTACTCCGTAGCTAACATTTGCAAGATGAGTTGTTTGAGGGGCCTACTAGGAGAAATCATTAAAGTAGGGAATGCAATGCAAGAAAAGGAGGGGCAACCATGATGAGAGAAGAAAGGCTTGCTCTGCTGCCTTGCGAAGCTGAGCCCGTTTGGCCGGGCTCCGAGCGGCTTCGGCTCCTATGACTCCTCCTCTGTTCATCTCCTGTAGCGACACTGTTCATCGGAGCCGTTTTTTCTCTTTTTTCTCTCTCTCTCGCAGCCGAGCCAGAGCCGGGCTTCGTTTTTTCTCCTCGGCTCCGGCTCCTCCTGGCCTTCTGATTGCTTTCTGTGTGAGAGCCGGAGCCGGCGGGAGCCCGGCCAAACGCGCCCAGGACGTGGATGAGAGATACCATTAGGTAGCGTTTGGATGAGAGGATGAGGAGGGACGGGACGGGATGGAACCGGGACGAGCGCCGTTTGGTTTAGAGGCAACAGGGGCGAGGACGTCCCACGAGCAAATATTCGCCCAAGATCCGGGCTCACCTCGCCCCCAGAAAAACAACGGACGGCCGCGGTCCTCGGTGGGACGAGCCGCACACGCGCTGAGAAGAAACGAGGACAGGAGCGGGTGCTTTGCCACAGTTGGAGAAGAAGGACGAAGCAGGACTCACCGGAGTTGCTGGAGTCGAGGAAGAAGCGGTGCGCGGCCATGGGGGCACGAGCTCCGCCCCTGGCGTCGTCTTGCCTGGCCCCGGCGAGCGGCCATTGGAGCACGGGCTCCACCCCTGGCGCCGTTGTGCCCAGCCCCGGCGGGATCCGCCCCTGGCGTCGTCGTGCCCGGCCACGGCGAGCTCCGCCCCCGACGAACCGCAAGGAGGTCCTCGGCACGAGCTCTGGGGCCGGCCCTGACGTCGCCGCGAGAGCTCCAACCCCACCGACGGAGGAGGCTCGGGCGCCAGGCCGGAGGAAGCCCGGGGCAGCGCGCGTCCGGGCTCCGGGGGGCGAGCAAGGTCGAGCGGGCCAACTCCGGTGAATGGAAGAATGAAGAAGAAAGGATAAGGAAGAAGAAAAAAGAAAAAAGAAAAAAAGAAAAGGAAAAAAATCTGATGGATGTGGGCCCTATATGTCGTGGGGCTCATCCTACTTTTGATCTCTCTGAAGCAAACAGAAAACGGGTTGATCCCATCCTTTCTCAATCAAACAGAAAATAAATTCATCCCGTCCCATAAACCAGAGACAAAGACCATCCCACCCCATCTGATGCGCCAACCAAACGCTACCTTAAAATACAACTAGCTAGCGAGTTGCTCGTCGCATATCTCGCACACCACCCGAAGAAATTCAACAGTGTCTGCTCCTCCGGACCCGCACACAGCTTCTGCTCAGAGTGTCCAGGTTTTTTTTGTTTTTTATTCTCTCCGGAGCCAGCTCAACTAGCGAAATCGCCCTCTCCATTGCGGACGCCCTAAAGCCTTTTTGGGGTCCGGATGAGCAGAGAAAACAACTACAGCAGCATTTGTCAATGCAAGATTCCAAATGTTCTCATGCATCCTCACGACCTCACCCTGCTTTATGAGGGCAGCAGATCATTAAGCCATGTTCTTGCCTTAAGTAGAATCCCCTTTGCGCAAAGCCATGTCCATCCTAATGGCACATTTTGGCGCGTCACAAAACTGTACCACCACAAAATGTGGGATTTGGCTATAGCTCCCAAGATGAGCTCCCGTCCAAAGCTTGTTTCCCGGAATTAACTCAACTGTTCCACCTCTTTGGAAGCAAAAACTCAGTGGGGGCAGGCTCTACCTAGCGTGTGTGGTGTAGGGGATGGGGCACGCGGCCCACATGATGGCATATTCCGGGAGTGCATGACTGCTTACGGGTTTCCAGAGCAATTGAAGTGAAGCGAAGTGAGTGCCTGTATGCTTGCTTGCTTGCCTTGGGTGATCCTGCAGCGCTGGCGGCCTCGCTGCTCTGCTCATCTGTTGGCGAAAAGATGGATCGCCTGCTTTGAGTGTGCATCAATATCCTTGGGTCCAATAAAGATTCAGATGCCAGAAATAAAATATATTGGCCATGCTGTTGCTGTGCAATATCAAACTGGAGAGCTTACTTGAGAAATAAAATGAAAGGTGAGATCGAGCTACCGAATCCGGGAAGCTGATTGGTCTGGTGCCCACTAGCAGTATCATTACTGCCACTCACATAGTATATCTGACTATGCGTTGTTGCTCATTTTAACTTGGCATCTCTCCAAAGATCACAGCGTATTGCTTCAAGGAATTTTTGCCTCGTAACACTTGAAAAAAAAAATATAGTTTTACTACTCTGCCACTTGTCACGGCTGTACGTACATTCTCCTGCACGTATCCGCTGACAGGATCTCTCTTAATCCTCGTGGGCAGGATTGTTTAGACTGCCCACAGTGTATCAAATATCGATGCTGAAACAAGGAGAGAGAATGTTGAAACGAAGAGAGATAATTCGAAATCGCCTCAACTCTTGCGCGACAAGTTGGGAAAACTTAGGCATCGAGGAGAATAGATAGAATAATAAAAACTATTTCAAAAGCATTAAGTTCACTTTTGGCCTCTTAACTATTACGTACGGTTTAATTTTAGTGTTCGCGAGAATAGATAGAATAGAATAGAAAAGATTAAGTTCACTTTTGGCCTCTTAACTATTACGTCGGTTTAATTTTAGTCCGTAACTACAGAACCGTCTAGTACCGGTACTTCAACTGTCAAAACCGTTTACTTTTAACACCTAGACGGGGACAATGCTGTTTTGACTGACGTTGAGTAGTTTTGACACGCAACCTCCATCTCAGTGACATGTGAGGCCCACGTGTCATTGACTCAATCCGTCCCTCTCTGTCCTCACGGCCACGACCTCGCGCTCCTGGATGCCGACGAGGAATGGACCCTTGCGTGCGTTCCCAAAGCGCAACACGGCCGCGCGCATCGGAGGGCCAGGCAGGCCCAGCTCGGGAAAGGGGAGCCTTGGTTGGCCCAGAGGCCAGGCGACGATGCACGGGGGCTGGGGGGCAGCTGGGACTAGCCCATCGACGGACGCGTCGGGCGCACCGAGCGAGAAGAGGTGGTGGTGGTCGATGGGGTCGGGGCCACGTGGACGTGGGCGCGCATGTCGGGGACAGAATTATGGAAGCCGATGCCACTGAGCTATCGCCAAATCCATTGCAGTTGCAGGGACCACCAGGCCAGCTCAGTGGAGTGCTTCGATCGTGCACATATGTTTGGCCAGACGCCAGATACGATGCTCCCTCCGTTTATTTTTTTATTAATTACATGGTGCACCAATGCTCGTCAAGGTTCCACACCATTTTTGCTCACATAGACATCGCCAGCTCACGGGAACTTATTTTGCTAATGCATATTGGACTTGTTTTCAGCATTTGACTGGATGGAGTGCTTGCTAAGTCCTTTGATCGAAAAGTAAAATCTGTAGTAGAATGCTTGTGCGCTGTGACGTTTTAAAGTATGAATAATAATATCACTCCATTCTAAATTATAAGACGTTTTATTTTTTTAAGTACATTACTTTTACTATGTGTATAAACATAGTGTATATCTAAGTTCATATCAAATTCTAAGTACTTAGAAAATCTAAAACGTCTTGTAATTTGGAACGGAGGAAAAACTATGCTCTGGTCATTTAGCCAAGCCAAATGGCTTGAAAATATGTCCTGGAAAGAAGTGCCCTAGTGTTATTGTTCTATCCATGAGAAACAACACGTTTATTAATTCATCATGTTGATGTCATGGTATGTACTACCTCTAGATTCTTACTTGTTTTAGACACCGGTCAGTTAGAACGAACTCCATGCAGTGTGTATGTAGCATTGGTGTTCATATCCACCCCCCTGCACTCGTGGGGCTGCGGCCTACTGGACTCCCTTTTGTTGCATTGTTATCCTCTTAGCTCGATGTGCGCAGCTGAGAGCTGTTTATGGCTCCCCATGAACACAGCCATGTGCCCGGTGCCCTCATTCCCTGCTAAGCAGCCCTAGCCTAGCATGGGTTTTGACCGGTTTGACCTGAACAATTCTTGATAAATTTGACCGGTCAAACCTCGGCACCTCGGCCATCACTTACGTAGATCTTTTGTGGTGGTGCTGATTGGAAACACAAACCATTGGAGTTACATTATCAAGTTCTCAGGACCACGGTGCAGATATGCTTGTTAAGTCATGATGAACCGAACCGTGCAGCTGCACTCGTGGAATAATATAATGGCGTCGGCACCCTTGGACTTGGAGTCAAAAGGGCCCGGCGGGCCCCACAAGCAAAGCAAGAATGCAAGATGAAGAAGGATCCGCGGTGAGATTGGGTTGTTGGGGACGGGCTCGAGCAGTTGTTCTGCGCGCACCGATCTTCATGTCGGAATTCATGCCATGCGCCATCCCCTGGGAACTCGGCCGGCATCGGCTGCTCCCTCATCCTCTTCCTCTCTCGGTGTCCACGCCCCCTGCCCCTGGCCGCAGATTCGGATCGCCCCTCGTGACCCATGATTTGGGCGAAAGGCGGTTTGCTGGATGCGACTCCTCCTGCTACTGCAGTTTCAGTGCCCACCGGCCACCCGTTGGGACTTGACGATGATAGCGGTGTTTGTCTGTGCGACTTCGGCCCACTGCAGGAGTGGTTACTTAGGATAGGATTGTTAACGGCATGGCATGGACGGTTTGACCTACTCCAGGCATAGGGCCATAGGGGAGTTGCTTAGGGTAGCAGTCGTCCTCTAGGTGGACAGGATCCCGTGATTCGGGGCCAACATTCTTCGGAGTGGATTGGAGGTCACTGTGCCTTTTATTGGGAAGGCCGTCCTCAACTTCAGGAACGGTGTCTGCAGAGTGAGCTGTTACAGGTTTTCATTCATTCTCCTCAGTCCTCCCCTTGAAACAAAAATCCAAATGCACGCAGCAGTACAGAAAAGATATATATACACACACAAATAAAAAAGAAAACAATATGCTATCTCATGTACTCATATGTGCCAAACATTGGGCTGTTGCCTATGTGTTGATTGGAGGAAATATTGGAGCGAGAGGCAGGCCTGAATGCCTGATGATAGGGAAGCAACCCAAATTGGGTCCAATATGTACTCAATCACTTATGCATAATTCATGTTTTCAGGAGCCAAACTGCTCCGTTGTGTCTCATGGTCTAGTATGTTATTCTTCCCCAGCAACATTACAACACACATGCCCACAAACAAAATGTTAACGCGATGTCCCAACATCCAACTTCACACGCCAAAATCCGACAGGAAACAGCCTTCTTGCACCGGGGTTACTTCTTGGTTTGGCTGGGGGCTTGGTATGCATGCACCAACAAAAATGCCAAGTGGTATGTGTGCAAAGGAAAATCACGCCTATAATCTATCGACATGGTGCTCAGGCCAGTCCACATTACTATACACAACAAGTAGGAGTGCACGGCACGGCTACTTCAAGCAACAACATTGGTCAAGGCATCGAGCACTTGTTGTCGGGTGGGCAGCGCTGGAATAGCGCCCCTCTCTGTCACAGTGAGTGCTCCACAGACGTTTGCAAACTTCAGGGCTTCTCTCAATCGACCTTCGTCCTGTTTCAGCCACAAGGAAAATATGAGTGGTTTCAAAGCACCAGTGCATAGTTCAGTTTGTGTGGAAAACAAAGAAATACCAAGGTAGCCTGAATGAAAAACAAAAATGCCCCCAACAGGAACAAGTAGCAATTGTTTGTGTATGCAGGGGGTGCCAACTAAAAATATATACCCGTGCATCAGCATGTTGCCTATCTCAAGAGACAAGTACTGAAACTTTATACGTTCTTCGAATTGTTTATTGGTGTTCTCTAGATTAGCAAGCGCTAAGTGACCGAGCAACATGTCTCTCATGTAAGACTACCATTTGTAACATACGTGTTCCTTCCAGCCTCAGTGAAACACGGTTTGGTGCTTCCTTGCTTCAGGTGCAAACTAGGTGGTCTTAATGAGTAAAGCTTGTGACATGGCGTACTTGGATTCATCCCATCTTCTAAAAATCTTAAGTACAAAAACCATATAGTTCTTTTCGTGCGCATTTGCCTTTTTTTCAAACATGGAGTTTACAATGACCCTATTCTTTAAATTCAAAATCGAAGATCCAGGTATTAGGCATCACTACACTAAACAACATTTATTCTTTAATTTGCACAGCTTGCAAATTTGTAGCATCTGGGAATTGGGAGATTTTAGTATTTAGATAAGAGAAAGGTGAGTTTGGTATACAAATGCTAAGATTCTCTTCAGTTGCACACAGATTCAATATGCCTTTCTCTGTAATTATCCAAACTAAATATCTTTTGACTCTATGTGAAGAAGTAACTGTACTAAACATAAGTGTCATTTTAGGTCCTTCGAAAAATTATTTCTTGCATCCATCTGTAGTAAAAGCTGTTCATGTAAATCTCTGAAAACTGCAGAGTGCAGGAAGCTGTTTTCTTCCTGTTTTTCTTTTTCGGCTAAATACTGGGACCCTATAATGTCCATGTAAACTGTTGTAACTCTCAAACTTCTACTTAATGCAAAGGCAGTGCTAAAAAAAACTGTAGTAAAAGCATTGAGGAAGGTGCTGTAGCAGACTGCAGGAACACCTGAAACATAGTTTCACCTACTTCTGAAAGGAGGTAACAAAGCAAGTGCAGTCATACCTGGAGCAGTGAAAAGTCTGTGGCTAATTGAGATAGCACTCCAGCAACAAAGGCATCGCCAGCACCAGTTGTGTCAACAGCACTTACCTTAAGTCCACCAACTCTACCACTAAAGTCCTGTTATTTCACAAGATGTACTGTAAACAACATTTTACTGACCTATGTACATAAGGCATTGTTAGCAAGTAAACGTAATTAAGAATTTTTAAAAGATTGTTGACTAGAATTGAAATAAATAGTTTCATTAAGATAACATCCAACGCCAAGTGAATTTTTATTGGACAAAAAGTGTGCCCATGGTCATGGAGAAAGAAAGAAAAAAAGGAAATGGTGTATTCAAGCAACAAAAAAATAATATTACCCTCTACATCATAAGTGTAAAATTACCTTAGAGTAATACCTACAGCCATCTGGACCTTCAGTGACAAGAAGCAACTTCAGGTTTGAGTGGATAAGTTTCTTTACAACGGCATCATCATAAGGATCCTCCCCATTTGTGAGAAAGGAAACCTCCTCTTCACTTATCTGTTTCAAAAGAGACACAAAATGCGCAAATCAACACAAGATTTGCCTGTAAAGATGAACCACAATTTACAGACTTGCTACCTTGATAACATCAGCGGTTTCCCATATGCTTAGGATACCATCTCTAGCATCCTCAGCTGATGACCACAATGGAAGCCTCAAATTTGGATCATATGAAACAAGTACTCCAGCATCTTTAGCAGCTTTGGCAGCTGCAATATGTGCAGTTTTACAGGGCTCAGTTATAAGACTTATTGAGCCATGGTGGAATATTTTTGCCTAGCATAAATAACATGATCAGATTACATTAATTTAGCCATGGTGAAATCAATAGTAGTTGAGACGCATAGATATTGGAATGGCAACAGAATGTACTTCCATACCTTCCGTATAAGATCAAGGTCAAGTTCTTTTTCTTCAAGCAGCATATCAGCACTTGGATTACGATAGAACATAAATTCACGTTCACCATCACTTCGGAGTGTCACAAATGCCAAAGCTGTTCTAGCATGAGGATCAAATAGTAATCCTTGATTATTTACATTATTCTGCTTCAATATATCAGCTAGCATGTAGCCAAATTCATCATCACCAACCTACAAAGTAAAAAACTCCAGAAGAACAAAATTACATAATGACGACAAACAAGACTCTGGTCTATTTTGAACATGAAAAGGATAGGCTGCACGCTGCAAGCTATAACCAACAATTCAAATGAAACATGGTTCGGTGAAAGCACTACTTTAAACGTATGAGAACATAAAAGAGATACTAACTAAATCCTATCATGTATTTTGCCTTTGAAAGGTTTCAAACAGAAAAGCACACTGCTCATAACCCCTTTTGTTCTGTTAAACAGTACAAATACAATAATTTTACCTTTCCAATGAAAGCTGAAGAGCCACCAAGACGAGCTATTCCAACTGCAACATTGGCAGGAGCACCCCCAGGAGCCTTCTTGAAGGCTGGTGCTTCTGCCAGTGACAAGCCATTGACAGTTGGGACGAAATCAATTAGCAATTCACCAAAGCACACCACATGTGGAGAATTGCTCGTTTCAGGGACGCCATCACTGAAGATTGCCTTTGTTCGAACTAAGGTTGAAAATTGAAGCAAACAAGAACCAAATCAGATATTCTTGCTTTTGCAGCGTCATATCTAAATTGACAAAATGTTAACTATAAAGCTAAGTGCCTTTCTGTTTCTGCGGAAACATAATATTGTAAAATGAGTGACCACCGCGCGATCCATAATGATCCCTGATATGCTATCAATGCACATGAAAAGCCATGGAGTAAAATCAAGTTCACCACATACAGAAAGAAGAATGATAAAAAAAAATCTGAAGAATCAAATGAAAGGCTGATCATGCAGCCAAGATAAGTTAAGGAAATATCACTGCAGTAAAAATAATTAATTAGAACTGCAAAGCCAACAAGTTATTGTCAGCATTAGTGAGCTCCTAGCATAAAGAAAAAGGGATGCGGCCCTTGTTAAGAACTTAACATAGACTTTTTGGAGCATGAAACTGTTTCCTCGTGTTTCATATAAACGCCAGAATCAAATGGAAAACCCAGTCGGACCCACCCACACCGATCTAAACTCAAGTCTCAACCATAAACTGGGTGAATTTGCCATCCCAACACGAGCCCGGAAATTCTGCACACAAGATTCTCATAAAGCCAAAATTCTGAGCACTGCACATTGGACTGATTTGAACGGAAACCATGTGGCTGACCACTCATACATGATACACCTAGCTCATATTTCAAGTACCATCCCCCATTCCTCAAGTTCCCGAAGCCCATCTATAATCTGTTAGACTGTTGCTACAAAAATAGCACACTCTTAAATGCATGATCCCAATGCTAAGAGTAGCAGCTAACCGTAAGATAAACAACATATGCAGATATGCTAGCGGAGAACGATCCTAAAAGTGAGCGTACAAAGGACTCTCAAGCCCGCGCCGACACCGAGTACCTGCGCGTGTCCGCAGCGGCGCGGCAGAGACGACGCCGCGGGGCCTCGCGACGGCGGGGAGGGAGCGCCTGCCCCCCGCGTGAGAAGGGGAGGACGACGGGAGGCGGAAGAACACCGCGCAGGCCGGCGGCGCCGCGTGGAGAGCCATGCGGATGCAGATGCGTGGAGAGTGGCCGCCGGCTGGCTGGCGGAGGAAGCGAGGGGGAGCGGGCAAGCGCCGTTGGTCAAGCTGCCGGGCGAATTCTTGGGCTGGGCAGCAGGCGTGCAGCTCGGCTGCTGGCGAGTGGAGTGGCCAGCTCGGGTCGGCCTCGGCGTGGGGTAAAGCGCGGCTGGACCGTGCGATGGGCCGGCCCCATGCGCGTGTTAAAGGCTTAATAAAGCCTAGATAAAGGAATGGTGGAAGAATAATGTGGTGCTATTTGTTCCTCTCCGCTTGTTCCGTGTACCACGTCTGGTCTGCAGATATGTGCGCTGTGCGGGGTACTTTTTTTTTTCCGGTACTGTTGGACACATAAAAACTGGTATCAATACATTTACCATAGAAAACAACTTCTAGCTTTTGAAAAAAAACTCCTAAGAGCATCTCCACTATTTCTCAAAAAATCAATTGGTAAATCAATGAGTTTTCCATGTGGCTAAAAAAACTTGAGAGTACATTTATTAGGCTTTTCTAACGGTTTTTAAAATTTCGCTCCTAAAATATATTGCCCCTGGTCCAATTTTATAAGGCATTTCATGTACGTCAAGAGTCAAACTTTATAATCTTTGAACAATAGTTTGGCTTACAACATTTACCTATTGTAATACAGACTTGACACTATTAGATTTGTAATTAAATGTATTATCCAATCATCATAAATTTATATTCACAAACACTATAATATAAAATAAATAAAATAGTAAAAGTTTAATTTAGGAGACCATGGCATCTCAATAATTTTGGATTTTTTCTAAATCACTCTAACCCATTTTATACTTTCCTTTCTCTCGTGTATATTTGCATTGAGAACCCTGTCCTACTCTTTATTCTTCCCCGTATCGTTCCATCTGCGCATTGGCACATGGATACACGCATGTATAATTGCTCGCATCTGGGTCGATTTTTCCAAGTGCGGAAAGATTGAGAGTTAAGATAGGGAGTCATATAAGAAAGATATGATTTTTCTAGAGTGAGAAGCTCCGGTACTTGATTAATGTGATGCTGAAACTTTATATTAATTTTATAAGCATATTAACGATTTCAAATGACAAAACTCAAAACTAAAAATTTATATCTCATCAAGACCTTTGGGAGCTACAATTTTTCTAATGCAACAAGTCCGGATACACAGTTGATATGCTATTGAAATATTTTATAATTTTTTTACCATCTTAACGACATCAAATGACAAAACTCAAAATTAGGAAATTATATATATCATTGAGGACTACAATTTTCATACACAATGTGTCTTTATCCGGACACCATATAAAGAAAATATGATTTTTCTAAGGCAACATACCTTAGTACGCGATTAATATGCTGCTAAAATTTTATATTATTTTTAGCATCTTAACTATCCAAAATGAAAAAAAAGTCAGAACTAAAAAGTTGTAGATCTCATTGGCTTCTACAATTTTCATATAGAAATCATCTTCATCTGAAGGAGTATGGACAAGACACGAATTTTTAAAGGTGGAGTCTTGTCGTCAACACGTAGATCAACAGCATGTTCGATTGGCTATGGCTTGTCGTAAATGATCGTAAATTTTCAGCCGGAACAGTATTTTTCTCTCACACAAACCAGCCAACAGTACTTCTTCACGAACCAGCAACGAAATGAACCAGCCAATCGAACAGGCTGCAAGTGAGGATGTTGATGGAGTTGTTCTAACGTAACAAACTAGCAAGGTTGTCCGCGCAAATTGCACATGTCTAGCTTTCTTTTTTTACATCATGATATATATTTTACTTGTATAAATAGTTTTGTTTGTTTTTGTTTATTTATTTATAATTTTTTATCACACCGTTTGCCTCTGCTGCATCCTCGACATAAACGTCATGTCCCACTTTGTGGTCTTCCTTTTCTCTTCTTTTTCCCCCACTTTTATTGCAAGTCATGCAATCTATCGATATCTACATTTTTCTTATAATCCTTGTCGGGGACCTAATACCAGGGTACCCAAGGAGATGGAATTAATAAACCATCGAACGTTAAAAACTCCCGAACGGACAAGAGAACTGTTGCGCTTCTTGCCCGAACAACGGGAGTTTGGTTCCGCCTCGCCCGACGCCCACTGGCCAGCTCCGCCTCACCCGACGGCTGGAGGACGGCTCCGCCTCGTCCGAGGGCTGAAGGCTAGACTCCGCCTCGCCCGACCCCTCGAGGGCTCGGCTCCGCCTCGCCCGACGTCCGAAGACGGACCTCGCCTCGCCCGATGTCCAAAGGCTGCCTCCGCCTCACCTGACAACCACACCCCGCTCCCTCATGATGATAGGCACAGGGTAAGACAAAGACGTTCAGGTTAAACCGTAGCATCGAGGACCATGCCCTGCGCCGCTGCAGGAAAGTACTGTCAGAGCACGATGGGACGAGCGCTTTAGACCCTCCAGGCATGGCAGGGGCTGAATAGTGTTGTGGGCGCATACTTTTCACCCTACAGTGTTGTAGACGCCGCCTTCAACCTCCGGGTGAGGAACCAGACATCAACATAGGACAACCAATACAATCCAAGGAGGGACTCCCGTCCTCTACAGTAACAAACGAGCGGTCACCGCACCATCCGCTCTCCACAGGGCCGTGGGAAAACATCTCAGCCCGACACGTCGCCCGCGGAGGTGGGACGAGACGTGACCACTTGCAGATCGGGTAAAGGCGTAGCATCATCAGCACATAGGCGCCCCGCGAGCGTGCCAACCTCTGACACCAGCTGGCCATGTCTGCAAGGCTGGCTTGGAGGAAAAAGAAGACCCGAGCCCTTCGAAGGACCTTCTATGCCTTGGTATTTTCCTCTTTCACCCATCTGGAACCCCTGCTCCCCCTTCGTCTATAAAAGGGAGGGTAGGGCTCCCCACTGAAGGGGGACCGAACGACCGACTTTCAACGGACAACTCACATACAGACGAACTCCAAGAGAGTTCAGTTCGACTCACATACACAGCCAAGCCGCCACCAGGCTCTAGGCCTCCTTTCGACCCTTCCATCAGAGACTTGGGACCAGTCCCTCTCTTGACCGTTTGTACCCTCTACTACGAACCGCTTTCAGTGCTAATAACATGAGCAGCAACAGACTGGACGTAGGGACATTCAGCCCGAACTAGTATAAACCTTGTGTCCTTTAGCGCACCATCCGGGCCTAACGCGCATAATTATAAATTTACTAGCCGGTGCTTGTTCGAAACACCGACAATCCTAAACCCCACTAGTTATGTACCTCGATGCAAGTTGTTCATATCAGCAATGCATTACCACATGTAATTAAAACTCATTAGCACATGCAATTGTTCACGTCATAAGACACACAAGTATTTTGTTGTCCACATAAACATGCCGCACAATTCACTAATCCATAATTTCCGAAGCAATGAGTGGGGTATGCTTTTAGTTTATGTCAAGGTCAAATCAAGTTGGCATTCGGTTTTCTCCTCTTGAGTTCCATTAATTTCTAAATAAACTACTATCAATGTCGCTCAAACTATTTAACTCCTTTCTCTCTTAGGACTTGTTTGGGATAGCTCCAAGTCTTAAAAATGAGATTCCGATCTGCAGATCCATCATAGAGCAACTCCAACTTGGATCTAAGATCTCATTGTTGTTGAGGAAAGTGTTTGGGAGAGATAGGGTGAATTTGTTAGGTGAGACACTCCTAGTTGGGTCTAGATCGACCCGTCGGGCTGACCCTACCCTGGTCCTTGGAGTTAGTCATATGGCCCGGCCTGTTCAAAATACATGTGGGTGTTGCTGGTGCCTGAGGCACGGTGGGAGCAGGGCGGCGGGCGGCACCTCCCTTCTTTGTAGGGTTGGGTCTCCAGCGGCGGCAGTGTGGAGGTTGCATGAGGTCGGGGAGAAAGCCTGGACGACGACATCTGTGGACGTCGTTTGCCTTCTTGAAGGCGGCCATTTCTACCTCTCCTCCTACCATGCTGGATTTTGCAGGTGAAAACCTTTCCTCATCGGGCTAGCTTGTCGACGCTTCCTTCTTGAAGGCTCTGCTAGGCTATCCAGTGTTCTGTTGTCGTTCTCATGCCGTCTGCCATGGCACTTCTCCAAGGGTGGTGGTACTCGGTGCTTCAAGGGTGGTGGCGGGGCTTGGTGCTCCAAGTCGTTTTTTCTAGTTAAGGTGTCTTAGTTGGGTCATTTCTTTGGCTAAGTTGCTAGTTAGGTCGATTCGACCAAGTTGTAAATAGTGGCGTGAGTTGTGATAGTTGTACTGAAGTTGTGCGAGTGTGGTACTATCCTCAGCTGTATGATTTTTGTGGTCTAGTTTCCATTCAAAAAATCTAGGCAATCATTTATCTTTTTTTCTTTCTTTGTCTAATAGAAATCGCGGCAAAGCTTTTGGGGTGCTTTAAAAAAATACCTATGGGTTGTGGCTCTTGTACTCGTCAAACTTGTAGTCCACGATCGGCATTGCGCGGAAGCTAAAACTCCAGGCTTGTTCTTCCCTGTTGAAATAGTTTGTCACATCTTCAACCTACGCTTAACTATTTGGAAACAATTGTCAACGGATATATACTGTTATTATGCGCAAAAAAAAGAATATATATTGTTATTGGATGGGTAATGAAGAAAGCTCAAGATTTTTTAGGTAGAACTATCATGTCTAGCAGCGTACAATGGACAAAGTTTGAGACGAGAAGATTTTCATTGACTTAGGGTCTGTTTGGGACAGCTTCATCAGCTCCATATCCATCAAATTCAGATCCATATCTAAAAAGGTTTGCCAAACACCTCCAGCTCCACCAGCTCCACCAGCTCCACTAGCGGATCTACTCCATCAAATTGGTGGATCTACCCCCAAATTCACCAAATTGGTCGATCTCCTCAAGAGGTGCTCCACCAGATCCAACTTTAGTGGAGTTGAGAGAAATTATCCATCACCGTAACTTGTTACACAAAAATAATGTTTTGATCTATTCTGTTTGGCTTGTTCAGCGTCGTGAGCACCCCTTCTCCTCCCTCATCCGCGTGCCTTGCCCTCGCGAGGCCGCCGTGGCACCTGTCGGAGCCCCACCCATAGCTGTTGTGCTCGCCGGAGCCCCACCCACGGCCGTGGCGCTCGTGCGGACAGCCCCACCTGTGGTCGTGGCGCTCGCCAGATCTCGCACCGCGCCCCACCGGCGCGCTCGTCCCACCCACGGCCGCCATGCTCATTGGAACCCCAGCCATGGCCTCCGCACCCACCCCCTGCGGCCGTCTCGCTCGCTGGAGCCTCACCTATGACATCCACCGGCCTCGCTGCGACACAGTCGCGACCTCCACCGAACATCGCTGCATGCGGTCACGACCGAGCCTATGAGCTCCCTAGGGCATGCTCCATGGCCGGCCGCACCCGCGCCGTGAGCCCTCCGTGCCACACCCGCACGTGCCCTCCGGCCCTGCCCCGGTGTCGGTGGCGGAGGGCCCGAGGCCGCCTCGTGTCCAACAAAGAGCCAGGGGGAAAACACAGATGAGCCTCAGCGGCCTGTGCCCGTCCCGCTTAGAAGCGGACAAGGTTATCTCAACCTTGTCGTTCGATCCTGGCCTCTAGCCGAGTCCATAGAATCCCCATTGAGGGGGAATCTGTTGAAAGGCGGGTTAAGAAGCATCGGAATGCCACACTAGGGCCTTACTGACCCCGTCACAAGCAACGGAATCGGATTCCATTCGAACATGCCCGTTAACAAGCTCACCGAGCACGTCACTTGAGCCGCCAAGGCAAGTAATGTTAACTCAACCCCTCTAGTTATGGAAACCATAGACAGGGCGACAGTCACAAAAATGAGCCGACCCTTGACCGAATCCCCGCCCTACGCGGGGGCTCGAGGAAGGCTGGACTTGTAAAGAGACCTAACGCACGGTCGTAGAATGATAGCCAAGAACCTAGGGGGAGGGTACGTGCGAACACAAGTGGCGCATTCTCCTAAGTTCCGCTATCCTCCCCTCGATATTTTAGTAACATCCGACCCCAGCAACGACAAGGGGTCGGATCTCACTCAGGGGCTGATAAAGGTATAAGTATACCTTTTCTAAAGCAGTCGTTGCGTAAGACCTCTTCTTCACGCTAAGCCTAGTGGTAAGGTTTGTGGAAACGAATAATTGATCATGCCTGGTTGAACTGTAAAAAACCTACGCCTCGGCGGCTACGGTATCTTTGCTCACCAGCATGGTTTGAAGTTTTTTTCTCTTACACCTCGGGCCCTTCGGTCTTAACAAACGGAGGGGTTGGAATACGTGAGCCCTTCTTTCGCACATAAAAAGGGAAGAAAACAAGTTCAATCAAATAAAACAAAGTTACAAAATTGTTTTTATGATATATAAGGATCGACACTTGTTCACAGGTTACAAGAACACTTATCTAGCCTATTTGACTAACTATCCCCTCCGGGGGAGGACTATATCTTCAACTTTGTCCACTAGGTTCCGCACGAGAGGAGCCACCACCGCTTCTGTCTCATCTAGCTTGGAGGCGTCGTAGCCAGGCACGAAGCCAAGGCTCATTGTCTCCAAGTTGATGCTTTCATCGTAATACGAGCAGGCGATGGCGAAGGCTTGAGTGATCCCAGAGCGAAGAGCTTCCCTCTCAAGCTGGCGCACCCACGCCGTGATATCTACGGCACGGGCCGCAAGCGAGCTGGTCCCCTCCGACCGCGCCACCTCCAGGTCATCGAAGACCACCCCGAGGGTAGCGCGTAGGAGATCATGCTCATCGCTCCTTGCCTGAAGGAGCCTCCATGCCTCAGTGAGCTCCGTGGCTAGCCCGGTGGAGACGCTCTCGGCCTCCAGCCTCCGGGTTGTCATGGTTCCGAGCTCGGCCTGGAGGGAGCTGACCCCCTACCGCGCCTAGTCGTGCTCTCGGATAGCCTGGTCGCGCTCCCCACGGAGCCGCTCTATGGTCTGGCGTAGCTCGTCGCATTCCTTGCGTTGTCGGGCAATCACCTCGGCATCTAGGTTCATCTTCTACTACAGGGCCGCGGACCTCTTCTTGGCTCCCAGCTTGAGCTCCCGCTCCTTCTCCACCTCGGCTAGGAGGTCGAGGACCTGTTGGCGGGCCTCAACGTCCCTCTAGGATGGCTCGTCCTGCTCCTTTCGGACTCTGGAGGCCTCCTCCTCATCCTGCTGCGCCCTCGCTGATAGATCCTAGAACGCCTTCTTGGCATCCTCCATGTTCCGACGGGCTTCGACCGCCCGTAGCCATAGACTGGCCGCCTCCTCGGCCAGGGGAGTCAGCTCGAGCACCCTCTATTGGGCAAAAGCAAGCTAGGCGCCCACATGTAGTCCCATTTCTCCTTCTGCTCCCGAAGGAACCGGGACTTCTACCAGCTACGAGCGATAAGGGACTGAAAGAAGATCAATGTCAGAACATAAAAATACATGAAGAAAGAAAAAAGCAAGAGGAAAGGTTAAGTGGATACCCGACCAGTAGGAATGACGACGTCGCGCAGGACGCCCTTGGCTTGGTTCAGAGCTTCCAGCATGGCCAAGATCCCCTCGTTGAGACTCTCTCGCTCTATGCTCTCGGTAGCATCATCGAGCGAGAAGAGTATCGACATCGGGTCTTACGGATCCGTCTAGTGGAGCAGTGGCTCGCCCCGCGTGGGTGAATGGTTGACCCCTTGACATCAGGGCCAAGGGTTACTCCCCGTTGGTCCTCTCCACCACCGCCATGATGCCTGGGGACCCCTCGGCCGTGTCCCCCTCTATCCGATCGGCGTTGGACGCCGTCACTTGGGCCACCGGTGGCATGGATCGCGCCACCTTCTTGGGCACCACCACGGCTGTGTTCAGCTGTGCCTGGCTTGTCATGGTCGTGGCACCTCCACTTGCATTGGTGGGGCCTCGACCGGCGGTGCCGCACCCACCACAGATGGTGCCACAAGTGCGAGAGGCAGCTTCGTCCGCTCTGACATCGGCAGTGGAATCACCTCCGTCGTCGGTTGCTTGGCGACCTCCAAGGGTGCTCCTTTAGCCCCGGTGTTCGCTTGACCCGCCGAGGGCATGGGCGCCACCATGGGCGGTGCCTGACCGGTCGACGAGGTAGTAACCAATGGCCCCCACCTCGCCTGAATGGCGGCGCTCTTCTTGGGCACTAGTGCCAAAGAAGTGCCATGTCTGACCCATTTCACGACGTTACAAGAAAAGAAAAGGCATAAGTCATGCTAAAACAGAGAAAACAGAGGAGTTGAAGACTCACATGGACCTTCTTGGACGTTGGATACATTTGGGGGATGAACCCCTAAGTCCCTGCTCCACCTCCTCAGAACGAGGTCGTTTTGAGCCCGCCCCCTGCTCCTAGGCCGAGGGGCTCACCTCCCTTGCATCCGGGGCACGGCGGCGGAGCCACTCCCCTCCCTCGGCACCTCGAGCACGGCGGCAGATCCACCCACCCCTACCGGCTCTTAGGGCATAGCAGTGGATCCACTCGCCCCCACTGGCTCTTGAGGCACGGCAGTGGGGCCGACCCCCTCTGCTGGCACCTCAGGCACGGTGGTAGATCCGCCCACCCCTGATGGCTCTGAGGCTGGGCCAACGGTTTGGCCCGCCTCCTCTGGCCTCACAGACTCGCCTCCCCCTACATGAAATGGGAAGGGTCCTAGCATGGACGAGTGGATATCTGTCAGCATATCCTCGCTCGCCAGGTCATCCTACTTAGTGTCGGCAGCTACCTCATCGTCCTCCTCCTCGTCGTCATCACTGTCCATAGCCTCCCCTCGCTCCTGGACCCATAGCTTCTGCTATTTCTTCCTCCTCTCATCCTCCTTTGCCTTTCTCTGCCTCTCGTCCTTGGCATGGTTGGCTGCCGTCACAGACGGGTCCTTCGGCAGCGGAACCGGGTGGTCCTGGAGGACGAGTTTCTTCGGCTGGTCCCCCTATTTCAATATCAGCATCATGGGGTTGAGAGTTCAATTAAAAAGGAGTTACGAGGAAAGAAAACTTACAAAGGCGATGTACCCCGGTTCTAGCCACATTGGGGATGCCCCGGCACCAGATACACAAACTCAAGGACAGCGTCGGCGTCGTCTCGTGGAGGCTCCATCGCCTCCTTGATGCGCTGCGCCACTTCGGAGGGGGAGAGCACTCCCTCGGCGAGCGCCGTCCCATCGAGTGACACCTCGGGCGCCATCATGTGCAGGGGAAGCATGCGCCTCATCAGCGGCGCCACTCTCCGCATGTGGTAGGCATCAATGATCCCCGACCCCTTCATGCCCCTCTCCTTCAGGATCCAGATGGCGGTGAGATGGTCCTAGATTCTCTTCTTATCTTTCTCCGGGACTCCCCACTTCCTCTAAGATTCCAGGATCTCTTCGATGAGGCGCCCAGTGAACTCCGGCAAGGGGGCGGCTGCGTCGTTATTAATGTAGAACCAATGCGAATGCCACCCCTTGTTGGAGGTCGACAAACGCATCGACGGGTACTCGTTGACCCAGTTGTTGTGGAGCTAGATGCCGACGCATCCCATCGGCACGTTCAACTCCTGCCTCTTCTCCCGCTTCTTCAGGAGGGTGCGGCAAAGAAATACCGCCACAGGTCGAAGTGGGGGCTAATCCCCAGGAACCCCTCACATAGGGCGACAAACGTCGCAATGTGCTGGATTCTATTGGGATTAAGGTGCTGCAGCTCCATCTTGTAGTAATGCAGCAACCCCCGAAGGAACTTGTGGGTAGGGGTGGTGAATCCCCGCTCATGGAGGTGAGCGAAGGACACGATGTAGCCACCGGGCGGCGACGGTGCATCCTCATCATCGGGCAGCCCCCACTCCTCGGTGGCGGTTCATGCGTAGAGAAGACCACGGCGGACGAGGCCCTCCAGGCACTAGAGGGTGATGTCGGATCTGCACCATGGCTCCATTGAATGATTGGGGTGGGTGGATGCGAACTTGACGGTGGCTGAGATGCGGATGCAGGAAGCTTGGGCGATTAGCGGCGGAGGTTGCAGATGCGAAGGCAAGGAGGCAAAGTACAAAACCCTGGGGCGAACCCTTTGGTTTTATAGGGGCGACGAATGCGAGGAAGGCAACCATCCGCCTAGATCTTCATGCCCACCATGATCCACCACCACGTCACGTCGTGGGATATGCGCCCGTAAACCCTATCCTTTCCGTCCGAAGACACGCCGGATGTTTTACCTCCCCGGATGGACCATGACTCTTTACCAGCAAAAGGGATACGGGTCAAAAAGCATTTTCTTCGGCCCGCCTGGGCCCAGGAGTTTGAGGGCTGGCCCATCAACGGTTTTGACGGCCGTCCCAAGGCACCCTTACGACAAAGGATGGGCCCACGAGCGGCCAAAACTCAGATGCACGAGCTTCACAGGAGTCTCGGTCCGCGACCGAGTCTCAGCCAGGGTGACCCTAGATGGATCCCCGTGAACGGGATACCAGGGTCCCATTTAAGCTATCCGGCTAATAAATCATCAAATCTCACAACCAGACCCGCGAAAGGGTCCGAATCAGCCCTAGGCGATTCTATCTGAATCACCCGGGGGCTACACCCGACGGGTGCGCTCGTGTCCACCCTCTGGCAAGTCGAATCACCCCCCGAGTGATTCTATCCAAATCACACAGGGGCTCGGGGGCTACATCCGATGGGTGCACTCGTGCGCACCCTCTGGCAAGTCGAATCACCCCCCGGGCGATTCTGATGAGGACATCGCCATGCTGGACACACCGACGCCATGGTCTTCCCCAAGTTGCAATTCGTTCCCAACTCACCTACCATGTCGCCCTCGGATTCAGCAGACACGTCGTCACTGTTTTGGTCATAACTTTCTCATACGACATCAAAACGGGCTGTTCTTGGATGCGTTGAAAAGGGGACGACGACGCCGTCGTTTTGGATCTGGTCCCAGCTCCAGAAGGTTCGTGGATCATTCTGTGTGACCACGGCAAGGTGCTGCGTCACCTATTTAGGCCAACTTGGCCATGTATCGTGTCGGGCCTTAAGCCCAAGTTGTGGGCGCCCAACCCCTGGCCGTCCCCAACCCTAGGTCGAGTCTTAGACTATAAACACAGTCGTCGCCGCTGCTACACAATTGGGTTTTGTTTAGAGTTTAGTTTTCCATCGAGAAACTGAATCGTTCATTGTAACTGTGGTGACAAATCCTTTTACAGTGATCCAGGGCCCCCGTTCTTGATCTCCTCCACTGTGTCGATTAGTCCTTTGGAACCGAGTTCTTGAATCCTCTATTGATATTCGTGTCATTCATATTTGCAATTTCAGATTGCGTGTTTTACCTTCTTGCTTGTGCTCTTCGATTCGCTTACAGGAAAAGCCTTCTTGGTGAGGTCAATCAAGTTGTGCTTGGTTGATAACCAACGGAGCAGTGGTGTAACGGTTGCAGGGTTCTAATCGCGTCTGATTTGAAGTCGGATCGCCAACGTCGAGATCTCCACAAAATCGAACTTATCGGCTACCTCTCGGAAGATTGGGCCTGTACTCATCAATTGGTATCAGATATTTCAGGTTTACCGTGAGGTATAATCTCGTTTGCCTTAGATTCGTATTTGTTCATTACCTAGAGTCTACAAAAAGCCCAAAAATATTTCAATTTCCGCTGTCCTATCGCCCTTTGTGCCTTTGCAATTTCGTTTCAGATTCGTGTTGTTGAGTTTGTGTCCGTGGTCGAGTCTTGTTGCTGGTTTAGGATTGTGTTCGTGGTCGTAGTTCAATCGGCCGTTGCTGTGATTTTTGTTTTCCGCCGCTATCCCATCCACCGTTCCCAAACAACAAGTCGAAGCCACCACTTTACTCGACTTGCCCCGCTAGCCGTCTTGTGTAACTTCTCGCCGCCGCGCAAACCCTAGATAGGTTGCCAGCCGCTCTTATTTTGCCTGCATCGCAGCCCTCCTTACATCATCAGGCGAATACCTACTGCTGTTAGTCACAGTGACGATCCTGTGATCGGTGTTAGAGTTTCGGGACGCTTTGCCCTAACTGTCGCCGCCGTGTTGTGCCTCCCGGAAAACATACCTTGAGATACCTTCGGTAAAACAGGCATAACTTTTCGCTCGTTTATCCGAAAAATCTAAAATTTTTTCAGCAGCTTCTTGACACCATTTGGAGCCAACCCAAACTCAGCTTCGCCCTATTTGGTTTCATCAGAATTACCAAAAAAATTCGGGAAAATATAGAAAAAAATTGTCAAAGTTTTTGCACGCTTTTCAGAGAACGTGCTGAATTTCTGTAGACCACATCGCACCTCAGTTGTAGGTGCCAATTTTTGTGGTTGCATCTTTTGTGATCCTTGTTCAAAGAAAAGTATATAAAAAATAGTGAAAAAAGTAAAAAAGTTCGTTTCCTATTATTGCCTTTTGGAAAAAAAGGAGAAATCCGGGCTATTTGCTTGTTCCATGAGTTCTTTCGATCGTCCTTTGTTTTCACCTTGTTGCGCTACATCTCGTCACGTCTTAGCCAGCACCTGTGATTTGTACTTTGGATCCGGATTGAACAATCATTAATCTGCATTCATTAATTGCTAATCCTTGCTGTCATATTGTGTGCCTACCCATAGCTCCACATATTCTTCTGTCAGCACATGTTCATCTTGCAACTGTTACCCACGCTCCACAACAGATTGCTTCGCCACTTTGGTTTTGCTCCTGTTTGGCGTTGGTAAGAATACAGGCAAGACGGTGGTAAGCCGCTTGTGATTTTGCATTTCACTTTCACCACCATCACCACCACCACCACTTATTTCCTTTTAGTTGATAGGGATAATACTTTGGTGTTGTCTTTTTCTATCTTCTAACCATGGCAGGAACTCCGACGGACTTCAATGAGTGCGTGTCCAAGGGCGAGCTTACAACGTTCATGACTGAACAACACAATCTTATGACCGAGCTGACGCGCAACGTGAACAATCTGGTCACCCGCATTGAACAGCTTGAGCAACTTCCTCCACCTTATCGTGCTGATGATGAAGATGCGGATGCTTTTGGTGATGAAGATGCGTTATCTTGACGGTGGTGCCGTCGCCGCCTCAACTTCAATCGTCAGCGGTATGGAAGGTAATAATCATGGTAATAATGATCCTTTTGCTAAAATTAAATTTAGTCTACCTCCTTTTCTTTGGTAATGTTGATCCGAGAGGCATATTTAGATTGGGAGTTTGCTGTTCAACAAAAATTTGATTCTTATAATGTTCTCACCGAGCATAGAGTTAGACTTGCTACTAGTGAGTTTACTAATTTTGCTTTGTTCGGTGGAGTGATCTTTGCAATGCCAATAATGTCAGCTGGCTGTGCCTCAAACTTGGAATGTTTTAAAGCAACGTATGAAATCTCGTTTTGTTCCTCCTTATTACCAACGTGATTTACGCTTGAAACTACAAACTTTAAAACAAGGTGATAAAGGAGTAGAAGCATACTATCAAGAATTGCTTATTGGTTTAGCACGTTGTGGTATAAACGAAGATGATAATGATGCTAGTGCTAGATTTTTTGGTGGTTTAAACCATGATATACTGAGACATACTTGATTACAAAGATCGGCGCAATTTTTCCCAATTGTATCATCTTGCTATTAAGGCGTAACGAGAAGTACAGGGGATGCAAACAACGCCAAATTCTTTCAGTGTCTAACAATGGGAGGAATTTTCAGCAGCGTTCCGAGCCGAGACGCCTAAGCTTCTTCTGTTGCACCACGACCATCTACACCTCCATTTTCTTCCGGGGTAAGTAAATTGTCTAATGTGCGCTTCCACACCAAGAAAGGTGGCACTCAAGGTGCTTCTACTAGCTCCTCCTCGTCTAGCTCTAAAATCATTTGCCACCGATGCAAAGGCATGGGACATGTCATGAAGGATTGCCCCAGTCGTCGTGCTTTCATTGCTACCGAGGATGGATATGTAAGTGCTAGTGATGTTGATTTATGATTTAGCCCTTGTCGCTAACATTGATGCAGATCCCACCGAGGGCGATCAAGACAAGGAGGCCATCACCATTGACTCAAGTGGGCTGCCGCCGCGACTACCCTAGCCTTCTTGTGCAGCGTGTGTTGAGTACACATGTGGGACATGAAGAAGAGATGAAGATCCAACGTCACAATTTGTTCCACATGTATCTCATTGTGCAGGGTTGTCGTGTTCTCACTATCATTGATAGCGGGAGTTGCAACAACTTGGTGAGTTTAGATTTGGTTGACAAGCTTGGCTTGACCACACGACAACATTCGTATCCATATAAACTTCAATGGTTCAATAATAGTGGTACGACTAAGGTAACTAAATCAAAGACGCATTAGCTTTTTCACGAGGCTCTTATCATGATATCGCTGATTTTGATGTTGTCCCTATGCAAGCTTGTTCCATTTTGTTAGGTGGACCATGGGAATTTGATAATGATGCTTTACACCATGGTAGAACTAATACATACACTATCATACATAAGGACAAGAAAATTACATTGCTGCCTTTGTCTCCTACGGATATTATTAAACATGCTAATGAGATTAAAAATAAACCTCCAATGACATTGCTAAAAAAAAATGGGATTAAGTTAAAAGGAGGTGCTTTTCTTGCTACAACTTCACTCTCTCACTGAGTTATGTGATAATCCTGATGCACCATGTTATACTATGTTTTGTCAACCTTTTATGTATCGGTGCATTGCCCGCATCACTAACCTTTTGCGGGAGTTCGCGATGATGGGATGGAGTCGAGGACGACTCCAATTCTAGAAGGAGGGATGATGAGGACATCGCCAAGATGGAGTCGAGGACGACTCCAATTCAAGAAGGGAGGATGATGAGGACATCGCCATGCTGGACACACCGACGCCATGGTCTTCCCCAAGTTGCAATTCGTTCCCCAACTCACCGCTTTGCCACGTCGTCCTCGGATTCAAGCAGACACGCCGTCACACTTTGTTTGGTCATAACTTTCTCATATGACAAACGAAACGGGCCGTTCTTGGATGCGTTGGAAAGGGGACGACGACGCCATCGTTTTGGATCTGGTCCCAGCTCTAGAAGGTCCGTGGATCATTCTGTGTGACCATGGCAAGGTGTCACGTCACCTATTTGGGCCAACTTGGCCATGTATCGTGTCGGGCCTTAAGCCCAAGTTGTGGGCACCCAATCCTGGCCGTCCCCAACCCTAGGTCGAGTCTTAGACTATAAACACAGCCGCCGCCGCTGCTACACAATTGGGTTTTGTTTAGAGTTTAGTTTTCCATCGAGAAACCAATCGTTCATTGTAACTGTGGTGACAAATTCTTTTACAAATGATTCGGGGCCCCGTTCTTGATCTCCTCCATCGTGTCGATTAGTCCTTTGGAACCGAGTTCTTGAATCCTCTATTGATATTCACGTCATTCATATTTGCAATTTCAGATTGCGTGTTTTACCTTCTTGCTTGTGCTCTTCGATTCGCTTGCAAGAAAAGCCTTCTTGGCGAGGTCAATCAAGTTGTGCTTGGTTGATAACCAATGGAGCAGTGGTGTAACGGTTGCAGGGTTCGAATCGCGTCTGATTTGAAGCCGGATCGCCAACGTCGAGATCTCCACAAAATCGAACTTATCGGCTACCTCTCGGAAGATCGGGCCTGTACTCATCAGATTCTATCCAAATAACTCGGGGGCTCAGGGGCTACTGTCGGGGACCAAATACTGGGGTACCCAAAGAGGAGGAGCTAATAACCATCAAACGTTGATGCTTTCAAACAGACAAGAACACGACTACACCTCTTGCCCAACGACCGAGGGTTAACTCCGTCTCGTCCGACCCCTAAAGGATGGCTTCACCTCGTTCGACCCCTGAGGGCTGGCTCTGCCTCGCTCAACGTTCGAGGGCTGGCTCTGCCTCGCCCGACGTCTGAGGGTAGACTCCGCCTCGCCCGACCTCCAAGGGCTGGCTTCGCCTCGCCCGACATCCGAGGGCTGGCTCCGCCTCGCCTGACGTCTAAGGCCAGACTCCACCTTGCCCGACCCACAGGCTGGCTCACCTCGCTTCGACCCACACAGGGGGCTCGGCTCCGCCGACCCACGGGCCGGCTCCTCGCCCGCCGTCAAGGCTGGCTCCGGCTCGCCCGATGTCTAAGGGCAGACTCCGCCTCGCCCGATGTCTGAGGGCAGACTCCACCTCGCCTGACCCCCAGGGGCTAGCTCCGCCTCGCCCGACGTGCTGCTCCTTCATAACTACGCGCGCAGATAAGGCGGGGCACTCAAGTCAACCGCAATACCGAGGACCATACCCTACACGCCTGCAGGAAAGTACCGTCAGGATATGACAAGACGGGAGCTTTAAGCCCTTCAAGACATGTCAGAGCCCGAATAGTGTTGTGGGTGCCGACATTTGTCTTACAGTGTTATGGGCGCTGGCATTTGCCCTCGGGCACAGATCCTGATGGAAGCATATGACAAACACTACAGTCCAGGAGGAAACTCACATTATCTACAGTGACGGACGTGGGGTCACTACGCCGTCTGCTCCCTGTAGGGTCACAGTTCGGCGCCCTGGTCCGTCGCGCCACCCGCCGGGGCGGGATGGGACGTGACCACTTGCTGATAAAGCCAGAGCATGGCCCTATTAGGATCAACGGATATGCACCCAACATGGAGCTATCCCTGGCACCGTCTGTCGCGTCAGCGGGGCTCGCTCAGAGGAAAAGAAAGACCCGTCATCTTTGAAGGAGCTCCTTGGCCTCTGTTTTTTCTTTTTTCTCCCATCTGTAATCCCTACTTCCCCTTGGTCTATAAAAGGAGAGGCAGGACACCCCACTAAGGGGAGGAATAAAAAAAACACAACGCATCACATCACACATAACTGAGAAGCAACCAAGCTCTCAATATCCCATCGACCTTTCTATCAGAGACTTGGGATATGTCCCTCTCTCGCTCGTTTGTACCCCCTACTACGAAGTTTTCAGTGCAAATAACACGAGCAGCAGCCACGAACTAGACGTAGGGACATTCTGCCCGAACCAGTATAAACCTTGTGTTTTTTTAGCACACCATCCGGGCCAGACGCGCAATAATACAAATTTACTCGTTGGTGTTTACTCGAAACACCGACACCTGGCGGCGTGATTTCCTGATGCCGACCGTGAGCTCTGCCCATGCCCTGGCCACGTCGCGGCGTTGCTCCGGCAGTAGGCCACCGCACCGGCCCTGGCCTCCGGCCCGCCCCCTAACGTCGGCCGCGAGCTCGGGCCCCGACGCTCGATGCGATGCGATGCGATGCTCTGACCATAGGAAGAGGAAGATAGAGGGAGTGAAGTGCTAACGTGTGGGATCCACGTGGAAGTGAAATAGAGTTTGAGGTGGAGCTGTCTCAAACACCTCAAGCTCCACCAGCCAGTAGTGGAGTTGCTATATGGTGGATCTAGGTGAATCCCAGATCCAGATTCACCTTTTGGCTTGGCAGAGCTGTCCCAAACAGACCATTAGCTCCTCGCTGTCCTTGCCATATCCAGTAATGTGTGGGTCCGGATATATTTTGCTTAGGTCTAATGAAGACGATCGTATCTTTACCAAACGAGAATATAGGAAACCAAAATAGAGTATCGGTTGGAAGGAGCTGATCGTATGAAACTGAAGGTTCAATGTATTGTATATTTTTCATTAATATAATGTGATATAAGAATGTGTTTGGTTGGTTTGCTCCGCTCTTGCATGAGCGAAGCTGTATAGAACTGAACAAGTAGTGTATTTGGTTGTCTATATGTCTCTATCAGCAGATACAAATGCATGGGTGCATGTAGGTTGACAAGATATGTCTAATTCAAACTTCGCTCGCACCCGGTAGATGTAGGGATAAACAACCTGTTCGCTTGTTGGTTTTAGCCAACTCAAACCAGTCAGTCAATATTGTTTTTCTCTCATAATAAACTAGCACCCGCCAGCCCAGAAACCAACCAGCGAACAGGCCGAAAGTGCGAGGTCCACACGCTAGTCTCACTAGTTTGACATATTGTATTTGCTTATGTTGCAACCAAATAATATTTTAGCTTTTCTTCCACTCAGACAACTTCATCAAACACTATATATCCTTTCTAAGAATACAGTTACAGTCAGTCTGTATCCTCTCAGCTGAATACAATGCAATTCTCATTCCGTAATCCAACACACCCAAGCGTTTGCATGTGTACTATTCTAAAATCAACCAATATTCTTCGATGCACCTCAAAAGTCTTGTACGACGTTGAAGATAGAGAGAAAAATGGCAATAAAATCGGCTGTCGGCAACTGCGACCACAGGCTTAGGATACGTTCGCTCGCGCTTATAAGTCAGAATTAGTTATACTTTTTTAGTTAAAGAATAATATTTTTCTCTTATAACAAATCAGCTATATAAATTAATCATAGCAGCGCTATGTCCCGCCGAACAGACCTTAGCCTTTTGCAACGTTCCTTATATATATCACACAAAAAATGAAACGTTAAATTTGACAAGATGTGAGAAAAGGAGTAGCAAGGACGGGGATTAGTCCAGAACGCAGAATCTTCAATGCCACCGTGGCCGTACGAACATTCCACGTGCACGCACCCGTAAACTACGCTCCAAGTCGCGCCAAGGCAGAAAAAAAAAACAACGAGCCAATGCGAGAGCACGCAACGCACCCAGTCAACCAGGCTACAGCGCGAAAAAAAAAATTACATGACGAGCCTGTCTGCCCCGTTGCCCGCCCGTTCGCCGGGGGCCACACGCTCGTGGCTGCGCCAGATGGGTCCCGCCACACATGCAGCCACCTACTTCCTCAACGAATGCTAAAAATTTATTTATTTTGAGACGGAGAGACTAGAATGAAAACGGATGGAGTGAATCTCATCCCGACTTGTTTTCTATTTTATTGGTCCATTTTCATATTTACATAAAAATATGTGAATGCGACGGGAAGCAGGAGAGGGAGTTTTGCCGTCCATTTTTCGCAAGATCATGTTTTCAACTGGGATGAACTCGTATGTATCTTTTTTTCATCCTGTTTTTAATTTACGCAAGATATGTTTAACAATTAGATGTCCTCGTGCTAGGTTAACACACCTACTAATGATCAATTATGCATATTAACACGTAAACACATATGGCATGCAAACAAACATTAGACCAATCACTTCATATGTGTTATTGTTATGTGCCCCTTATACATGCATACTCGAGAACATTAAATTATACTTCACCTGTTCTAATTTACTAGCTGTTTTTAGCTTTTTTAGATAAACAAATTTTGTTATATATTACTGTATTAGACTTATCATATATTTATTTAGGTGTATAGGAAAACTATACTATAAAAACGAAAACGATCTATCATTAGTCGTTGTTTGGTTCCACCTTCTAAACTTTAGTCGCTGTCCCATTGGATGTTTGACATATGCATGAAGTATTAAATATAAACTATTTACGAAACTAAATGCACAGATTGAGACTGTTTTGCAAGATAAATTTTTAAGCCTAATTAGTCCATGATTTGATAATGCGGTGCTACAGTAAATATGTGCTAATGATGGATTAATTAGGCTTAATAAATTCGTCTCGTGGATTACTGACGGATTCTGTAATTTGTTTTTTTATTAGTACCTGAACACCCCACGCGACACCCCATATGACACATTTTAAACTTTAGTCCCTGAATCAAACACCCCTTAGGATAGAGATGTTACTGTCTAATTTTTTGACTATTGCCCCGTTCGCTTGGTTAATAAGTTATGGTAAAAAATACTGTTATCTGATTTATTATGAGAGACTATTCATTGACCGGAAAAATATGACTTATAAACGAAACGAACACGAACTATGCGCCTGCTCGGCTGCAGCTTCCGCCCGTACCGTTCGATGGCGAGAGGGTCCCACGGGCGCACCTCGATCCCAGACCCCTCATGCTGGTGGGCGCGCAACTTGCAAAGCCTGCTTGCAGAGCGACAGGCTGCAGGCCACCCGACGACGGCAAGTGGGCCGACCGTTTCTGGTTCCACCGGCATGAGCCGAGCCGGCTTGGGGGGTGTTCTCCCGCGGGACCCGAGCGTCCGAAGCCGCTTGCTCGCCTTCCCTTTCCGGGCTCACCCCGTCGTCCTGCGTGTCGCCCTTTTTGCTTTCTTCCCGCTCGTACACCCCGTCGGGTTACGTCACGCAGGCGCCACATAGTACAGTCATTGACTTGTGGGCCTATACAGCACTGGCCCGACCTGTCATCTACAGTAGGGGGAAAGTGACCAGCCGCCAGCCGGGTGCCTTTCCATATTGATTACTCGCTGCTTACCACCAATCACACTCTAACCCCGAATTTGAGTTTTCAACCAATTATATACTACAGTAAGATGAATTTGATGTGATTCCCGGCATGCGTCAGCTCGTCGTGGCCTCGTGGGGGAGAAGTGGAGAGGACAGAGGAGAACAGGAGAAGCAGGCGCGACGCAACTGGCTGGTCGCCGGTTGCAGCGGCCGAAGCAATTAACGAGAATAATTTAATGCGGCTTCGGGTACACGCGGGCAGGTCAATCCTCGCACTCCACCTCCTGCCCGCCCCCGCACCCGTAGGGACGCCGTAGCCATGTTGGATCCACCGCCCCACCACCACGGGTAGCTGCAGGGGCGGCGGCGGCAGTGGCGGCGCGGCAGAGGAATGAAGAACTTCCTCAGGAAGCTGCACATCGGCGACTCCGCCGCCGGGGACGGCGCCTCGTCGCCGTCAGCACCTCCCGCGCCGCCAACGAAGAAGGGCGGTGGGATCGAGCACAGGCACGCCTCCGGCGGGTTGTCGGGCTGGCTCTGCTCCGTGACCGGACGGCCGCAGCACCCACCACCTCCGCCGCCTCCTGCTTCTGCTGCAACGGCAGCGGCAGCGGCGGCGCCGGAGGTGGAGATGGAGGAGCCGGCGTTGGCTTCGTCTGTCGAGGAGAGGAGGGCAGCCGAGGAGGAGGACGAGGAGAGGGCGAGGCGGGAGTCCCGGAAGGAGGCGGAGCAGGAGAGGAGGCGGGAGGCGGAGATGGAGAAGAAGGAGAAGCAGGAGGCGGAGCTGGAGGACTATCACATGCAGCTGGCCCTCGAGATGAGCGTGAGGGAGGACCCGGAGGCGATGCAGATCGAGGTGGCCAAGCAGATCAGCCTCGGCTCCTGCCCCATCCGGAGCTCGCCCGCGGAGGTCATCGCCTTCCGATACTGGGTACTCAGCATGTCCACTCCCCTCCCACTATCTTCTAGACTAGATTGTTTTTCTTACCGCGATGGGATCTCACTGTGCTGTGTAACCTGTGTTCATACAAATTGGACGTTAGAGCAGAAATGGGGTCTGTCATTCATATGTTAGCTTGGTCAAAGGTCTGTTGCATGATGCTATCCATCATGGTGATATTCTTCTGATAGCCGTTGAATTATATTCTGTAATGGAATGGGGTGTGTCATGGGGTAGTGTAATTATATACAATAACTTATCTCGATATGGCATATATGAAAATTCCTTTTCTGGTATCTCTGAAATTATGTTAGTTGGGAATAGTACACCTTGGATTATCCATCCTCCGTGATGTAACCTTTTCTGTTTTGACTGAAAAAAATACTCCATAATTTTGTAGCGAGTTCAATTGTTTTTGAGCATAATGAACATCTGCCTAGCTTTATACTAGAAACTACTGGCTGCCCATACTTTTGTAGAAGCTGCATTTGCAATGCACTGAAATACTCATTCTATATCCTAGATATAGCCAGCAGCCGATAGCCACCATAAGATGTTCTCCTTCAGAGATTGTTCAGAAGTTAAACCCCCCTATATATTTGACTCTTACCATTTTCTCACTTCCTCATATGGTAGATTTGTTCGTGCTTCACAGAGTTTCAATGCCCTTAGCTATGACGACAAAATCTTGGATGGTTTCTATGACATTTGTGCCACTGGGGATGAGCTCGCATTATCAACCATACCCTCTTTGACGGAACTGCAAGCACTGCCTTTTTCACATGGAGTCAAAACCGATGCTGTATTGGTCAACAGAGAACTAGATTCTGAACTCGTAGCTCTTGAGCAGAAGGCATTTATAATGGCTGTGCAATTTCGCTCGCAAAAATCAGAATTTGTTGGCCGCTCTTTGGTTCAGGCTCTAGCTAATTTAGTTTCCAACCACATGGGTGGACCAGTCATTGATCCAGAAAGCATGCTGTTGAAGTACCGGAATATGAGCAGTGTGTTGAAAGCTGATATAAGAAGTGCAGTTATACCTCTTGGGCAGCTAACAGTTGGTTTGGCTCGTCACCGTGCACTGCTTTTTAAGGTCAGTAACAAATTGCAATATGGTCAGCAATCTGAGGCACATTAATTTTGTAATTATGAAGTTTGCCATGAACAATATGCATGAAAAATGCTGTCGTGGATGGCAAATCATATTTAAATGCAATATCTTGTTCAGTACAGAATTTGACATGGCCGCTTTCTTGTTTATTTATTAGCATAAAACCCGACTTAATTGTTGTTGTGTACTCAGCTGACACATGACATATCGGTTCAACCCATGTTAATGCACACAAGACTTGTTCCTTTGTGGCCTTTCAGTATTTTAATTCTATTCTCCGCATACTTGCATCCAGGTTTTGGCAGACAGCCTTGCTGTTCCTTGCCGACTAGTTAAAGGAAGGCAGTACACTGGATCAGATGATGGAGCTTTGAACATTGTGAAATTTAATGATGGAAGGTACTATTCTTACCAGTTCCATGACAGTAGAATCTGTCTCTTTCAGTACTTGGATATTAGGGATTAGAATAGTTTTGTCTAGATTTCTGATTTCAGCCCCTTGTATCAGCAATGGGTAATGGAAGTTGGCATTGCATTAATACATCATCATTTAATATACCACATGCTTGTAGGGAGTGCATCGTTGATCTCATGATAGATCCTGGTACTCTTATTTCATCAGATGGTGCCGACCTGGGCAGAGAATTGGAAGATAGCTTAGTTATAGATAATCAACATGTTAACAAAGATGACACTACCACTCAGTTGGTTTCCTCTTTCAGTGAAGCTTCAAGTTCCATGCACGGTTCATTTGGAAATGAACTGCTTGAAAAAGGATTCATTTGCAATGCTGGGCATTTTGGTCCATATGGAGCAATAATTGCCCAGAGTGACATTGATGTACCTGGGTCTGGGGTATCAAGTTCATTTGAGGAGCTATCGGTTAGCACATATGCAAGTGAAAACGTGCCTATTATTCATGAATCTAATACAGATCATACCATGACTGCAAAAAGCAAAGATAAGTCGATCACATCAAATAATTCATCATCAAGTTCTCCTCCATCTTCTGAGATGGGCAGTACTCCAGCTGTACGAAGGAAAAAAGTCAAAGATGTCTCGGAGTATATGATTAGTGCTGCAAAAGAGAACCCTCAGATAGCAGAAAAGATCCATGCTGTATTACTTGAAAGTGGAGTTGTGCCACCACCTGACTTGTTTTCAGAAGAATCTAAGGAACAACCAAAGGACCTGATTATTTACGACACATCTATGTTTCAAACAAAAGATGAAATGATAAGGACAATGAATGAGCTTGAATCCACAGCACACGATGGTTGTGCTGGCCTTGGTCCTTCATTACCACATCATCCTGGACATGAGCTCCAAACAAAGATTATTCCTTATCGGCCGCCTCCTGACCTCAAGCCTGTCCAGGGATTAGGTGTTTACCATCAGTTTGATTTCCGGGATAACGTCAATCCCTCTATACCTCTATATGAACCATCTGCAGCTCAGGAAAATCCATTACAACTTATAAAGCAAATGCCTGTTACAGCTGCTGCTGTTGCAACAGCTGCAGTGGTTGCATCTTCAATGGTCGTTGCTGCCGCGAAATCTAACAGCGATATTAAACTAGATGTGCCAGTTGCAGCTGCTGCCACTGCTGCTGCAGTTGTTGCTACTACAGCTGCTGTTAACAAGCAATATGAATACTTGGATCCTGGTTGTCAATTGCTTTGCTTGCCAAGTTCATCAAATAAATTAATCCAAAAAGGTAGACATGACTTGTTGGATGATGATCAGCTGGAAACAAATCATGGACAGGATAATGCCCTTGAGCATGAAAAGGATTCAGTTCAAGCACCTCAGGAAGCTGAGCGAATCTCTGATAGGTCAACTGGGACAGAGAGTGCAAGATCTGAAATTGCTCTTGATGAAATTGCAGAGTTTGAAATCCAGTGGGAAGAACTTACCCTTGGAGAACGAGTTGGGCTGGGTACAATTCTCTTGATCTTAGCAAATTCAGTTCCATAGCCCTGCCTGTATAATTTGACTCAGTTTTTTTGCAGTATTACTAAGCTAAAGATAAAACATACTTTGAAAAGCAATCATGCTTCCTTGTTTTTCCAATGCCGTCTAACCCTCTCTTCTTTTATCTCCAATTCTCCAGGATGTTTTGGAGAAGTGTATAGAGGCGAATGGCATGGAACAGTAAGTTTTTCATATACATTGTCACGTAGTATTTATAAATTATTAAATTAGAAAAAGATTGAGTTTGAATAATAAACTTAACTTATGGTAAAATGAGAGCTAGTGTAACGAAGAACGATTAGTTTATAATAGAATAATATGTGAAGAGAAGGGGAGCCTTGGCGCAGTGGTAAAGCTGCTGCCTTGTGACCATGAGGTCACGGGTTCAAGTCCTGGAAACAGCCTCTTGCAGAAATGCAGGGAAAGGCTGCGTACAAAAGACCCAAGTGGTCGGACCCTTCCCCTAACCCTGCGCAAGCAGGAGCTACGTGCACTGGGGCTGCCCTTTTTTAGAATAATATGTGAAGAAACAAAATGATCCCCATCATTTCACCTTGTCAAAATGTGTAAAGCTTCTCATTATTGTTGCACATGCATAAGCTCTCTCCCCCCCCCCCACCCCCCCCCCGCCCCTTTTTTTACAGGAAATGGCGCATACCTGAGGGTAGTCCTAAATCTTGTTGCAAGTTGCAACTTAGGCACCTGGGTGCACTAGATCATATCATTTGAACTTAATATTAGAACAATTAGGTGCCACAGTGATATATGGACTCATATGTAGCTTTGGCACTAACCTCGACTGCCTGGGGGGTATTTATACTTCTATAAATTGACATGAGATCCACCTTTAAGTTAATCTAGTAGTCATCAGTGTGTGTTTCAACAATTTCTTAGAGAATCAATTCTCTGTAAACAAAAGGTTTTCAGATACATTGGTTTAGTTACCACAACTATACTGTTATTGGGTGGCCTCACCTGCACTGTAGATGCTTGGACTTACTCACTGAGTGAGTAGTGTTAAAACTTAAAAGCAAGAGGCCTAAAAATGATTGATTAGATAACTTAAACAGAGTTCATTTGTTTCCCCTGTGCATTGTGAATAGGAGTCTACCATTTCCATTTTGTTCTGCTTCTGTTGCATCATAGCAATTGACTCATCTTTGTAGGAAGTCGCAGTCAAGAAATTCTTGCAACAAGATATTTCAACTGATGCTCTGGAAGAATTTAGAACTGAGGTATATGAATTTTCACACTTCAAATATTTGAAGACTGCAAAATGGAAGTGCTAACTTTATAATGTAATGATTTATTTTCTTAATCTGAATGAACTAATAATTTTGAGCCCATCACCATCAGACAGTTGAGCCAATAATCTTGGGCCCATCAGACTGTTATATAGATACACAGAGTTTCCATACCTTCCATTTGGCTAAGGTGCATTTTGCCCTAAATGTTGTTGTTCTGTATTTAACTAATAATCCCAATAGCAGCAGAGGCTTATTTATTAGAATAAATTGTTCAAATGCAATATATATAGTCTGGCAAGAGTTTTTTTTTCTAAGACATCAAGTTCACATTATTGAAAAACATTTAAAGATTGTCCTCTATGAGCTTAAAAATGACACAGGGTCTTATTAATTAGAACTTAGAACAGTCAAACTAATAATTGGTGTTGGGACATTTTTAACAGTTAGTATGATTAACTCCATAAATGGTTAAAATTTGGATGGGCATGTGTTACCTTTTCAGTACAAGATGGTGTGGTATTAAAACATGTTATGTTGGATGTGCCAAGTTTTAGAAGTAGACCATGAAAAATTAATGAATACAATCAGCTGACTTGAATACATCACTATTCTTTATGCGGTTTTAGTTTATGCTCAGCAAGCCTCAAAAGCAAAATTGTTAGCATTTGACACATGGGAATGAAATGAGTGAATTAGTGACGTCAAAAATTATCATATGATATCCTTAGTACTTTTTACTAATGAACGATTATAATTTATAAAGAATAATTTTTGACATATGTACCAAAGACCATGTGGATTTTCAAAACAAGACAAGAGGAGAGATTTGATGGTACCTTCTACTCCTGTAGGGAGCCAGGATTAGAAATTGAAAGTTTGAAACTGTTGATATGCTATGGGTAGTATAGACTTTCTTTATCTAACATAAAAGGACTTCTGGTAGGGTTGTCATGTGGATTTTGGCATTGTTCCTTATAGCTGTGTGCATGTAGCTGCCGCCTCATCAAATAGCACTGTTCTTTTTTTTAACAGTGCACTTCAAAACACATTTGGGTCACAAAATAAAGTGCTTGTCTAGCACTCTCGGCATAGTATGACATGAAATTAACAAGCATGATAATTAACCAAGCTCTGTTGATCTGCACAGTTTAGAAGTAGACTCAAAAGTAAAAAAATTACAGTTAGCAGACTTGAACACAACATTTTTTATGATTGGTAATATATTTTAAAGTTCAAACACATCTTCCTCACAAAACAAGTTAGTGCTTGTCTTACACCAATTGCATGGTATGGCATGCAATTATCTGTCGGTGTGTCTGCCTTTTATGATTATTCAACTCTTCTCCAAAATTTTCATGCTTATTCATAGCACTATCTATTTCTGTTTAGGTGGGAATAATGAGAAGATTGCGCCATCCTAATGTTGTTCTTTTTATGGGTGCTGTCACTCGTGTTCCTCATCTTTCCATTGTGACTGAATTTCTTCCAAGGTACCGATTTACTTCGTTGTTCAAATATTATTTTAGATTTTGAATCTTTGACTACTTCATGGATTATAATGATAGTGCCGATCTCTGTTAATAATGCTCGACTGTGTTTTCTCAAAGAAGTGTGTTCAATTACAAAAAACAAACTTAATGGATCTTTGAGAGTAAACTAATGAATCTTCTGAAGTAAAACATGTGAAAAGGTTCCACAAATCTCAAAGCTACTCTGCTGTTACTTGTGCCGGGGGTGTAGAATCTTTCTTTTTCTCGAATACGCAGGAGAGCTGTGTATCATTGTATTAAGAGAGGAAAAAACGGTCCCGTACAACTATACCCCCTTACTCCGGACCGAGCTGTAGGAGGGCCTGAAACATAGTTTTTCTCTCCGATAAAAAGTTAAAAACACACACTCTGGGTGAGACCTGACCAACACTCTAACCGCCTACCTACCCTGTCGCTAGAGCTGGACCTAAGGCATCAAGCTTCTGTGCACCCGCAAGATACCACAAGTGGTGTTCATCGTCAAAGGCATGCAACGGGTCATTCATGTTGGGACTGGCACCCTCAAAGACGCAGGCATTCCTGTGTTTCCAAATCAACCATGTGCACATGACCACAAGTGAATTGAATCCTTTCCTCTTGTCCTTTGGGGTGCGCTTACTTGCCCTTCTCCACCATTCTTCAAAATTCTGCTCGTTTAAGCTTGGCACACCATGTTGGAGACCAAGTGGCGCCAGGACCCGGAACCAAAACTCACGTGCAAAGACACAAGAAGTCAGCAGGTGATGGATGGTTTCATCCGCTTGATCACAAAGCGGGCATTGGTTGGGATGGGGCAAGTTCTGTTTCGCCAAACGATCCGCTGTCCAACATCTATCCCGTACAGCCAGCCACAGTAAAACATTGCACTTGGGTGGTGCCCAAGTTTTCCAGATTCGGCGCCAAGGCTCAAAGTTGATCGATCCATGAAAGAAGGCCCGGTACGCTGATTTTGTTGTGAAGACACCTGAAGTTTCAAACCTCCAAGTATGATAGTCTTCGTTTGGGGAGAGCGAGAAATCCTGAATAATGTCCCAAAGTTGGAAGTACTCAAAGAGACCAATCATCGAGAGTCCTCCCTGTAAGTCGCTAGGCCACTGTTGATCATGCAGTGCAGCAGCAACTGTACGGTTGCGAAGTCTCTGAGGTACCTGTGCGCAAACGTTTTTGGCAAGGTCCTCAATGCAACACCCAAACAGCCACCTATCTGTCCAAAAATACGTGTCATTTCCGTTGCCAACATGAGATTGTAAAGCAATGGCAAAGAGAGCTTTTGCATTTTGGTGGACCGGCACTTCTAGGCCTGACCAAGGTCTCTCCTTGTCTGTCTTTGCAAGCCACAGCCATCTTATTTGCAGCGCTCAGCTCTTATATTCAAGGTTGAGAGTTCCCAGCCCACCATACTCAAGCGGCTGCTGCACTTTGTCCCATGAAACCAGACAATTGCTACCTTTTACTTGCTTGCGACCTGACCATAAGTACGCAAACCGAAGTTTGTTCACGGCCTTGATGAACCACTTCGGTGCCTTAACAGCAATCAACACATAAATAGGTATCGCTGACAAGACGAAACGTACCCAAGTGATACGTCCAGCTGTGTTCATGGGGGCTGCTTGCCATCCTGGCAGCTTGTCTGCAACTTTGTCAATCCATGGTAGAAGATCAGATTTTCGAAGCTTCCGATCAGATATTGGCAATCCCAAATAAGTGCATGGGAGTTGTGCTGCTGTGCAAGGCAGGATCATGTTGACATTGTCTACAACCGGCTGCTCACATTTGATCGGGACAACACAGCTTTTCTGTGGGGTGTAGAATCATCAAGTCATCTAACTTGACTACTCAACCTACAACCCTCAGGCAAAAATCTACACTCCTTACTTCTGCCATCCTTTGAGCTCCTCTATCAAGTGGCTTTTTTCCTCCCATTGTTGATTCTTTGTTACTTTTGCTTGATAATGGATTCATCACCATTGATTCTCTGTCTTTGACAAACAATCCCTCACATACAAATATGAAACTGTCAATCAATCGCCTTTTGAGTTTCTGCTGGTCCAGCTTGGTCAATGTCGTCTTTTTAAAATGACCAAAGTACTCTTCGTAGAAAGTTGTTAGTGGGCAAACAATCGTTTAACATCAGCCCCTCACCATTGAATTTGCTCCTCATATTTATGCAAAACTACTGATGCACTTTGTAAATTTTCGGAATAGTGCATCAGTATGCTAAGGAAATGGGATGTTGTGCCCATAGGGTCTACCAAGTTTACACTGCAGTTAACAGAAAATAGAGAAGGGAATGTATAAGATTTAATTCAAAATGGGAATACATTGCAGGACTGTAGTGAGAGAGTACGGGATATAGGCATTTATAGTATGGTAAAGCATTATTCAGGTATAGGTTATCGCGACCGTAAGTCATTATGTTTTGTCTTTACTTATTTATATACAAGTTAACTTGCATAAATGCACGATTGCTAACTATAGTATTGGCAATGCAGGGGTAGTTTATTTCGGCTCATCCATCGGCCCAATAACCAGTTGGATGAAAAAAGGCGTTTAAGGATGGCACTTGATGTGGTACGCTTAAGTTACCTTTGGTTGTGTTAATTCATATTAAGAACTTCAACTATTCTATTTAATACTTGGCTGTTGTCTGCCACAGGCGCGTGGTATGAATTATTTACACAATTGCACCCCTGTCGTAGTTCACCGAGATTTGAAGTCTCCAAATCTACTTGTTGACAAAAATTGGGTTGTCAAGGTAATAAGTAGGTCCATTAAAGTGGTATGCTTTGAATTTTAGGGACTTCTAGATATATTATATAACCATTATTACTTGTCTTTTGTTTAGGTTTGTGATTTTGGTTTGTCACGTATGAAACATAGTACCTTCCTCTCGTCAAGATCCACAGCTGGAACAGTAAGCTTGCGCAATAATGTTAAATCAAACATTTTCCATTTGTTATAATAAGAAATTTGTTCTCGGAAGCACCAAGTTTATATTTACCATACCTCATATGTAAAACACATTTCTATCATGTGTGATGCAAATATGTATAGGATAATACCAATACATACGTCCTGATAGTAGGAAACTAATTGTTGTTGAATTTTATAAGTGAACTATCCGCCACTTCCCATCAGTTAAGCTTTTGGGTTGAATTGGTTGATTCTTGCGACTGAATAGAGTTCAAGTTCGAATCCAAGCTAACGCAATCAAACATAATAATTGTTGATTGCTCCTATTTGCATGTATGAGGCCTAAGAGAGCGAGTGTTGAACTATATAAGTGTTGCAGGCCTCGGCTGTAGCCAGCAGTCCAGGGCAGCCCATCCATCCAGCAGGCGACTGAGGGGCGCACCGGGGCTGCGGCTTCCCTAGCTGAACCTGAGACTGGGGCGCCAACCCCCTGGGCGTGCCCTCCCCCTATCTCTTAGTCTCTATCGGACCCACCAAGTAGTTATCCTAAAGAGTACCTAGTTTAGGTAGAAATGGTAATTCATTCGGTTTACGGAAACTAGAGATAGAATCAACTTTGATTTTAAAGGTTGATCCAATCTATAAGGATCCCATCCTTAGTTTGCTTGAGTCAAGTCTGAAACGGCTAAAAAACTTATGGGATGTATTCAACGAAATTGAGAAAGAATTAGAGGTTTTTATTACCCTCACCTTTTGCCTCTTTGCCTTCCTGTTTTCTTGCGTCTGATACTGTTCACGCGGCACTGTTTATCGTGAATAGTACAGCAACCTCCCCCTTCTCCACGCCCTAGCCACCGGCCATCCCTCCACCGCAGAACAGGTCGCAAATGACATCCTGTGCCCCGTCCCGCCATCCCCTCCGGCTGCAATCTACACTTTCTGTCTCTCACCAATCAGCCCTCTACACATTGGTGTCACTGTCTGGGACATTAAGTTTTCCGCCTCTCACCGATCAGAACACATTGGTGTCACCGTGCAAGACATCAATAGTTTCATACTGGAGAAGGCCAATATTTTCAATAGTTTCATGTCTGGGACAAGATCTAAATGCCCGAGGAGCACTGGGCAGGGTTCAAGGAGCAGAACAAGAGGATGAGCAGCAGGCCAAGCAGCTCGACACTTTGCTGGCCACCTTCTGGTCTCCAAGCCCTGCTGGAACAAGTGCTAGGCATGGAGACCAGGGTGAAACCAGCGCCGGTCCTGAGTTTTCACAGACCTGGAGCGAAACTGGCAAGCAGGGCCTCTCAACATAAACATAGTACTAGTAGTAATAATACTTAGTAGATTTGTAAGCCTGTTAGAGTTTGGCTTAAGACGAACTAAAAACAACTTACAACGGAGCAAAAACCTGCAACTTAATGTCTTAATGACGAGGAAACGCTCAATGAATCACATAAACATCCTCATACGATTAGGCTTGCTGTGGCCTTTGGCTGTGCCAATCATAGATCTTGCAATAAACACTAGAAATGACTCGTGGATCCCAAATCTCAGTTCTAAAGATTGAAAGATTAAAAGATAGATTATAGTGCAGTAGGGCAAGTCGGCAACCAGGACGTATCTACCAGTACAAGCAATATCCGAGCATTGATGGACGGTGCTATGACGTCCTCTGCTCAACTATATAAAATAGGTATACAGAACACATACCTGCTGGCCGCTAATGGGCCCCTTGGCGTCAGGGGCCTGGAGCGTGTGCCCCGCTCGCCCTGCCCCAGGGCCGGGCCTGGGTGAAACTAGTTTCATACTGGAGAAGGCCAATATTGGCGAGATCAACGACAGCGGCAAGCAGGAACGGGAGCGCCGTGATGCTGGGAAGAAAGCCTCTCAAGCAATGAAACAAGAGGCATAGTGTCTGGCTGCCGAGGCCGCACGCAAGTTCCTCAACGACAAAGTGTTACATAGTGGATTGGTTTCTGGGCGTCAATGGACCAGCACCGACCTGCTCCTTTAGGCCTTGTTTGGATCCGCATGTATTCATCTCAATCCACGTGTGTTGAAGTGGATTGGAGTGGAATTGAACTAAATTCCATTTCATTCCACTCCAACACATGTGGATTGAGGTGGATACACATGCATCCAAACAAGGCCTTAGGGGACTTGATTTAGCCAAGCAGCCCATGATAACACGTTGCTACCACAAGTTGACCTTCCCCTCGCACGCCAGTGCTCCTCAGGTGTCAGGATCTTGTCGCTAGGCAGTGATCTCCTGGACAGTGATACCAATTTGCCAGAGGCCTCCCACCAATCAGCCTTCTTCTGACAATAAGTGAATGTCCACCACTCCCCCATCAGCTAAGCTTTTTGTTTGAATTGTTATGTGTGGGTTGGGGCATGTTGGCCAGGTCTAGAAGCCTATATTTAAACTCATAATTCATTTCATCTCGATATCAATCTAGACTTGCACATTTGGTTCATCTATTCATCATGCCATGGTTTACATACTATATTTGTTGTGTTCATGTGGGTACGAGGATGAAATAAACTGCAAAGGAGTGTTATATTTTGAATCATTTGCAGTGATATAAAGTTGTGTAGCTTGAGGGCCTGGGGCCTGGGGGTAATCGTATTGGATAGGTCTGGAAGCCTGTACAAAACTCATAATTCACTTTATCTTGATATCAATCTGAACTTGCATGTGTGGTTTGTCTTTTGATTATGCTATAGTTTACTCTATTGCATCCATGTGGGCATGAGTATGATAGACTGGAGAGAACTTTTAGATTCTGAAAAATTTACCATATTTAGCTGGTTCCTGATTTTTTTTCTTGTACCTGTTAGAACACGGAACTTTGACGATGCCATGCCAGCAGTCTTTTATAAGTTTTTGCATATGTGGTTAATTTACTTAGCCAAAAACTCTGATTTAGGCTAAATAATTCTAGAGGCTGCTATGCTAACTGCCTGCACTACACATCAAATGCAGGCAGAGTGGATGGCACCAGAAGTACTTCGAAATGAGCCATCAGATGAGAAGTAGGTATTACATGTTGCTCTCTTTGATTCCAAATGGTTTTGTGATTGATGAATGCATTATGCGCTTGTTTTCAGATGTGATGTTTTCAGCTATGGGGTCATATTATGGGAACTCTGTACATTGCTGCAGCCCTGGGAAGGCATGAATCCCATGCAGGTTGTTGGAGCTGTTGGTTTTCAGCAACGACGGCTTGATATTCCAGGCACAGTGGACCCTGCTGTAGCAGAGATAATCAAGAGATGCTGGCAGACGTTAGTATGCTTTAACTTGCTCAACTGCAATGGACTTTTGAAATTATACAATGTTAACTCATATATAAAATTGTTGAGGCATCAGATGTGTAGTTATTTACATTAAATCATAAATTGGTAAAGTTTGTTACGTTATTACTACTGTGAAATTGTCGAAGTAAAGACAACTACTCAGGATTCACATTCAGTTTATGCTTCACTGAATTATCTTTGGAAATTAAAAGACAACTGTGCGAGAAGAGATAAAACAAAATATTTCTTTATTACTTGAAATAACAAGTAAATATTCAGAAAAACTTAATTTCATTCTCTTTAAATTGAACCGTGAACTCCGCCTATGGTGGGGCGCCTTTGGTGTCCCAGCATAGCAGGTCCCAAGCCCTGGTAAAGGAGGAGGGTTGTGTTAGGCGCGGCGAGCCAATGTAAAAACTTAGCCACTTTAATGGAGATGAAACCCAAAAGAAGATGCGACTTTGGCGGAGCTGCACATGAGGAGGGAGATGTGAGTTTGAAAGGTTAAGTAGTGCCTAAGAAGGATACCTTTCGGTGTCTGGGATCGATGCTACAGAGGGATGGAGATATTGATGCAGATGTTAGCCATATAATCAAAGCAGGGTGGATCAAGTGGCGACAAGCTTCTAGCATTCTCTGTGACAAGAGGGTACCACAAGCTAAAAGGCAAGTTTTATAGAACGGCGATTAGACCGGCTATATTGTATGGAGCAGAATGTTGGCCTATAAAGATTCGACATGTTCAACAACTGAGTGTTGCAGAAATGCGTATGTTGCGATGGATTTGTGGTCACACAAGAATGGATTGAGTTCGGAACGATGATATACGTGATCGCCTAGGGGTAGCATCAATTGAAGAAAAGCTTGTCCAACATTGGTTGAGGTGGTTTGTCATGTCCAAAGAAGACCTCCAGAGGCACCAGTGCATTGTGGAGTCTTAAGCTAAGCTAATAATATGAGGAGAGGTAGAGGAAGACCGAAATTGATACGGGGGAGGCAATAAAAAGAGATTTGAAAGCTTGGGATATACCTAGAGATCTATGTTTGAATAGGAGTACTTGGAAAGCAGCTATTGAAGTGACTGAACCATGACTTGGGGTTCTTGGTGGGTTTCAACTCTAGTCTATCCCAACTTACTTGGGACTGAAAGGCTATGTTGTTGTTGTTGTTAAATTGAACCGTGGTATTTTTCTTGTCTTTACCCATCTTTATGCACCTTACTGATTGTCTCAATTATGTTCTGTTTAATGTTCTGTGCAGAGATCCAAGGATGAGACCGTCATTTTCAGAGATCATGGCTTCTTTGAGACCATTGTTAAAAAACATGTCTGCCAACCAACCTAACAGGAAGCGGGCACAGCAACACAGATGATTAAGGATATAGTGGTCAGTATCAGCTGATGACACAAACCAAAAAGAGTGCATTGGTTTGTCTTCCCAGCTTCAAGCAACTGGCCATCTGTAACTATTACCATTGTTTTGTACAGTACGCCAAATGCGTATTTGATGAAGAACAGGTGAAATTTTGGTACTTTTGCCTTCAATGTAGGTCCTCCATTGAAGCCAGCGGAACCTGTCTGTCTGATGAAAGCCAACCCAAATAACACAGATCCATGAAGCCAAAGAAAAGAAAGGGAAAAGGAAACTTGCGAAAGTTGGTGCATAATAGTATTGCAGGCACAAAGGTGTACTGGAGTCAGAAGTTAACATGTAGAACGGGTTCATCGTCTTCTGTTCAGTCAGCCCGTATTTTTGTTAGTCCTCGAACTAATGGCAAAGTATTCCATCTTCAAGGCCCCGTCAAATTGTAATGTTTTGTGATGAAATTGTTGGTTCGCTTGCAGGCCCTTGTGTATATGACGTCTCAATAAATCTGTTGTAATTGACAGTTAGATTACAAAAGAAGAAAAAATATGTCCTTTGTACTTAAAATCATCATTCTTTTCGTGAGGAAAAATGGCAGAGCCTCTATTCTTTCCCTCTTTTATTTTGGTGTGCAATGAATGTCATATTCAGAGTAGAAGACTGATTGAAACTACAACAACTGGTGCACAGTTTTTAAAATACGTTCCCCTTCCCCCTCCTATTGAATACAAAAGAAAATTCTTGCAATTCCTCCTACTCCATTCATGTGCTAGCTGTTCTGGCCATCCAATTCAGTTGCTCCTTGACAAATCTTATGTCTGGATCATAATAATTCATGGAACTTTGGCTGAGATGGCCAAGAGTTGAGATTTGCTTCCAGTTATTTGTACGTTGTCGGTTGTCAAAAACCAATGCTGATTTTAATGTTCACGCAGATGGTTGTAGTCCGGTTGATGGTGCCAAATGTGTTGTAGTCCGGTTGATGGTGCCAAATGTTAACAGCTTGTTTATAGTCCGGTTGAAGCCCTTTTTGGGCTTCAACTTCATGAACAGCTTCTATGGGTGTGCCAAATGTTAACAGCTTGTTTATAGTTAGACCGGTTTAGCTAGTTTGTCCGATCATCAAGATTTGACATCTTGATGTGCTAGTGCTGCGTTGTCCATACGGCAACCGATAAGCACAACTGCACAAGGCAACGCTGTGGCCTTCGTTCCGAAAACAATGCAATTCTATATGTTTTAAAAAATATTATTAAAGATTAGAACTATAAATAGATATACTATCAAAGTATATTTCATAATAAATAAATTATAATTATTTAATCCATAAATATTATATATATATTTTTATTAAAGATAAAATAATTAACTTGTACAAAGTTAGAATTGTACGTTTTTTTTTGCATTTGCATTTGCAGGAGAGTAGGTAAAACGAACCGGGTCCCGAGTCGCGCTCGTTCAGACCCAGACTGGCGAATCGCCAGAAAACCCACCCAGTTGCCCCGCGCAGCGCCCGTCGGCCATCGCGGACGCCGCGCATCTTTCCGACACCACACGGCACAGTGGCACACGCACCCCGCACCGGCCACCGCAGGCCGGACCACGTGCCCTCACGTCTCCCCGGATCCCATCCACCCCAAGCTGGCGAGCTTCCAACGCGCTTTCCCACAGTCCACGGAGCAATAAGCGGCCACGCACGCGGGCCTTCTTCGCCCACACACCAGAAGTCCAGACCAAAGCCCCCAAACCCTCGCTAGCCACTTGCCATCTGATCAACCAGCCAGCCGATCTCAGCGATCCGCCATGGCGACCGCGTACTACGAGAGCTCCAGGCCCCGGGGCGGCCCCGCGGAGGAGGCGGACGACTTCGATGAGTTCGACCCCACGCCGTACGGCGGTGGGTACGACCTCGCCGTCACCTTCGGCCGCCCGCTGCCGCCGTCCGAGGAGACCTGCTACCCGTGCTCGGCGCCCTCCACCTCCTACGACGCGCCGCACTACTCCGCCTCCGAGCCGTCTCCGTACGGCCACCACGCCAAGGCGAAGCCCAACTACGGGTTCCGCCCCCAGCAGGAGCAACAGCCGCCTTACGGATCCAGGCCCGAGCCCCCTGCGGAGGAGGGCGGTGGCTATGGATCTGGCTACGGATCCGGGTATGGTAGGAAGAAGCAGGAGGAGGAGAGCTATGGCTCTGGGTATGGATCTGGGTACGGGAGGAAGCCGCAGGCGCAGGAGAGCTACGGGTCCAGCGGGTACGGCTCTGGCTACGGCGGTCAGGTCCGGCCGGAGGAGAGTTATGGGTCTGGCTACGGGAGGAAGCCACAGGTAGATGAGAGCTACGGATCGGAGTATGGGTCTGGGTACGGATCTGGGCACGGCAGGAAGCCACAGGTTGAGGAGAGCTATGGATCAGGGTACGGCAGCAGGCCGCAGGGTGGGGAGGAGTATGGCAGTGGTGGGTATGGGAGGAAGACTCAGGAGGAGAGCTATGGTTCCTCGGGGTATGGCTATGGCAGGAAGAACGAGGAGCAGAGCTATGGTGGTTCTGGTTATGGGTATGAGAAGAAGGCATCTGAGGAGGATGAAGGTGCCTATGGCTCTGGTGGTTACCGGAAGCCAAAACCTTATGGCGAGGAGACACAGGGATCATATGGTTATGGAGAGGAGCAGTCCAAGAATCAGAGTGGTGGGTATGAGAGGCCAAGCTATGGTGGGGGAGAGGGGTACTATGGCCGCAAGAAAGATGTAAGATCCTTTCTCTTTGGTTGAGATGTGTGAATGTGAATTCTTATAGTGGTTCAATAACCTCTTATCCTACTAATCCTTGAATAGGATGGCCTTTTGAGGTAGTCGATTGTTTAGCTAGTAGAGCTTGTGAATCTAAAAACCAAATCACACGGGCCTTTTAGGTGGTAAAAGATAGCTTGTAGATAAATGATGCTGATATAAATATAGGTTTTAGGTGCTGGGAGAAGTTTATCACTGTGTCAAAAGGTGTCAACAAGATATTAGGAGCATGCTCTATTAAGTTGATCCTATATGAACTTCTTGCCAGTGCTTTATATATATATATATATATATATATATATCTTTGTGTACATTTGATAATATGACTGTATTCAGCTCAACCTAAAATACTGTAGCTAAATGAATATCAATGATGGTTATTCATTTGGATTCAGTACTCTGTTGTAAGAATGCAACCTTGTGCTTGAGCTGTGGACTTAACATAATGTATAATGCATGGTTGTGTAATGCGGTTGTGTAATGCTCCCTCTGTTCCAAATTGTAAGACGTTGTGGCTTTTCTAGGTGCATAAGTTTTTCTATGTGCCTAGATTTACGCTATGTGTAGGTACATAGTAAAATCTATCTATGTATCTAAAAAGCCAAAACGTCTTACAATTTTGAATAGAGGGAATATATATTTTGTAAGGCATATATCTGGGCAGCACAAATAAGATCTGCAAATTTACATCACGTTTTGAACAAAGTTCAATCCACAGTACAAACTTGATATTTGGATATACTTTATTTGTTCACTTTGTTGGCAAAAGTAGTTTCTATGCTATTTCGTTAAGGAATTTTCTGTTTCTAGTGATTACATGAATTGCAGAAACACAATCCAAGTGCTAAAAATATAATAGCATATTTCTCTCCAATTGTAACCTTTTCTTGTTGCCACTTTGTAGGATGATGACTCGGATGATGAGAAGAAGCAGCGTCATCAGAAGCACCACCACCATCCCGCCACGACTACGATGATTAAGCACCAGCGCCTTCTGCTGGGTGTGTTTGCTACATAAATAAAGATGGGTGTACCTTCTGGACATTGGACCATCGTTGCGACGTTGCCTCCTCTGCATTGTTACTGCTCAGTCGTGAGTGTGCTGTGCGTTTTCTATGTTCAAATCGTGACCAAATAAGTACCGGTTGTATCCTTTGTGATGAACCATCGTCCACGCCTGTTGATGCCGAACCGAATGTCTGAATTCTACTTTGTACTTGTTCTTGTGGTGTTTCTTTCGGTGATCGGGACTTTGTGTGGCATCAGGCACCACTCTCATACATTTTCCTTTGCTGTTGCTATCATCTGCACTGTGTCTGTGTATGAGGACCATAAGTTGCACTTGCTGGGCGTGGTACGTATATAACGAAAAATATATGTTTATCGCCTTTCCTGTCAGTTCCGCCATCGAGTTCTATTTGGTCTGTTTTTTTTTGAAACGTTCTCTCGTGGCGGATAGATATCGCCATTTCTGCCAGCTACTCTGGTCGATAACTTCGACCGAACTAATCATCCCGTACATCCGCGTTCAACAGACGTTTGGTGCTCTTGAAGCAAAAAAAAAAAAAAAAAAACACGTTTGGTGCTCCAAATCTCTCCACCTGGGCCACTACAATCCAAGCGGGTGCCCCTGATATAACTGCAAAACGGGTGCCCCTGATGTAACACCGGTTGTTGGAGACCGTGTCACTATCAGCGATTTTCTTTTTATTTTTAACTTTTTTTAAAACAAATTTTAAATCTAACACAGTTGCTTTTTTATTTTCAAATATAAACCGTTTGGCCACGTCTAAGTCTATCGCACGTCTAAAACACGCTGCCACGCCACATACATCGGCGTTCTGCCACGTCGGACGGCGATTTCCACGTAAAAATCCTATCCGTTGGCGCGGCAGCACTGTAACACCACGCCAACCAGACTGGCGCGGTAAGGTGCAACCTTAGAAAAATTGTACCTCTTCATACGATCTCATATGAAGATGATTTATATATGAAAATTGTATCGCTCGACGAGATCTACACCTTTCTAGTTTTGAGTTTTTTTAATTTGAGGTCATTAAGATGCTCAAAAAAATTAAATAAAGTTTCAGCAGTATATTAATAGTGTACAAGTGCTTGTCGCCTTGGAAAAATCGTATCTCTCTTATATGGTGTCAAATAAAGATACTTTCTATATGAAAGTTGTAGCACTCGACGAGATCTACAACTTTCTAGTTTTGAGTTTTTTTAATTTAAGATCATTAAGATGTTTAAAAAAATTAAACAATATTTCAGCAGCATATTAATCGCGTACAAGTGCTTATCGCCTTAGAAAAATTGTATCTTTCTTATATGGTGTCAAATGATGATACTTTTTATATGAAAGTTGTAGCTCTTGATGAGATCTACTCCCTCCGTCTCAAAAGATATGTCGTTTTCGTTTTCCGAGAAACAATTTTGACAAAATATATATTAAAAATATTAATATTTAGGTACATAATTGGTGTAATTGGAAAGATCTTTGAATCTAGTTTTTTAATCAATTTATTTAGAGATACAAATGTTGCAAGCATATTTTTCAAATTGAGTCAAACTTGTGGCACGAAAACCAAAAGTGACAGATAATTTGGGACGGAGGGAGTACAACTTTATACCAGGGATGGAGATGCGGCGTTTCCCGCGTACGCGCGGGCGCACGTGAAACGAAGATGGTGACCAGGCGCGGGCGTGCGTCCAAACGTCCGAGCTCTAGTATCTCCGAAATAAAGTTCCAAGCTGGCCACTTCCACAAAAAAACAAAGTCAGTAGCAGGTGGAAGTAGCATAAGATATCGATGAAATCTTTTATAATTTCGATTAACTAACTTATTCAAATTATTAATGAATTTCCTTCTTAATGGAAGTTGCGCTCGCCTAAAGTGCGCCGCTCAAATTCTCCTCCATACATTTGGCTAGCTTTGGCACAAATACACTAGAGTATGCCGTGTTTTCCTTGGCACGCCGCAAGTAGGGCAGGAGCCAAACGTGTTGTGGCATACCGCAGCTGTGTTGCAGCGAGTTGCAGCAACGAGCCAAACAGGCCCTAGATACGAGATAGTAGGAACAAAAAGATTTGAAGTTTATTAGACGTCGCCAAATTTACAATTAACGATGGCCACTGTTAGTAATTTTTATCATCATCTTTGGATTAACCTTTTATACAAACTGAGGATAAAAATGTAAGTGAGATAGTAATAGTGTGTGTTGGGGGGAGCACCTTCGGCAAGCTGCTCCGGCGAACCCTCGGCTGTCAAGAGGGACCTTCGGTGGCTCTCAACGGAAGACCCCGAACAAGTAACAACCGTGGCGAAGGTTCTCCGACTAAGGCTGCCTTTATCCTATGCAATTGCAGGTCCATCGCCAGTCGTAGAGAGAAATCCCATTAAAGACAAGATCCTCGCAACGGTTGCTACCTAGTGGAAGAAAGTTAAATGGAAAAACTTAATTCGACACCGTACAAAAAAAGATAACGACCTCAAATGAAATAACTTAAAACTGCAAAGTTGTAAGTCTGGTTGGCGTGGCGCTACAGTGCTGCTGCGCCAATGGGAGTGGCGACGTAGCAGATCGTGCCGCACCGATGCATGTGGCACGGCAGCGTGTTTTGGCCGCGCCACGGACTTAGGTGCGGCCAAACGGGTGAGATTTGAAAATAAAAAAGCAATGGTGTTAGATTTAGAATTTGTTTTTTAAAAAAGGTTAAAAATAAAAAAATTCCCATCAGCTCACTAATGAGCAAAGTGATGTACTTTCTCTGTCCATGAAAACATGCAACTGCGGGTTGCGGGCAGAAAAAATAGTTCACGTTTGACTAAGTTTCTAGCGAATATTATTCATATTTATGGCTCCAAATCAATTTATTATAAAAATACATTTCATAATTAATCTAATAATATTTATTTGATATCATAAATATTGGTACAATTTTATCTATAATCGGTTAAACTTAAGATACTAAAATGTGACATTGTGCTAGAATTACATATTTTCCTGGATGGAGTGATTACCTCGGCAATGAGCAAAGTGATGTACGCTTCCCGTTGGGTGGTCAGTTATCTAGTTTTGCAAGTGAAGGTTTCGCTAGGAGTAAATCAATTTTTCCATAGATTCTCCAAGGGCAGATGAGCTAAACTTTGAGAGGTCTCAGCAAAAACAAAAGCTAAACTTTGAGAGATTGAGGGCATGCTTTGCTTTGTAGTTCTTGTGTTAAATTTGCAGGGATGATCCGAAACGGTTCATTTATTAACATTTTCTTTTTGCATTGCAGGTGAGCCCCTCTCCGCCATGCGCCTCCCCGGCGAGCCCCTCCTAGTACAACAATAAAGATGGGAGAAGAAAGAAAAAAAAGAAAAGGATAACACATGAAATTGACATAAGGGGTCACTTAAAAAAAGTAGGAGCTCAAAATTGAGAGTTGTTGCTAGAATTGACGTAAAATTTAAGGGCTGAAAAATAAGAAAAACTCTCAAATCCCAAGAGGGGTCCTGATTTAGGGCAATTGCTGGAGATGCTCAGTACTCCTGCTTGCCAATTAGATAAGAGTATTTTAAAAATACTATGAAATAGAAATACTTAATAACTGTAGAATAAAAACCAAAATACTCTTCTGCAGTTATTTTTAAGTATTTCTATTCCATAGTATTTTAGTGCCAGGTATTTGCAGGGACGATGCGAAACGGTTCGTTCATTGACATTTTCTTTTCACCAACATACTTTGTAAATTGTAATTGTGTTGGTATATTTTCCTCTGGCAATTTGATTTTACTAACCCTGTTTTTATATAGACCCTAGTAGGCTCTTACTCTAGTCCCTAAACCTATATTGCAAGGTCTAGATAATACACGCAATTCGACTCAAGCCTCCAAAGTATGGAGGCTTTTAATCCACCCGTTCCGGCTCTCGTCCCTAAGTGCCACGTATTTGCAGGGACGATCCGAAACGGTTCGTTCATTGTCATTTTCTTTTCACCAACATACTTTGTAAATTGTAATTGTGTTGGTATATTTTCCTCTGGCAATTTGATTTTACTAACCCCGTTTTTATATAGACCCTAGTAGGCTCTTACTCTAGTCCCTAAACCTATATTGGAAGGTCTAGATAATACACGCAATTCGACTCAAGCCTCCAAAGTATGGAGGCTTTTAATCCACCCGTTCCGGCTCTTGTCCCTAAGTGCCAGGTATTTGCAGGGACGATCCGAAACGGTTCATTCATTGACATTTTCTTTTCACCAACATACTTTGTAAATTGTAATTGTGTTGGTATATTTTCCTCTGGCAATTTGATTTTACCAACACTGTTTTTATATAGACCCTAGTAGGCTCTTACTCTAGTCCCTAAACCTATATTGGAAGGTCTAGATAATACACGTAATTCGACTCAAGCCTCCAAAGTAGGGAGGCTTTTAATCCACCCGTTCTGGCTCTTGTCCCTAGCGACCCCCCTGCCCCTCATCGTGTTGCACATCCCCGCAGCAAGTCCCTCTCCGCCATGTGCCTCCCCGGCAAGCCCCTCCCCGCACAACAATAGAAGATGGGAGAAGAAAAAAAAGGGAAATAAAACACATGAAATTGACATAAGGGTCACTTATAAAAAAATGTAGGAGCTCAAAATTGAGAGTTGTTGCTAGAGTCGGCGTATAAATTTAAGGGCTGAAAAATAAAAAAACTCTCAAATCCCAAGAGGGGTCCTGATTTAGGGCAATACTCCTGCCTTGCCTACTTTTGAGCAATGCGCAATAGTAACTAAGGTAAGCCACATATTTTAATATAAAAAAGTAATTCACATTTGTAGAATAAAAACCAAAAATACTCTTATGCAGTTACTTTGAAATATTTCTATTCCATAGTATTTTAAAGATAAAATAGGAAAGTGTCTTTCCAGAAACATGAAGTGCCAAGTATTTGTCTTCCAAAAACAAATAAATAAAGTCGTAAAAAATGCCAGCATTTAGAAATAGTAGTTCAGAAGTTTAACTGTATGTTTCTTTCTTTTTCATTAAAAAAAGTGTACCTTCTTGTACATCCCGGTTGCGTGTAGATCCAAAGATTTCGTGCATCCCAGCTCCAGCACGCCAGATGCTACAGTTATGAGCAATTTTCTCGAAACGTAGACCCGAGAAGGAAAACACGCGCGGAAATGCGGAATGCTTCGAAATGGTTAGCGCAGCAGCAAGCCGCGTCCGAAGGAGTCGCCATTGCCTACTGTCGGGGGACCGAATACCGGATAACTAAAGAGGAGGAGCTAATAATCATCAAACGTTGATGCTTTCGAACAGATAAGAACGTAACTATACTTCTTGCCCAAACGACCGAAGGTTGGCTCCGCCTCGCCCGACCCCCGGGCTGGACTCCGTCTCGCCCGACGTCTGGGGGCAGATTGTGCCTCTCCCGACGTCCGAGGGCTGGCTCTGCCTCGCCCGACCCCCGAGGGCTGGACTCTGCCTCGCCCGACGTTCGGGGGTTGGCTCCGCCTCGCCCGACGTCCGGGGGCTGGCTCCTCCTCGCTCGACGTCCGGAGACAGGCTCTGCCTTGTCCGACGTCTAGGGACAGACTCCGCCTCGCCCGACGTCCGGGGGCTGGCTCCGCCTCGCCCGACGTCCGGGGGCTGGCTCCGCCTCCCTCGACATCCGGAGACAGGCTCCGCCTCGCCCGACGTCCAGGGACATGCTCCGCATCGCCCGACATCTGGGGACATGCTCCGCCTCGCCCGACGTCTGAGGGCAGGCTTCGCCTCGCACGACGTCCGGGGGCAGGCTCCGCATCGTCTGTAACAGAACCGACCAATTATACGAAATTAAGTAAGAAAATCATTCGCCAGATCAGACGATTTAGCAAACTTAAGCCTGTATAACCCGGCAGTCCGTGAAATCACGAAGGATTTCAAACCAACTCACATATCAGCCAAGATCGTAATAAGTTTAGCGGTCACCATCACATATTACATAAAAGTTCGCATCACAGATACATCAGAGTTTAAACATAGTTATTACAAAACGAGTTCAAATAGAAGTAGCGAAAGCTATTTGTTCAAAACCACACACACTCACACGGAGTTCAAATACAGTGCCAGCTAATGATCATCTCCAACAAAAGCATCAGACGAGACGTAAGGAATGACCATGCCCATGGTCCTAAGCATCACCCATCGCAGGATAAAGGCAGTTGATACAGTAGCCGTAATACATCTGTCCATCTGCAACAAGTGGGAATAAAACCCTGAGTACGAGAAGGTACTCAGCTAGACTTACCCGACATAACCGAAAATAAAGTGACACCAAGGATTATGAAGGGCTTTATAGTAGGGTAGCTGACTCATTTGCAAAAAGAGGCATTTTTAGTACTTCAAGAACCTTTACAAAAGCATTATTGCCAAGTTAATTATTATTAACCTGTCGACTACATTTGCACCTATACTATAGCAAACATGTGATTAAACAAATAATGATAACCAATGATCATTAACAACTTTCATAATGTCATATTCATTATAACTGTCCAAGTGTTCCATCAACATTACTACGATGAAGTCACTCAAGTCAAGTGCTCACTATCCAGGAGCGATAGCGATTCGAATCGATTCCTAACCAGCTGGTGATTTATTCCTTACACAAACCTCACTCACCCGCTAAAGTGAGGTATCGGTCACCGAGTCAACTATCCAGGAATCTCGAGTTTGCCAGGAACCACATGTACCAGGGGGCCGACCGACTGCTCTTTGGTCTTATCTTCGCGCCCCTATGTCCTACCACACCTGCTCTGGCACAGTGCGCTGCGGGCAATCTACTCGGCCCGAATAATCTCCTAGCTTCGCGGTCGAAAGGTACTTTATTCGGCCAGCTAAATGTAAGGCATGCGTTCAATATGACCTAAGGCCCAACAACGGTCGGTCCTTAATCGACACAGACGGAAAGCACTACAGTCCAAAACTCTGTAAGTCTCCGTCCGGTCTCAACTTCATTTAACACTTAGTTATACCATGACTACATAATTCTCCAAGCAGATCCAGGTAACCACCTATAGCTCGCAGGTGACAGGAAATCACCCGACTTCTACCGGTCTAAGCCAGCTAAGCATTGACTTGACTGCGGATACCAGGGTAACAAGGATATAGTATAACAAAGATAGACAAGGTATAATGCAGCAATGGTTGCAAACAACTCCCGAACGTAATGCATCAATTAAAGTAAAGCATTTAATTAATAATTGCAAACCGGGGAGAAAAATTCTCTGGGGCTTGCCTCTCTCGAAGGAGCTCGGGCGGTGATCGGGGCACTCCGGAAGTTCCTCAACGTCCTCCTCGTCTGCTTCGGTCACTTCCTGCGGCTGCACCTCGAGCTGTTCCTCAGGCTCCTCGGGTATGACGACTAGGCTCTCGGTTTGTGATCCTGTATGATGCAGGTGCGTAAGTGCTTATGCAAAAGTGCATCGGATGAAATGAACACAATGGATATGCTTGAATGCAAGGTAGTCAACATCATCCAAGAACATATACTACAAGCACATGTCATCTACTGCATTCTCTTCTACTACTAATATGCTGAGTCAACACATCTCATTAAATGCTTCAAAGATACACCAAAGCTTCACTAATTTCTTAATCACACATAAGGCAACATTTGATTAAACCCAAATTAATAATAGGTTTGAATAGCAACATCTATTTTTATAGCTTAGAAAAATCTTAGAAAAATACTATAGCACAGTACTACCCTAAGTAGTATACCATCAGATTTTATGGCATTTGGATAAATGGAATAGCCTACACAAAAATGACAAGCTATGGCATAATTATGAACATGAAAATACTTTGTACTACGAAAAGTGTCAAACAATAGATGTAATATTTTTCCTATGTTCTACACAGCAAATAATCACTGTACAAAAATTATCACATGCATGTTTTATACAAATTTTGCTCTTTAGCAAAAATAACAAAAATCAGCCATTAAAGGCACTTAAACTACACCTCATAATTTTTCTACAGAACAAGCATGGCATATATTTTTCACAGAAAGTACATCACCTAAATAGATCAACAAAATTAGAACCATATTTTTCTGACCTATTTTATATTTATTATACATTTAACAAGATATCAGCAATATCAAGAATTAAATAAAGCTCTACATTAAAGTATCTCAAAAATCACATGCAATATTTTTATCAGGTAGATCTGGTGACAAGGAACACAACAAAATTTGTTTCAACAAATTTGGAGCCATTTTGAGCAAGTTATAAATTCCCAAAGCATTTAAATGTAAATCTAAAAATCATTTCTTAAACCCTTTCAAAAATCAGCCGATTTAAAATGTTGGGTGCACTGGTGTGTGGCACCTGCACCCAAGCTGTATACCGACGAGCGGGCCCCCATGGTCAACGGCCCCACCTGCTTGTCGCCGACAAAGCAAGCAAGCGGGCCGGATCGTACGGCTCTCGCCGACGAGCGGTGAGCCCGGCCACTGCGTGTGTGGTCACCACCAGCCGCTCACCCGCGACGAGGCGAACACGGTGCACCAAGAGAAGGCATGGGAGGAGCTCGGAATAGGGCTCAATGGCGCGCATGGCGGAGCGATGGCGCTGCTCATCGATGGCCGGCCATCTCCGGCCGAGAAGGGGAGCGAGAGGTGGTGTGAGAGCTTCACCGAGCTCGTGCGGTGTTCATGCGCGTGAAGGGAGAGCGAGAAGGAGGACGGAGGGGCGAGGTCCACGGAGCGGAGTGCTCCGGCGAGCTCGGCCACAACTCTGGCGAGAGATTCCCAGGGAGAGGGAGCTTCTCACGGCTTACCGAGGTGAGCACGAGGTGCGCGAGGAGGAGGCGGAGCTGCGGGCAAGATGGAGGGTTCAACGGCGAGCTAGGACGGTCGCGCGAGCGAGTTCCGGCGAGGCACGGTGCGCGATGGCGAGGGCGGGCGGGCGCTGCGGCTGTTGCTGCTGTTGAGCAAGCGAGAGCGAAAATGAGATGGAGGAGGGGAGGCGGACGCTGCTCGGCAGATGGAGGCGAGCGGAGGCGAGGCGGTAGGCAGGCTGGGCTGCCGTGGCGTCGTCGTCCCGCCGGCGCGCATGGCGGCTACACGGCGAAGCGCATCCGACGCCGGCCGGGCGCCAAAGTGGGGCGAGCGGATGGTGACGCGGAGGCAGACCGGGCTGGCCTGTGCGGCTAGGCTGAGAAGGAGGCGGCGGCCCAGTAAGGTGAAAAATGAGATTTTTCAAATTATTTTCAATTCCATTTTCATTCAAACGAAATTTTGAACTATTTCAAAACAGTTTCAAAAGTTGGTGTAAAAATGAAAGTTGTTCCATTTTTCAAGATCTACAACTTTGCTTTTATTACCAAAGTCCAATTCCAGATAGATTTTGAATTACAAAATAAAATCGATATTAACTCAAAACCCTAATTTTTGGAGAATTGTTTAAAAGCAAAATTTGGCAAACTTTGAATATGAACTTGGCTCCAAATTGTATCCTAAATATTCATAAGCTATTTTAGTGATCAAAACAAGAACCATGGCATCCAAACATGAGCATGGCATTTCACATCATTTGAAACATGAATAAATTTTCAATCAACTTAAGCATCACATGAAATGATACTTCATTTCTTTCGAAATGGAATGCGTGAATGATGCTTATGCATGAGGTGATGATGATTATGCTCATGGGATGAAATGGTAATGCATGCTTAACACCGAGGTGTTACAGCCCTCCCCCCTTATAAAAATCTCGTCCCGAGATTTGTGTTACGAACCATTTGTTATAAAAATCTTCATAAGCTTTTTGTAGATATTCTCCCGTTTCCGAAGTTGCATCCCCCTCATCATGATGATTCCACTGTATCTTGTATGTCTTCACCACACTATTCTGAGTAGCACGTTCTTTAGTGTCTAACACACGGACCGGTTGTTCACGATACACCAAATCTGATTTGAGTTGGATGCCTCGAGGTTCTATTCTTTCCTCTGGAACACGCAAACACTTCTTGAGATGTGATACATGGAAAACTGGGAAGACGGTACTCATTGTCTCAGGTAACTCTAACTTATAAGCTACTGAACCTCTTCTTTCCAAGATCTTGTATGGTCCTACAAATCTAGCGACAAGCTTTCTCCGGACTCCAAACCGTTTCTTCTTCATTGGCGTGACCTTCAGATAAACATAGTCACCAACTTCAAACACAAGGGGTCTCCTTCTTCTATCTGCATAACTTTTCTGATGTGATTGGGCCACCTTCATATTTTGTTGAATAATATGAATTTTCTTCTCGGCCTCTTCTACAAAGTCAATGCCATAATACCTCCTATCTCTTGGCTCGACCCAATTCAATGGTGTTCTACATTTTCTGCCATATAACGCTTCGAATGGAGCCATCTTGATGCTTTCTTGATAACTATTATTGTAAGCAAACCCAGCTAATGGTAACCATGACTCCCATGATCCCCTAGAAGACAACACACAGGCTCTTAACATATCCTCTAGAATAGCATTCACTCTTTCAGTCTGACCATCTGTCTGAGGATGATAAGCGGTACTACGAATCAAACTAGTTGCTAATCCTTTGTGCAAATGCTCCCAAAAGTGAGCCATGAACTGTGGCCCTTTATCAGATACTATAGTCTTTGGTATACCATGCAACCTCACAATTTCTGCAATATACTTCTCGGCATATTGAGGTGGTCGATAAGTTGTCTTGACAGGTAGGAAATGAGCGGTCTTGGTAAGACGATCCACAATCACCCAAATTGAATCATGTCCCTTTTGAGTAGTGGGCAAATCCGAGATAAAATCCATACTTATATCATCCTACTTCCAACTAGGGACGGACAAAGGTTGCAACAAACTGGCAGGTTTCATATGAATAGCTTTCACTCTACAACACGTGTCACATCTGGCAACATATGCTGTAACTTCTTTCTTCATCTTGGTCCACCAATAACGAGGCCTTAGTTCTTGATACATCTTACTACTTCCCGGATGGATAGATAGCTTAGAAAGGTGAGCTTCATCCATGAGTTTATTCCTAATCTCTCGATCCTTGGGAACCACAAGACGGTCATCAAACCACAACACGTCCTGTTCATCCACTTTAAAGTGCTTAGACGGCTTTTCTTTTATTTTCTCTTTGATGTGAAATATTCCCTTGTCTGTTTTCTGGCCTTCTATTATCCTACTCTCCAAAGAGCAACTAATCTGAATACTATGTAACACAGCAGGATGCATCATATCGAACCCATCTTCAAGTAATGGCTGCACATTCAAGCAATGTGACTTTCTACTCAAAGCATCTGCCACTACATTGGCTTTTCCAGGATGATATTGCACATTCAAGTTGTAATCTTTGATCAATTCCAACCATCTTCGCTGTCTCATGTTTAGCTCTGGTTGGGTAAAGATGTACTTGAGACTCTTGTGATCTATGAAAATATTGCACACATTACCAAGTAGATAATGTCTCCAAATTTTTAGGGCATGCACAACCGCAGCAAGTTCAAGATCATGTGTTGGATAGTTGCCCTCGTGCTTTCTCAATTGACGTGAGGCATAAGCAATGACTCTTCCTTCTTGCATAAGGACACAGCCCAATCCAGTTTTCGATGTGTCGCAAAACATATCAAATGGTTTCTCAATGTCCGGTTGTGCTAGAACAGGAGCAGTGGTCAACAGTTTCCGCAAGGTGTGGAAAGCTGCTTCACACTCCTCTGTCCACACGAACTTGTGATCTTTCTATAGCAGACTTGTCATTGGCTTGGCAATCTTCGAGAAGTCCGGTATAAAACGACGGTAGTAACCAGCTAATCCTAAGAAACTTCTAATCTCAGGAACTGTGGTCGGTGCCTTCCAATCCATAACCTCTTGCACCTTACTTGGATCGACTGAAACTCCATTTTCTGACAAAATGTGACCAAGGAAAGGAACTTTCTTCAACCAGAATTCGCATTTGCTAAACTTAGCATATAGCTTATGATCTCTAAGTCTGGTCAAGACAATTCTCAGGTGCTCTTCATGATCCTTCTCATTCTCGGAGTACACCAGAATGTCATCAATGAACACAACCACGAACTTATCCAATTCTGGCATGAAAACGGTACTAATCAAAAACATAAAGTATGCAGGAGCATTTGTCAAGCCAAAGGACATGACAAGATACTCATACAACCCGTATCTGGTGGAAAATGTAGTTTTCGGTTTATCTTGTGGCCTAATCTTGATCTGATGATAACCGGATCTCAAATCTATTTTTGAGAACACCTTAGCCTTGGCTAACTGGTCAAATAGAACATCAATATGAGGCAAGGGATACTTATTCTTGATGGTTACAGCGTTCAGTGGCCTGTAATCCACACACATTCTCAACGTGCCCTCTTTCTTCTTCTTCACAAATAAGGCGGGACATCCCCATTCAGACTTGCTTGGTCGAATAAACCCCTTTTTTGATAACTCTTCTAGTTACTTCTTCAGCTCAACTAATTCATCTGGAGGCATCCGATAGGGTCTCCTTGAAATCGGAGCTGTTCCGGGGATTAACTCAATTCCAAACTCAATATCCCTATCTGGCGGAAGACCGGGTAAGTCATCTGGAAATACATCCGGAAACTCACACACTACCGGAATCTGATGAATAGGAATAACTTCAGTAGCACATGTCACACTTATAAGGTCTGTTCTCTGAGACAATGGTACTTGGAAAGTACCCTCACCTAGGGGATCCTTAAGGGTAAGTACTTGACTTCCTGTATCTATAACTGCTCCCCAATCCTTCATCCAATTCATACCTATAATGACGTCCAGAACTAGTCCAGGCATAACTATCAAGTTCACTCGAAACTTACTGCTACCTAATTCAAGGGTTGCCCTCGAACCATCCGATTGGTCAAAACATCAGCCCTTGCTGAACTTATACGGTAACCATAACCCAATTCTGTGCATAGTTGTTCATGTTTCTATGCAAATGCTTGACTCATAAAAGAATGCGATGATCCAGAATCAAATAGAACAACTGTAGGGTTTTCGTTGACAAGAAACTTACCAGCGGTTACGGGCTCTCCCTCAGGAATCTTATCCACAGTCGTACTATGCACCCGAGCATTATAGGTCTGCTACTTCTTCTTGGGCGGATAAGGACAAAACCTTGAGAAGTGGCCGGGTTGGTCACAATTGTAGCAGGGTCCCCTTACTGTACCAGTAGATCCCACAGCTCCCTTGGAACTACCTTGTACCATAGTTGCGGCTGCCTTGTTAGACTGTACTGCCATCTTGTAAGGCTTTTGGGGTCCCCAAAAATTCTGACCTCTCTGCTGTGGTGGCCTGAACCTAGCGCTAGGTGCAGATGGACGATAGGGAGGACGACTTCCCGCAGGTGCTCTTACTTGGGACGGACCACATTCTAGGGCTCTCTTGCGAGTCTTGGCTGCGGTGCTGGCATTGTTGTTCTTTTCCTGCTTCAGACAATCACTGATGAAGTCATTGAATCTGGTGTGGGTGTTGGTACCCACATGCTTCATCATCTTCGGATTGAGTCCTCTCTTGAAACTGGCGATTCTCTTAGCATCAGTGTCAACCATGTCGGGAGCATAACGACACAAGTTGTTGAAGGCATGCAAATATTGCGTCACGGTTTTGGTGCCCTGATTCAACGCTAAGAACTCTCCCAACTTCATCTGGGTCAGCCCAGGTGGAATATAAACTCCACGTAATCTGAGCATTTGGAGGGAAGGTTGTGCGATGGTGCTTCCACCACATTCCCTCTGGTCCTTGCAACTGATGTGCAGCATACTCAGTTTTCAATACCTCAGTCATTGTCAACACATGGAATTTATCTTCCATAGTATTGATCCATTCTTCAGCATCGAGTGGTTCTGTTGCTTCCTTGAAAATTGGTGGCCTGGTGTCCATAAAATCTTTGAAGCTGCTGTGCTGATTCACCCCAATGCCACCACCCTGATTGTTACCGCGCTGAACATTGTTGGCGCTGGTACGCAGAAAATCCTCCATGTTCTTCTGGGATTGTTCCGTGTTGCGCTGACTCCCGAGCAACTGTGCGAGGAACACCTCTGGGGTAAACGGGGGAGGAGGTGGCAAGTGCAGTTCATGGGGAGGCTCATTGTTGTTGCCGTGGTTTCCACCACCACCACCGGTCCCCGCACCGTTAGCATTGGTCTCAGCGGCCTCATACGTGGTACGATGAGTATTTGTCATCTGCATATTTCAGCAACAAGTAATGCTTGAGTGAAGCTGTAATAATTGTGAGTGAATGAAAAATTATGCCAAACTAAATTTACTGGAGAGAATAAATTCATACAATAAAACAGTGGCACAATAATCGCATCCCAATTAAAACAACGTCACTAATTAAATTACTTCAACAGCAAACATCGCGTCCATACAACCAAATTGCCATCATACATACACTGGACTTTTATGCGTTCAGATATCGCATTACTAGCCAAGTTCCAATCACATGCCAAGTCTCATAAGTTTGAAGCAAGATACATTAGGTTACATGCCAACAAAAGAAAGGTCATCGCGACAGGACCTAAACACTAGCGCAAGGCAACTAGCCTACTCCTCGGGGCCGTCGTCGGGGTCAGAGACGTCACCATCGCCCCCAGGTGAAACTATAGGCTCGTCCTTGTTGTCATCGTCGATGTCCATGCCAGCGGCATCTGGAGGAGCATATGGGCCAACCCCATTGTAGAGCGCGTGAAACTCCTCGTGCAGGTTGACGTTGTACTCCTCTAGCTCATCGACCCTCTGCAGCAGAAGGTCCCTCTCGTCCCAGGCTTCATTCCTTTCCTGAACCAACTGTCCAATCATGCGGTCTGCATTGTTATTGGCTTGAGTCAACGTATGCACCCGCTGCATAGCTCTATCACCTCTCTCTACCACCTGGTCCCGCTGTAAGCTCATATCAGCCAATTGCTCCTGCAAACTAGCTATAGCACGTGCCTGCTTCTTCTTCTGCTTTCTTACCTTGAGCTTATCATGACTACGTAAGCCAGTCAAAGTCTAGTAGGTACTCTCAAGACCCTCATACGCTCTGATGGCGGCGAACATAGCACTCATAGCATGGTTGTCGCTAGCCTGTCCCTCAGCTGGACCTCTGACCAAGGCACTTCCCTGAGGCTAAACCCAAATAGCATCACGAGGATCATCCCTAGGAAAGGTGCCAGCTAGAGCTGCTGCAAGCTCACTGGGAAATCTGCTCATGATGTCCCTGATGACACAGAAAGCTGCTCCCTCTGCACCCTCAATAGGAGTACGACCTTCAAACTCCAAGTGCCAACCATCCCACTCTGAAGCATCACCAAGAGCAGGAACTGTGATCTCTACCACTGCAAGTCCATCCTCTGCTAACTGGCTCTCATTCCAAGAGTATGCCGGTTCTTGACCCTCTGGGTACCCCACATCATGGAGCACTCTCCAAAGCAAGGTTGGCATACCAAACTCGCTCAAGAAGGTGTCCGTGGTGTGGTGCTCCCTCAGGGCCAACGGACATCGAGGTGCTCTTCCTCCGGTGGACTTACGGGCGGTCTGCTTCGTGCGGGCCATCTATAGCAAAATTTCTTTTATTACTCCATGGGAACATATTTTAGGCGATACAACTTTTATCAAAATGAGATAATCAATTTATAAGGGGAGGAATGCATGACATGAATGAAATGCACAAGTAATATGATGTATGTACGTGCCGTACGTATTCACAAACTTATGAAATAAATAATTTCTAGCGACGAATTCGGTGGCATACAAACGATCTCTCAAATACGTATCTAATATGTTCTACACGATAACGCTGTTATGTACCTGCAGAAGATTCATTTCAACCCAATTCCCGATGAATGCACAAAAGCAGTAAATTTTATCTACACGCTCTACACGAATCCTAGATACGTGTACAACGGTAGTAACTACCCGAACCGTCGTCCTATTGACGGCATCGCCTCAACAGACGGAATACCCATACATGAGATACCTTTGTAAAACATGCGTAGAACATGTAATTACTCCAGCATCATATAAGCATTCACCCTAGATCGGCGGTGTATCCGATCATGCTCTCATAACTCACACTTACCAAGGCGTAGAGGCAAATGATCCATACACTACCACTCAAACAAGTGACACTCATACAATAGCACGCCGTATGAGCAACGAAAGAGAAATATGATGCAAGAACCCCAAGTCAGTACTTAATTAAGCCACCAAGAGTCCTTAACTGGGCATAAAGGATATGACCACTGGCACACTTTTTAGTTTGGAAATCACGTTTTCAAATGCCTTTTTGTTTTAAATACACTTGTGAACAATAACACGCTAAACCATGCTCTGATGCCAGTTGTAATAGAACCGACCAATTATACAAAATTAAGTAAGAAAATCATCCGCCAGATCAGACGATTTAATAAACTTAAGCCCGTATAACCCGGTAGTCCGTGAAATCACGAAGGATTTCAAACCAACTCACATACCAGCCAAGATCGTAATAAGTTTAGCGGTCACCATCACATATTACATAAAATTTCGCATCAGAGATACATCAGAGTTTAAACATAGTTATTACAAATTGAGTTCAAATAGGAGTAGCGGAAGCCATTTGTTCAAAACCACACACACTCACACGGAGTTCAAATACAGTGCCAGCTAATGATCATCTCCAACAAAAGCATCAAACTAGACATAAGGAATGACCATGCCCATGGTCCTAAGCGTCACCTATCGCAGGATAAAGGCAGTTGATACAGTAGCCGTAATACATCTGCCCATCTACAACAAGTGGGAATAAAACCCTGAGTACGAGAAGGTACTCAGCTAGACTTATCCGACATAACTGAAAATAAAGTGACACCAAGGATTATGAAGGGCTTCATAGTAGGGTAGCTGACTCATTTGCAAAAAGGGGCATTTTTAGTACTTCAAGAACCTTTACAAAAGCATTATTGCCAAGTTAATTATTACTAACCTGTCGACTACATTTGCACCTATACTATAGCAAACATGTGATTAAACAAATAATGATAACCAATGATCATTAAAAACTTTCATAATGTCATATTCATTATAACTGTCCAAGTGTTCCATCAACATTACTACGATGAAGTCACTCAAGTCAAGTGCTCACTATCTAGGAGCTATGGCGATTCGAATCGATTCCTAACCAGCTGGTGATTTATTCCTTACACAAACCTCACTCACCCGCTAAAGTGAGGTATCGGTCACTGAGTCAACTATCCAGGAATCTCGAGTTTGCCAGGAACCACATGTACCAGGGGGCCGACCGACTGCTCTTTGGTCTTATCTTCGCGCCCCCGTGTCCTACCATACCTGCTCCGGCACAGTGTGCTGCAGGCAATCTACTCGGCCCGAATAATCTCCTAGCTTCACGGTCGAAAGGTACTTTATTCGGCCAGCTAAATGTAAGGCATGCGTTCAACATGACCTGAGGCCCAACAACGGTCGGTCCTTAATCGACACAGACGGAAAGCACTACAGTCCAAAACTCTATAAGTCTCCGTCCGGTCTCAACTTCATTTAACACTTAGTTATACCATGACTACATAGTTCTCCAAGCAGATCCAGGTAACCACCTATAGCTCGCAGGTGACAGGAAATCACCCGACTTCTACCGGTCTAAGCCAGCTAAGCATTGACTCGACTGCGGATACCAGGGTAACAAGGATATAGTATAACAAAGGTAGACAAGGTATAATGCAGCAACGGTTGCAAACAACTCCCGAACGTAATGCATCAATTAAAGTAAAGCATTTCATTAATAATTGCAAACCGGGGAGAAAAATGCTCCGGGGCTTGCCTCTCTTGAAGGAGCTTGGGCGGTGATCGGGGCACTCCGGAAGTTCCTCAACGTCCTCCTTGTCTGCTTCGGTCACTTCCTGTGGCTGCACCTCGAGCTGTGCCTTGGGCTCCTCGGGTATGACGACTGGGCTCTCGGTTTGCGATCCTGTATGATGCAGGTGCGTAAGTGCTTATGCAAAAGTGCATCGGATGAAATGAACACAATGGATATGCTTGAATGCAAGGTAGTCAACATCATCCAAGAACATATACTACAAGCACATGTCATCTACTGCATTCTCTTCTACTACTAATATGCTGAGTCAACACATCTCATTAAATGCTTCAAAGATACACCAAAGCTTCACTAATTTCTTAATCACACATAAGGCAACATTTGATTAAACCCAAATTAATAATAGGTTTGAATAGCAACATCTATTTTTATAGCTTAGAAAAATCTTAGAAAAATACCATAGCACAGTACTACCCTAAGTAGTCTACTATCAGATTTTTATGGCATTTGGATAAATGGAATAGCCTACACAAAAATGACAAGCTATGGTAAATTATGAACATGAAAATACTTTGTACTATGAAAAGTGTCAAACAATAGATGTAATATTTTTCCTATGTTCTACACAACAAATAATCACTGTACAAAAATTATCACATGCATGTTTTACACAAATTTTGCTCTTTAGCAAAAATAACAAAAATCAGCCATTAAAGGCACTTGAACTACACCTCATAATTTTTCTACAGAACAAGCATGGCATATATTTTTCATAGAAAGTACATCACCTAAATAGATCAACAAAATTAGAACCATATTTTTCTGACCTATTTTATATTTATTATACATTTAACAAGATATCAGCAATATCAAGAATTAAATAAAGCTCTACATTAAAGTATCTCAAAAATCACATGCAATATTTTTATCAGGTAGATCTGGTGACAAGGAACACAACAAAATTTGTTTCAACAAATTTGGAGCCATTTTGAGCAAGTTATAAATTCCCAAAGCATTTAAACAGAAATCTAAAAAATCATTTCTTAAACCCTTTCAAAAATCAGCCGACGAAAATGCTGGGTGCACCTGGTGCTGTGCACCCAGACCCAAGCCAGGGCGCTGACGAGCGGGCCCCCATGGTCAACGGCCCCCACCTGTCGGTCAGACCGAAGCAAGGGCGGCGCTGACCGGCCGGCTCTCGCCGACGGTGAGCCAGCCGGCGGTGTGGTCACCACCAGCAGCTCACCCGCGACGAGGCAAACACGGTGCACCAAGAGAAGGCATGGGAGGAGCTCGGAATAGGGCTTGACGGCGCACATGGCAGAGCGGTGGCGCTGCTCACCGACGGTCGGCCATCTCCGGCCGAGAAGGGGTGCGAGAGGTGGTGTGAGAGCTTCACCGAGCTCGTGCGGTGTTCGTGCGCGCGAAGGGAGAGCGAGAAGGAGGACGGAGGGGCAAGGTCCACGGAGCGGAGTGCTCCGGCGAGCTCGGCCACTACTCCGGCGAGAGATTCCCAGGGAGAGGGAGCTTTTCACGGCTTACCGAGGTGAGCATGAGGTGCGCGAGGAGGAGGCGGAGCTATGGGCGAGATGGAGGGTTCAACGGCGAGCTAGGACGGTCGCGCGAGCGAGTTCCGGCAAGGCGCGACACGTGGGGGCGAGGGCTGGCATGCGCTGCGGCTGTTGCTGCTACTGAGCGAGCGAGAGCGAAAATGAGATGGAGGAGGGGAGGTGGACGCTGCTCGGCAGATGGAGGCGAGCGCGTGGAGGGCAAGGCAGGCCGGGGCTGCCGTGCGGCGTGCGTCGCCGGCGCATGACGGCCACGCGGTGAGCGCGTCCTGACGCCGATCGAGGTGCTGGTGCTGGCGAGTGAATGGCGGCGTGGAGGCAGGCCAGGCCGGCCTGTGCGGCTGGGCCGAAAAGGAGGCGGCGGCCCAGTAAGGTGAAAAATGAGATTTTTCAAATTATTTTCAATTCTATTTTCATTCAAACGAAATTTTGAACTATTTCAAAACAGTTTCAAAAGTTGGTGTAAAATAAAAGTTGTTCCATTTTTGAAGATCTACAACTTTGCTTTTATGACCAAAGTCCAATTCCAGATAGATTTTGAATTAGAAAATAAAATCGATATTAACTCAAAACCCTAATTTTTGGAGAATTGTTTAAAAGCAAAATTTGGCAAACTTTGAATATGAACTTGGCTCCAAATTGTATCCTAAATATTCATAAGCTATTTTAGTGATCAAAACAAGAACCATGGCATCCAAACATGAGCATGGCATTTCACATCGTTTGAAACATGAATAAATTTTCAATCAACTTAAGCATCACATGAAATGATACTTCATTTCTTTCGAAATGGAATGCGTGAATGATGCTTATGCATGAGGTGATGATGATTATGCTCATGGGATGAAATGGTAATGCACACTTAACACCGAGGTGTTACATCGCCCAACGTCCGGGGGCAGGCTCCGCCTCGCCCGACGTCTGTGCGCTACTCCTTCATAACTACGCGCGCAGATAAGGCGGGGCACTCATGTCAACCACAATACCGAGAACCGTACCTTGCACACCTGTAGGAAAGTACCATCAGGATATGACCATACGGGCGCTTTAAGCCCTTCCAGGCATGTCAGAGCCCAAACAGTGTTGTGGGCGCTGCCATTTGTCCTACAGTGTTATGGGCGCCGATATTTGCCCTCAGTCATGAATCCTGACGGAAACATATGACAACCGCTATGGTCCAAGAGGAAACTCATGTCATCTATAGTAACGAACATGGGGGCCTCTATCTGCTCCCCGTAGGGTCGCGGCTCGGCACCCTGGCGCGCCGCGGCGCCTGCCGGAGTGGGATGGGACGTGATCACTTGCTGAACGAAGCTAGAGCATGGCCCTATCAGGATCAGCGAATGTGCTATCCCTAGCACCGTTTGCCATGTCAGTAGGGTAGGCTCAAAGGAAAAGATAGACCCAACACCTTTGAAGGACCTTCTCTGCCTCTGCTTTTTCCTCTTTCTCCCATCTGTAATCCATGCTCCCCCTTGATCTATAAAAGGGTGGGCAGGGCACCCCACTAAGGATGAATCGATTCAACACACCACGCATCACATAACACATAGCTGAGCAGCAACCAAGCTCTCAGCACCCGTTCGACGTTTCCATCAGAGACTTGGGACCTGTCTCTCTCTCGACCGTTTGTACCCCCTACTACGAACCTTTTAGTCCTAATAACACGAGCAGCAGCAGTAATCTGGACGTAGGGACATTCTGTCCAAACCAGTATAAACCTTGTGTCTTTTAGCACACCATCCGGACCCAACGCAGAACAAATACAAATTTACTAGTTGGTGTTTACTCAAAACACCGACAGTTGGCGTGCCAGGTAGGGGACCTTTGCGTGTTTCAATGTTAACATCAGGCCATGGATGGCTAGCCACGGAATCAGCTGGGTCCTAGGCGCACACGTGCGCTTTGGGGACCTAGACTTCATCATCACGGTGGGAGGACAGTTGGCGTTGGCTCACGTCACCATCCAACCTCTTCCCTCCATCGGCCTCAACTACGAGAAGCTTGGGCACCAGCTCGGTGTTTCCCTAGGACCCTAGCCATCCAGGGAAGACCAGCACCATCTCACCTTTTTCGACGCCAACGACATGGCATGGCCCATTGGAGGAGAATCTCTCTCTCGAACAACCCACACGGAGCACCTCGACAGTGCTTCCGTTCGGTCTCCGCAACGCCGCGGTGACCGTTAGCCACCTTGTGGCACAACACATGATCCCATTCCCCACAAACAACGAGTTCGTGGGGGTGATTGAACACATCATGGAGTCTCTCCATGACATCCTCACAGAGGAGCCGGGGTTGCCCTCTGGCTCTGACTCCAGCAGGGCGAGCCATCACCCCTCTCGGGAATGCTTCATGACGGGTACCCCCGAGGGACACGTCAAAAGCGTCCCTGAGGAGGAGGCTACCTCGGTGAACAACCTCGGCGATGAGGCCGAGGGGGAGATAGCGGCCCCACCTTGCATGGGGGTGGAGCAGCTGAAAGCCCGACACCAGGAGATCGAGGAAGTGCGACTCCAGCTTGAGTGGGAATGTGTGGAGCTAGATCAGGAGATCGAGCGCCATGGAGATGGTGGGCGCGCATGCGCCATGGCCCATGATGTGAACTAGAGGATCATCGCAGACGATGAAGCTTTCCCCCGCTTCGCCCGGGCAAGCCAGAACGTCACCGCAGCGGTGGCCTTGCTCCATGGCCGTCTAGAGGCCGCGACGCCCGTGGATTGTCGGGCCCACCATGAGATTCGCACGCTACTCAAGCGTGCGGTGGCCCAGCAGGCAGAAAGTTCGTTGTCTCGGTGACATAAGCTCGACGTTAGCCAACGCACGCTCTTCAAGCAGCCCAACTAGGACGCGTCGATCCACCGGGCACCATAGGGCAGTGGGCAGCGCGCCACGATCCCTGTACATCAGCGTCTCGGCCGCAACCAGGATGCATGCAGCACCCTCGATGCTCACAGACATACCTATGGTGACCTGAGAGAAGGAGCCCACTGTGGTTATCATCCTCGTCGCGGCAGACGCTATGACAGAAGCGAAGACCGAAGCCCGAGCCCTGACCTGCCGAGCCCTCAGGCCTTCGGCCGTCACATCCTCAACGCTGCTTTCCTGCCAAGGTACCGACCACTAACTAATATCCCAAAGTACTCTGGGGAGACAAACCTCGGACTATGGCTCGAAGACTATCGGCTTGCCTGCCAAGCCGGTGGTGTGAATAATGATGACTTCATTATCCGCAACCTTCCACTGTTCTTAGCTGATTCAACACGAGCATGGTTGGAACACCTGCCATCCAACGCAATCTAAAGTTGGGCAGATCTAAAGGAGACCTTTGTGGGGAACTTCTAGGCACATACAAGCGCCCTGGGAACCCATGGTACCTCAAAAACTACCGATAGAAGGCTGGTGAAACCCTCTGTGGGTACATCCGGCGCTTCTCCCGACAATGCAATGAGCTACCTAATGTTGCCGATGCTGATGTTATAGGAGCTTTCCTGTTCAGGACTACCTACTAGTCTTTGATTCATAAGCTGAGATGCAAGGGCCCACGAACCACCATGAAACTCTTGGACATCGCCACCAGCCACACCTCAGGCAAAGAAGCGGTCGGAGCGATCTTTGATTGCCTCAATGGCAAGGCGAGGTGGGATGAGGACGCCGGTGAAGGTGCATCCAATCGTTCTGCCAAGAAGAAGAACAAGAAGCAACGACGCGAGGGCTCGCTCATGGCCGCTGCTGACCGCAAGGGTGGTCGGAAGCCCATGGAGGGCACTTCGAACCATTTCGAAAAACTACTCGAGGGGCCATGCCCAAACCATGCTTTCCCGATCAAGCATCTGTATAAGGACTGCAGCCTCATGTGGCGGTTCTTGTCCGGAGGCTCCAACAAAGGAGAGCACGGAAAGGACCCTGCCCCCACCACTGACAATGCCGAGGAGAAGGATGATGGCTTTCTGACACCGGATGGGTGCCTCATGATCTTCGGAGGATCAGCGGCCTACGACTCCAAACACCGTCAGAAGGTCACGCGCCGCGAAGTCTATACGACCGAAGTGGCCACGCTTGCCTTTCTCCGGTGGTCAGAGTCCGCCATAACCTTCGATCGGACCGACCACCTGGAGAGCGTCCCGCATCCAGGGAGATATCCGTTCGTGGTCGACCCGATCATCGGCCCGAAGTGGCTCACAAAAATACTGATGGATGGAGACAGCAGCCTCAACATCATGTATGCCAAGACACTCAATGAAATGGGCATCGATCGGACACGCCTCCGCCCAACCCGAGCACCTTTCTAAGGCATCGTGCCCGGAAAGCAGACCATGCCACTTGGGCAGATCGATCTGCCCATTACCTTTAGGGATCCATTCAATTATAGGATGGAAACCCTCACCTTCAAGGTGGTTGGGTTCCAAGGAACCATCCACGCCATCCTAGGATGTCCATGCTACGTGAAGTTCATGGCCGTTCCCAACTATACATACCTCAAGCTAAAAATACCAGGCCCTGGCGAGGTCATCACCGTTGGCACCTCCTTCAAGCGTGCCTATGAGTGCGAGGTCGAGTGCTGCGGTCATGCCGACAGCTCCCGACAGCTCCGAGGGCAAAATGGTGCGCATTGGTACCACACTATCCTTCGAATAGAAAAGCGCGCTCGTTGAATTCCTCCGTGGCAACAAAGACATCTTTGCATGGAAACCCTCGGATGTGCCAGGTGTTCCAAGGGAAGTCACCGAGCATACCTTAAAGATCTGCCTAGGCTCCAAGCCGATGAAGCAACACCTACATTGCTTCAACGAGGGGAAACACAGGACCATTGACGAAGAGATAGCAAAACTTTCGGTAGCCGGCTTCATAAAAAAAGTATACCACCTAGAGTGGTTAGCCAATCCTATTCTTTTACGAAAGAAGAGTGGGAAATGGAGGATGTGTGTTGACTATACGGGTCTCAACAAGGCATGCCCAAAGGATCCATTTCCTTTGACGCGCATAGACCAAATAGTCGACTCTACCTCGGGGTGTGAAACCCTCTGCTTCCTTGATGCATACTCCGGGTACCATCAAATTGTGATGAAAGAGTCCGACCAACTCACGACATCATTCATCACCCCCTTCGGATCATTCTGCTACATCACAATACTGTTCGGTCTGAAGAACGCTGGGGCTACATACCAGCGTTGTATGCTAAAATGTTTCAGGGACCTCATTGGGTGGACCGTTGAGGCCTACGTGGATGACATCGTGGTTAAAACCAAATAGGCTGACTACCTCATAGCTGATCTTGAGTAGACCTTTTCCAAACTCCGAGTGAACAGCATCAAACTCAATCCCGAGAAGTGTGTTTTCGGGGTCTCGAGGGGCATGCTGCTTGGTTTTATCGTCTCTGAGCGTGGCATCGAGGCCAACCCGGAGAAGATCTCAGCCATTACAAGGATGGGTCCTATTTAGGATATAAAGGGGTGTAGTGAGTTACAGGGTGCCTCACCGCACTCAGCCGCTTCATCTCACGCCTCGGTGAACGAGGTCTCCCCCTTTATCGACTTCTGAAGAAGGCCGATCACTTTGAATGGACGTACGAGGCCCAGGAAGCACTTAACATGGTTAAGCAGCTCCTGACAAAGGCCGAAATCCTGGTTCCTCCCACCGAGGGAGAACACCTTCTGCTCTACATCATGGCCACCACACAAGTGGTCAGCTCCGCCCTAGTAGTGGAGCGGGAAGAAGAGGGGCACGCCTTTAAGGTGCAACACCCTATGTACTTCATCAGTGAGGTACTATCCGACTCTAAGACCCACTACTCCCAAATCTAGAAGCTCTTGTACGCCGTTCTCATCACCAAAAGGAAGCTACGCCACTACTTCGAGTCACACCCGTTGACGGTCATGACGTCATTCCCCCTCGGTGAGGTCATCCAAAGCTAGGATGCCACGGGAAGAACCGCAAATTGGGCACTCGAGTTGATGGATCAGGGCATTACATATGCCTCCCGAACAACGATCAAATCCTTGGTGTTGGTTGACTTCATTGCGGAATGGACCGAGGTCCAAATGCCACCGGCGGTCATCGACCAAGAGTACTGGACGATGTATTTCAATGGGTCGCTGATGAAGAGGGGCGCTGGCACGGGGCTGGTCTTCATATCGCCCCTTGGGGTACGCATGAGGTACATGGTTTGTCTCCATTTCCCCTCATCCAATAATGTGGCTGAGTATGAAGCACTCATCAATGGCCTACGCATCGCCATCGAGTTGGGCATTCGACGCCTCGACGTTCGGGGTGACTCTCAGCCGGTTGTCGACCAAGTCATGAAGGAGACAAGCTGTCATGATGCCAAGATGGTTGCATACTACCAAGAAGTCCGATGGCTAGAGGACAAATTCGATGGCCTCGAACTCAATCACATCCCAAGGCTCCTCAACGAGGCAGCATTCGACCGAGAGCCGGTGCCAACAGGTGTCTTCGCTAGCGACCAATACAAGCCCTCAGTGTGTTACGAAGGGTCAGAATAGGCCAACGATGGTCTGCCCGATCCAGCCTCAGGGGCTAACCAACCGATGGCTCCATCCGGCCCTGAGGTCATGGGGCTCGAAGAAGATTCAGCTACAGAGCCTGACCCTCTGATCGACTGGAGAACACTCTACCTCAACTACCTGCTCCATGACGCACTACCGACAGACAAGGCAGAGGCTCGACGGCTCGCACGCCATGCCAAGTCCTTCGTTCTTGTGGAGGGCAAACTCTACAAACAAAGCCACACCGGGATCCTACAACGCTGCATCCCCATTGAGCAGGGGAAGCACTTGCTGAGCGATATCCACGGTGGGGTTTGCGGTCACCACGCCGTGCCTAGAACCTTGGTTGGAAATGCATTCCGATAGGGCTTCTACTGGCCCACTACAGTAGTTGGGGATAGGCAAGAGTCAGCCTGGCTGAGACTCAATCATGGGTTGATATGCTTGTGGCATTCGTGTGCTTGGGTTTTGGCCGCTCGCGGGCTCATCCTTCATCATAAGGCTGCCTTGGGACAGTCGTTGAAACCGTTGATGGGCTAGCCCTCGAACTCCTAGGCCTAGGTGGGCCAGAGGAATGCTTTTTTGACTCGTATCCTTTTGCTGGTAAGAGTCTTGGCCTGCCCGGGAAGGCGAAATGTCCGGCATGACTTTGGTGGGAAAGGATAGGGATTGGGGGCGCATATCCCGCATGGTGATGTGGTGGCGAATCATGGTAGGTGCGGAGATCTAGGCAGACGGTTGCCTTCCTCTCATTCATTGCCCCTATAAAACCAAAGGGTTCGCCCCTAGGGTTTCATACATTGCCTCCTTGCCTTTACATCTACAACCTCCGCCGCCAATCGCCTAAGCCTCCTGCACCCGCATCTCAGCCACCGTCAAGTTCGCATCCATCCACCCCAATCATTTAGTGGAGCCGTGGTGTAGATCCAATGTCACCCTCCAGCGCCTGGAGGGCCTCGTTCGCCGCGGCTTTCTTTGCACGTGGACCACCGCTGAGGAGTGGCAGCTGGCCGGCAATGAGGACGTGCCGTCATCGCCCAAAGGCTATGTTGTGTCCTTCGCTCACTTCCACGAGCGGGGATTCACCACCCCCGCCCACAAGTTCCTTTGGGGGTTGTTGCATTACTACAAGGTGGAGCTACAACACCTTACTCCCAATGGGATCCAGCACATTGCGGCGTTCATCGCCCTATGTGAGGGGTTCTTGTGGATTAGTCCCCACTTTGACCTGTGGCGGTATTTCTTCACCGTCACCCTCCTGAAGAAGTAGGAGAAGAGGCAATGGGATGCGCCGGCATTCAGCTCCGCAACAACCGAGTAAATGAATACCCACCTATGCATCTGTCGACCTCAAACAAGAGGTGGCATTCGCATTGGTTCTACGTCAAGGATGACGCAGCTGCCCCCTTGCCAGCATTCACTGGGCGCCTCATCGAAGAGGTCCTGGAATCATGGAGGAAGTGGGGGGTCCCGGATCAAGACAAGAAGAAAATCCAGGACCATGTCGCCGCCATCCGAATTCTGAAGGAGAGGGGCGTGAAGGGGTCAGGGATCATCAGCGCCTACCATACGCAGAGAGTGGCACCGCTGATGAGGCGCGCGCTTCCCTTGCACATGATGGCACCCAGAGCATCACTCAATGGGACGACGCTCGCCAAGGGTGTGCTCTCCCCCTCCAAAGTGGCGTAGTGCATCAAGGAGGCGATGGAGCCTTCACAGGACGACACCGGTGCCGTTCGTGATTTTGTGTATCCGGTGCCGAGGCATCCCCCAATGTGGTCGGAACCGGGGTACATTGACTTCGTAAGTTCTCTTTCCCTATGCCTCCTTTTTAACTGAACTCCCAACCCCTTGATGATGATATTGAGATAGGGGGACCAGCCGAAGAGACTCATCTTTATGGATCACCAGGTCCAACTGCCAAAGGACCCACTCATGGCGGTGGCGAATCGCACCGTGGCCGAGTGGCAGGAGAAGGCCAAGGAGGACGAGAGGAGGAAGAAGCAACAGAAGTTGTGGGCATGGGAACGAGGAGAGGAGACATATAGTGATGACGATGACGACAACAACAACAAGAAGGATGACGAGGTAGTTGCCGACACTGAGTGGGATGACCCGGTGAGCGAGGATACGCTGACAGGTATCCACTCGTCCGCGCAGGGGCCTTTCCCATTCCACACAGGGGAAAGCGCGCCCGCGGGGCCGGCGGAGATGGACCAAACCGTCAGCCTGCCCCAGGAGACAGCAGGAGCGAGCTAGTCTACCACCACGCCCAAGGTGCCAGTGCAGGGGGTAGCTCCATTGCCGTGCCTCAAGAGCTATCAGGCATGGGCGGATCTATTACCGCGCCCACGGTGTCAGTGGAGTGGGGCGGCTCCGCTGCCGTGCCCCCAGACGTGAGGGAGGTGGGTCCTTCTACCCAAGAGTAGGGGGCAGGCTCAAAATGGTCCCACCCTGACAAGGCAGAGCAGGGGCCTGGGGGTTCGTCCCCCAAACGTCTCCACCGCTCAACAACACCAACGTAAGTCACCAGTTTCTCTGTTTTATCTGTTTTTCTTTGTTTTTCTCTATTTTCATCGTGACTCATGCCTTTTGTTTCTTCTGCAGCATCGGGAGATGGGTCAGATGGGGTACTTCTTTAGCACGGGCACCCAAGAAGAGCGTCGCCATTCAGGCATGGCGGGGGCCATCGCCTGATGTCGCTCCCATTTTGGGCGAGAGCGGAGCCATTGTCACAGCCTCATCGACTGGTCAGGCATCGCCCATGGTAGTGCCCATGCCCTCAGTGGGTCAAGCAGTCAGCGATGCCAAGGGAGCACCCTCAAGGTCACCGAGCACCCGATGATGGAAGCGATTTCTCTGCCGACGTCGGAGCGGTCAGAGGTGCTGGCTACACTTGTTGTGTCGACCACGGTGGGCGTGGCATAGTCGGACGAGGTCCCGCCATTGTTGGCAGAGGTGATGGTGGCTATGATGGATGGGTCACAGCTAGAAGTTGCGGTGGTGGTGCCCGAGGCAGCGGCGCGTCCCGTGCTACCAGCGACCCCAGAGACTACGCCCGTCGTGGACTGGACAGAGGGGGTCATGGCCGAGGGACCCTCAGACACCATGACAGTTGCCGAGGAGACTGGTAGGGAGTTGTCCCTTGTCCTAACATCGGAGGGCCGCCACCCACCTGCGCAGGATGAGCCCCTGCTCTAGTGGGTGAGTCCATAGGACCCGTCGTCGGAACTCTTCACCCTCGATGATGCCGCCGAGGGCATGGGGAGGGAGAGTCTCAACGAGGGGATCATGGCCGCACTGGCAGCTCTAAACTAGGCCAGGGGTGCCTTGTGAGACATCATCGTTCCCATCGGCCGGGTATTCACTTAGTCTTGCCTCTCGCTCTCGTCTTTATTCATTTATTTTTGTTTTCTGACCACCGTCTTTTTTTAGTCTCTTATTGCTCGTAGCCAGGAGAAATCCTAGTTCCTTCGTGAACATAAGGAGGACTAGGACAACCTCATCGATGAGGCATGGCTGCATAGGGACGTGACCGCCCAGCTCCGACAGAGGGTGGCTGAGTTGACTCCCCTTGCCGCGGAGGCGGACAATCTTCGACGGCGGGAGGCCGAGGCCCGCCGAGACATGGAGGACATTGAGAAGTCTTTTGATGAACTATCAGAGAGGGCGTGGCGGGATGAGGAGGCTGCCAGAGTGCGGAAGGAGCTGGATGAGCTGCTCCAGCGGGATGCTGAGACCCGCTAGTGGATCATCGACCTCCTGGCCGAGGCCGAGAAGGAGCAGGATCTCAAGCTGGGAGCCGAGGAGAGGTCCACGGCCCTAGAGCAGAGGGTGAAACTAGACACCAAGGCGGTCGCCCGACTGCTCAAGGAGCGAGACGAGCTATGCCATACTGCGGAGAGGCTCCGCTTGGAGCACGACCAGGCCGTTCGAGAGCGCAACGAGGCGCAGTAGAGGATCAGCTTCCTCCAGGCCGAGCTTGGATCCGTGAAAGCCTAGAAGCTAGAGGTCGAGGGTGCCGCTGCCGGACTGGCCACAGATCTCACCGAGGCAAGGAGTCTTCTTTAGGCAGAGAGCGACGAGCTCAATGTCCTAAAGGTTGCCCTTGGCATAGTCTGTGACGACCTATAGGTGGTGCAGGCAGAGGGGACCAGCTCGCTCGCGGCCCATGCCATAGATATCACGACGCAGGCGAGCCAGCTAGAGAAGGAAGCTCTTCGCTCAGGGATCACCCAAGCCTTCACCATCGCCCACTTGCATTATGATGAAAGCATCGACTTGGAGGCGATGAGCCTCGGTTACAGGCTAGGCTATGAAACCTCCGAGCTAGATGAAATAGAAGTGGCGGTGGCTCCTCTTGCGGAAACACTGGCGAGCAAAGTTGAAGTTATAGTTCTCCCCTGGAGGGGGTAGTTAGTCAAATAGGTCTATTGGACATTATCTGTAATCTATGGACAAGTGTCGGCACTTTTGTATTTTGAAAACAGATTCACAATTTCATTTTGTTAAACAAATTCGCAATTTCATTTCGTTTGATTGAACTCGTTTTCTTCCCTTTTTGTATTAAAAAAAGGGGCTCATGCAATCCAACCCTTCTGTTTGTTAAGACCATAAGGCCCGAGGTGTGTAAGAGGGAAACTTCAATTATGCTGGTGAGCAAAGTTACCATAGTCGTCGGGGCGTGGGTTTTTTGCAGTCTAACCAGGAATGCTCGGGTATTCGTTCCCACAAACCTTGCCACTAACTTTAACGTAAGGAAGAGGTCCAACGCAGCAACTATTTCAAAAAAAGGAGGTATTTATACCTTTATCAGCCCCCGAGTGAGATCCGACCGCTTGCAGTTGCTGGGGTTGAATGTCACTGAAGACCAAAGAGGGGATAGCGAAACTACATTCGTACTCGCACGTACCCCTTCCTTAGGATTTTAGCTATCATTGTGTGACCATGTGCTTGGTCTCTTTGTAAGTCCAACTTTCCTCGAGCCCCCGAGCATGGTGGGGATACAGTCAAGGGTCGGTTCATTTTTGTAACCGTTGCCCCATCCACGGTTTTCACAACCGGAGGGGTTGATGCGACGTCACTTGCCTCGATGGCTCGAGTGACACGCTTCATGAGCTCGCTAACGGGGATGTTTGAACGGAATCCGGTCCTGTCACTTGTGACAGGGTCGGCAAAGCCCTCGGGTGGCATTCCGTTGCTCCTTAACCCGCCTTCCAATAGATTCCCCCTCAATGGGGATTCTATGGGCTTGGCTAGAGGCTAGATCGAACGAGGAGGTTGAGATGACCCTATCCGCCTCTATGCGGGTTAGGTGAAGGCCGCTGAGGCTCATCTGTGTTTTCTCCCCTGGCTCTTGTTCGACATGAGGCGGCCTCGAGCCCTTCGTGGGCCGGCCTTTGAACCTCGGTCTCTCTATCTAGGATCGGGCGGCTCAAGCCCCTAAGCCCCTTAGGGTCTGATAGGGGTTAGCCATGTTTCAGCGTCACCCCGATCCTTGGTTTCCACAACCAGAGGGGATGAGTAAACGACACTTGCCTCGACGGCTCGAGTGTTGCACTCAATGAGCTCACTAACGGGCATGTTTGAGTGGAATCTGGGTCTGTCATCCGCTGACGGGGTCGGCAGAGCCCTCATGTGGCATTCCACTACTTCTTAACCCGCCTCCCGGTAGATGTCCGAGCCGTTCGATAGGCTCAGGTGGCCCGTTGGCCTCTCCTCGATGGAGATTCTGTGGGTTTGGCTCGATGTTAGAATCGAACGAGAAAGGTCTAGATGTCCTTGTCCGCTTCTGAGCGGGGTCGAGCAAGGCCGCTGGGGTTCATATTGGTTTTTCTCCCCTGGCTCTGTTTGACATGAAGCAGCCTTAAGCCCTTCGTGGGCCGGCCTTCGAACCTCGGTTAGTTGCCGCTCATATCGAATGAGGCAACTACCACTTCGTGACGCGACGCGAAGTGTTGAGATGCAGCAATTGCATATGCAACGCTTGGATGTGTGGGATGAATGTATGATATAATGGAAACAAAAGCAAGGGTCGATGATGTTACCTTGGTGGCATGAGTGACGGGGAACTCTTACCGGACATGTCCATGCGGGGTTCGGGTCTGACATTCATGATGGGGCCGATGTAACCTGCACAAGCATCGCAATTTTTTGTTTCTGTCTCTCAGCAGCGATCTGAGCCATTCGATCGACTTGGGTGACCTGACAACTTCTCCTTGAAGGAAATTCCGCAGGTAGACCCCTCCGAACCCTTCTCGAGAAGGTGGATGCTAAAGCTTGGGGTGCAGGGACAAAGAATTCGATCACGCTGGTGAACAAAAATGCTGTAGCCGCTAGGGCGTAGGGTCTAGCGGTTCGACCAGTTTTACTCAAAGTTTACACCCGCGCGCCGTGCCTCTGGTTTTTTAACGTAAGGAAGGGTCGGGCAAAGAGAATGTCTAAACGAGTAAACACCCTCGGCAGCCCCCGAGTGATGTACGTGCCCCTCCCGTTGCTGGGGTCGGAGGCTCGGTAGTGAAATTGATATGTAAAGTAAGTAAATAAGGGTGCTTATCTTTCGGCGGCCGTTTGGTTCCTCAACCCCATCGCTCGGCGTTTGCCTGGGCCATCCAATCGACTCAGGAGGTTCGTTGGTCTCCCCTTGATGGTAGTTCTGTCGTTGGGCCCTTCTAGGTCCTGTCTGGGAAGGCGGAGAGCCGCCTGCATGCGACTGTGCCTTGTTTCTCATGCCCAGTGTGTGGTAGTGGTGGGCCATGCCCAAGCCATGTCCCGTTTGACCCAGCGCCATCTCGTCGAGCAGGGTGCGTCCCGTTGGTCAAGACACGTCCCATCAAATTCCTGTCCGCATTGAATAGGGGAAGGGAGAGGGTTTTTCGCCTCAACCCTTCGCCTTTCTCCAACTGCTGCGTCTCCTTCTTAAATAGGGGAAGGGAGAGGGTTCTTGTCCCATTCCTCCGCCTATTCTTGAGCTGCTGCCTCTCCTCCTTCTTCCTTCTCACCGAGTGTGTTCGTGCATCGCGGTGGTTCCTAAGTGAGAGAGGGTGAAGCGAGGGAGAGGAGAACTCACAGATCTATTCATGAATCCGGAGCACGATGTCGAGCTGGAGGTCATCCAATGTAGATGAGATGGTGCTGGCCACCTTCACCGTGAAGGGGCCGCTTCCACCAAAGGAGGAGGTGCATTGAGGGTGCTGCACATCGCCGGCTTTGTCACCGTCTGCGAGGCCTTCATCGCGATGGAGCCGTACGGAGACTTCTTCTGGCAAATCTTCTCTGGGCGAGCCTTGTCAGTGGGGAAGCCGCCCATGACTGCACCGATGGGGGGTTTCGCCCTTGCAGCCACTCGGGTCGGCCAGTTCATAAAGTTTGATGAGATGTCGGAGACATCAACCAGCCATGGCGGCCATACTTCAGCGGGCAGCGTCCCCATCCAGGAGCTACCTCGTCTCGAGGTGCTGTTGTTAGGGTTGTGGTTGATCATGATGGCGTAGTCCCAGATGCCCTGGCGAAGACACCATGGTCAACGACGTGGTGCTCGATGTTGCAGACAACGGCACCCTCAGGGATCCCATGGAGTGGTAGGACGTTGCCGATGGAGAGCATGGCGCGACGGCCATAGAAGTATTTAGAGTAGAAGTGGTCAGTAAATGTAACCATTTAAGTTGTGGGGGAGCCCCCGTGTGAATAGTTTTTTGCATTCATGAATACATCAGTCCCTTTTTGTGATGAAATCACTTTGTAATGGGAGGCTTTGTCACATCCGTTTCCTGGCAATGGTCGTGCCGTTCGGTCTATTCGGGCTACCTGTTGAAACAAGAATTTCCTATGGATATAAAGGATGCGGATATCCCACGCAAGAATTTAGTTGGGTAGATAAGCCAAGTGATGAATTTGTGCGAAAATAGACAAGTTCTCAGATTTCGTTGCATCAAACAGCTTTTTAGCTCTTCACCCTCTTTTTGCAAAAGAGGTTTAGTGCCTTCCGACCCTTCCCATAGTTTAAGTTCATAAAAGCTTGGAGCGTGGGTGAGCTAGCTCTGATCACGCTGGTGAGCAAAGACGCCATAGCCGCTGGGGCATAGGTGCCTCGCAGTCCACCCAGTTTTGCTTAGAGCTTGTTCCTGAAATCCTAGCTCTTAGGATTTATCATGAGAAAAGAGGGCATGCACAGAGAATGTTCACAGGGTAAATGTACTCATACCAGCCCCCGAGTGAGACCTGACCCCTTGCACTTGTAGGTGTCAGATGTCACAAAAGACCAGGGATTGCAATGACAAAACTGATAAGAGGAAGTATGCGTTTATTTAGGGGTAAAAACGACGTAGATGCTCGATGTTCTAGGCATTGATGAAGACCTCACCGTCGACGGTTTTTAGCTTGTAGGCGCCTGGCCAGAGTACTTCCACGATGACGTATGGCCCCTCCCAAGGCGGGGAGAGCTTGTGGCCATCCTTGTTGCTCTGTACGAGATGAAGGACTAGGTCCCCGATGTTGAAGGCTTGGCCTCACACCCGTCGGCTGTGGTACCATCGCAACGCCTGTTGGTACTTGGCCGAGCAAAGGAGGGCGACATCATGTGCTTCATCTAGCTAGTCCATGGCATCATCGTGGGATGCCTCAGCTCCCTGTTCGTCGTATGCCCTGATCCTTGCCGCTCCATAGTCGAGGTCGGTTGGGAGGACGGCCTCGGAACCATAGACCATGAAGAAGGGCATGTAGCTGGTGGCTCGACTAGGAGTTGTCCTTAGGCTAGAGTACCGTGGGGAGCTAGGAGACCCACCGTGCACCGAACTTGTTCAACCGATTGAAGATCCTGGGCTTGAGGCCCTATAGGACCATGCTATTTGCGTGCTCGACCTGCCCATTCGTTCAGGGGTGCGCGACGGCGGTCCAATCGACCTGGATGTGGTATTCATCGTAGAATCAAAGGAACTTCTTACCGGTGAACTACGTGCCATTGTCTATGATGATGGAGTTTGGTACTCCAAAGCGATGGATGATGTCGAGGAAGAATAACATGGCTTGCTTGGACTTGATCACGGAGATCGGCTGAGCTTCTATCCATTTGGTAAACTTGTCTATGGTGACGAGCAAGTGGGTGTATCCTCCGGGTGCCTTCTTGAGAGGTCCAACCAGATCGAGCCCCAAACTGTGAAGGGCCATGTGATGGGGATCATCTTGAGTGCCTGGGCTGGGAGGTGAGTTTGCCAAGCATAGTACAGACACCCTTCGCTGGTGTGCACGATCTGCTCGGTGTCAGCTACTGCAGTGGGCCAGTAGAAGCCCTATCGGAATGCGTTTCCAACCAAGGTTCTAGGCATGGTGTGGTGACAGCAAACCCCACCATGGATATCGCTCAGCAAGCACTTCCCCTTCTCAACGGGGATGCAGCGCTGTAGGATCCCGGTGTGGCTTCATTTGTAGAGTTCGCCCTCCATAAGAACGAAGGACTTGGCATGGCGTGAGAGCCGTCGAGCCTCTGCCTTATCCGTCGACAGTGCATCATGGAGCAGGTAGTTGAGGTAGAGTGTTCTCTAGTCGACCAGAGGGTCAGGCTCTGTCGCTGGATCTTCTTCGAGCCCCATGACCTCGGGGCCAGACGGAGCCGTCGGTTGGTTAGCCCCCGAGGCAGGATCGGGCGAACCGTCGTTGGCCTAGTCTAACCCTTCATAGCGCACTGAGGGCTTGTATTGGTCGCTAGAGAAGACACCTATTGGCACCGGCTCTTGGCCGGATGCTGCCTTCGCAAGCGCGTCGGCCGCCTTGTTGAGGTGCCTTGGGATGTGATTGAGTTTGAAGCTGTCGAATTTGTCCTCCAGCCATTGGACTTCTCGGCAGTATGCAACCATCTTAGCGTCATGATAGCTTGACTCCTTCATGACTTGGTCGACGACTAGCTAGGAGTCGCCCTAGACATCGAGGCGTCAGATGCCCAACTCGATGGTGATGCGTAGGCCATTGATGAGTGCTTCATACTCAGCCACATTATTGGATGAGGGGAAATGGAGACGAACCATGTACCTCATGCGTACCCCGAGGGGCGATATGAAGACTAGCCCTGCGCTGGCGCCCCTCTTCATCAGTGACCCGTCGAAATACATCGTCTAGTACTTTTGGTCGAGCAGAAGGTGTTCTCCCTCGGTGGGAGGAACCTAGATTGGGGCCTTTGTCAGGAGCTGCTTAACCTTGTCAAGTGCTTTCTGGGCCTCGGACGTCCATTTGAAGTGATCGACCTTCTTCAAAAGTTGATAAAGGGGGAGACCTCATTCGCCGAGGCGTGAGATGAAGCGGCTGAGTGCGGCGAGGCACCCTGTAACTCATTGCACCCCCTTTATATCCTGAATCGGACCCATCCTTGTAATGGCTGAGATCTTCTCTAGGTTGGCCTTGATGCCACACTCAGAGATGATGAAACCAAGCAGCATGCCCCTCGGGACCCCGAAAACACACTTCTTGGGATTGAGTTTGATGCTGTTCGCTTAGAGTTTGGCAAAGGTCCGCTCAAGATCGGCTACAAGGTGGTCAGCCTATTTGGTTTTAACCACGATGTCATCCACGTAGGCCTCAAAGGTCTGCCTGATGAGGTCCCTAAAACATTTGAGCATACAGTGCTGGTATGTGGCCCCAACATTCTTCAGACCGAATGGCATTGTGACGTAGCAGAATGATCCGAAGGGGGTGATGAACGATGTCGCGAGTTGGTCGGACTCTTTCATCGCAATTTGATGGTACCCAGAGTACACATCAAGGAAGCAGAGGATTTCACACCCCGAGGTAGAGTCAACTATTTGATCTATGCACGGAAAAGGAAATGGATCCTTTGGGCACGTCTTGTTGAGACCCATATAGTCAACACACATCCTCCATTTCCCCCTCTTTTTTTGTACAAGAACAGGATTGGCTAACCACTCTGGGTGGCATACTTCCTTGATGAACCCAGCCACCAAAAGTTTTGCTATCTCTTCGCCGATGGTCCTGTGTTTCCCCTCGTCGAAGCGACATAGGCGTTGCTTCACTAGGCGTTTCCCCTCATCGAAGCAATGCAGGCGTTGCTTCACCGGCTTGGAGCTTGGGTAGATCTTAAAGGTATGCTCGGCGACTTCCCTTAGAATGCCTAGCATATCCGAGGGTTTCCACGCAAAGATGTCTTTGTTGCCATGGAGGAAGTCGACGTGCGCACTTTCCTCCGGGGCCCGATAGGCACGCTGGAAGGAGGTGCCGATGGTGATGACCCCCCTAGGGCCCGATATTTTTAGCTTGAGGTATGTATAGTTGGGGACAGCCATGAACTTCATGTAGCATGGACATCCCCGGATGGTGCATCCAATCATTCCACCAAGAAGAAGAATAAGAAGCAATGGCTCGAGGGCTCACTCGTGGCCGCTGCTGACCATAAGGGTGGTCGGAAGCCCATGGAGGGCACTCCAAACCATTTCAAAAAACTACTCGAGGGTCTATGCCCAAACCATGCTTTCCCGATCAAGCATCTATACAAGGACTACAGCCTCACGCGGTGGTTCTTGTCCGGAGGCTCCAACAAAGGGGAGCACACAAAGGACCCTGCCCCCACCACGAACAATGCCGAGGAGAAAGACAACGGTTTTCCAACATCGGATGGGTGCCTCATGATCTTCAGGGGATGAACGGCCTACGACTCCAAACGTCATCAGAAGGTTGCATGCCACGAAGTCTATATGACCGAACTGGCCACGTCTACCTTTCTCCGATGGTTAGAGTCCGTCATAACCTTCGATCGGACCAACCACCTAGAGAGCATTCCGCATCCGGGGAGATGTCCGCAAGGTGAAGTGGGGTGAAGTGTGCCCACTTAGTCCCCGAGCACAAAGAATCCGAGCACCGAGGAGTAACCGACGTAGCTGGCAATGAAGCACGAGCGACGAATAGTCTAGTCAACTGCTTGGTGTCGAAGTGAGCATTGAGTAGAAATGACCGGCGAACAGTCCGATCAACTAGTCGGCGACAGAGTCAATGAACCTAGCGGTCCGACCGGTTGATCGGTGGAGAAGTCCAAGCACCAGTTGGTCCAATCACCTAGACGATGATCCTGCAATACAAATATGTATAACGGGTAGTACATTATGTAAAAATATATGAACTCCGGAGAAAAATTAGCAATGGCGATGAAATAGCGTATGCAGCTCGGCGATCAGTTGGTGTGAAGATGTATTTATATTTAATATAAACCGCCCGACCAGTTAGTGTGTAGCTGAGTCTCCAGCCCTAGCTAGCCCGTTAACCATAACACGGAGCGTGGAGCCCATGTACGTGTAGGAAGAACAAAGCGTCGCTAAGGAGCCGCTGCTGACCACCCATAATGCAGAGGGCAGACGCTCATGCACGTGTAGGGAGGAGCCAGAGACAGGGCCATCTTTGGAGGCGTCCGAGCATCAACATGACTGTTCCAGGGTTCAGAAAATCATTTGGAGAGTAAACATAGAGAAAACATCTCGAAGAAACATCATGGCGATATATGAAGATTAGAGAATATTTAGAAAAATATTAAAGCATGACTTAGCTTTAGACAGAACATCTGGTCGGCGGCGTATGGCGTTATCTGGTCGGCGTTGACAAAGTTGCCCGGCGCTCGAGCTTTCTGAACTGTCGTCATGGCAGCGGTCGCGGCCGTCACGGCGCCGTTCTTTGCGATGATCATCATTGCGACGCGGCAAGTGGTTAGAGTAAGTAGTCTGGGCAATGTCGTCCTTATATTAGTGGTCGGCGACTCGGATGACTCGCTTTCTTCCTTGGATGGCTCAATGAGCCGTGATTGGAGTGTATTCCTGTATATGTATGCATGATAGATACATACGTGCACATGCACATGCAAGTATCCTAGCTATTCATAGTTGGCTTGCATGTCCGATTGTGGATCCTTGTTTGTGTTGATGCAGACATGCAGATGGCTAGTGCCGCCTATCATTGCGTGCTGAGATTGTCGACTCAAATCGAAATCTTGTCAATCTAGATGCACGCATGGTGCTGCTACCGCCAAGGCTCGACAATCGGTACTGTGAGTCCCATTGCTTCATTGTTAAGCTTGATCAATCACACAATCACGCTAAACATCGGGGGATGTCGTTGAGTTGCCACCGTAAAGTACATTGATTCCATCGCGGCTGATATCGAGCCTATCAGGCTACTGAAGCATGCCGCCACAGGAAGTCAAGTTACCACGAGTAGCGTCGATCTTGAGATCCCATCTAGACCACCATGGATTAGCGCGCACACCCCTACCTGGCACGCCAACTGTCGATAGAATATCATCGGTAGTCCTCCGAGGGGTATCCCATGAAGGTACATTGATCGGCAGAGAGGCGTGTAATTAAGAACAAGAAGGCAACAGAGACACACGAGTTAGACATGTTTAGGCCGTCAGTATGACATAATACCCTACTCCTGTGTTCTGTTGGATTGTTTTGGCTATCGTATGATATTGCGTGTGTTTGGAGGGTGTCCCTGCCCGCCTTATATAGTCCGGGGGTTGGGTTACAAGTCGGTTAGATCTGAGAGATAACCAGAAAGTAATAACAGATTACATGAATCTTGGGATCATATGTATCCTAACAGATCTCATAGTATCTTCAGGATATCTTCCCGGTGTCTTGCAGGAGGCACCAAGCAGAGTCGTGCCCCACAAGGCTTCATCTTGTGGGCTGGGCCACCCCTGGGGGCGCAACCCATGTGGTCTACCATGGGTATCCGGGGTCATACCCCCACATTATTGGATGCTCAAAAGTATAGGTGAAGAACATAGCGAAGCTTATCCCCCGATGGCGAGATGAAAAATATGTCTGCCCCAGCACCGTCAAGGTTGAGAGACCCGTCGAAGTATATGGTCTAGTGCTTTGGGTGGTCGACTAGGATAGGAGTCTGCATATCCATCCACTCGGCGAGCGCCTATGACTTGATCATGTGGCGAGGCCTAAAGTCGATGGTATAGGTGTCGAGCTCGCCTTCCCATTTAATAATGCGACCACTGGCTTCCTTGTTGTGGAGGATGTCACCGAGTGGGTACTCAGTAACTACCGCTATGTGGTAGGGGTCGAAGTAGTGATGGAGCTTCCAAGATGTGATCAGGATGGCGTACAACAACTTCTGGACCTAGGGGTAGCGAGTCTTAGACTCATTTAGAACCTTGCTAATAAGGTAGACTGGGCGCTGGACTTTGTTTGCATGTTTGGCCTCTTCGTTCAACAACGATGGTGGTGTAGACTATCCGGTTGGTCGCTGCGATGTAGATTAGCAGGGTTTCATCCTTTTGGGGGCAGTCAAGATCGAAGGTGTGGTGAGGAACCGCTTGAGCTCAGTGAATGCCTTCTCAGCATCGTCTGACCAGACAAATTTCTCTTGAGCCTTGAGTAGCTTGAAGAAGGAGAGCCCCTTTTCGCCTAGACGGGATATGAAATGACTTAAAGCCGCCATGCACCTTGTTAGCTTTTGGACATCCTTGACACAGGTTGGTGGCTTTGATGCGGTTGGCTTCGATGCCATGGTGACTGATGATGTTGCCTAGCAGGATACCGAATGGAACGCTAAAAATGCATTTAGTGGGATTCAGCTTCCATTGAAACACTTTTAGGGCTTTGAAAACTTCGGTGAGGTCGGCGATGAGAGTGTCAGCAGTCTTTGACTTTAACCACCATGTCATCAACGTAGGCCTCGATGTTCTTCCCGATCTGGTCCTTGAGGCAGCGCTGGATGGCTCTTTGATAAGTCGCACCTATGTTCTTGAGCCCGAAGGACATGGTCGTGTAGCAGTAGGCGCCGAAGTGCGTAATGAATGATGTCTTGATCTGGTCTTTTTCCTTCAGCACGATCTGGTGATAACTAGAGTAGCAATCTAAAAAGCATAGGAGCTCGCAACCAGCTAAAGAATCTATGACCTCATCAATGCGAGGTTAGCCGAAGGGGTCTTTAGGGCAGTGTTTGTTGAGATTGGTGTAATCAACACACATTCTCCATTCTTTATTCTTTTTTCTTACAAGAACCGGGTTGGCTAACCACTTTGGATGATAAACCTCTTTGATAAAATCGGCAACTAAGAGCTGAGTGATTTCTACCCTAATGGCCTCCTTTTTGTCCTACGTGAATCGTCAAAGCGTCTGCTTGATCGGCTTGGCAGTTGATGAGACATTTAAGGAGTGCTCGATCAGCTCCCGAGGCACGCCAGGCATGTCCACCGGTTTCCATGCGAACACATCAATATGCTCCGTTAGGAAGCTGACGAGCACGTCTTCCTATTTGGGATTGAGGTTGGCCCCAATCCGAGCAGTCTAAGACTGTCACCAAGGATGAGGACCACTTCCTTCACGTCTTTAGACTTGGTTGACGCTTAAGCAACCTCCATGGTTGGGATCTCTAGGTCCTACGGGGAAATCTGCTGCAAAGACGCGAGGCAGTCCTCCATGTAGATGGAGATGTCAGTAGCCTCAACGAGTGCAAAGCTTTCCTTCTCACAGGAGTAGGCAACATCGAGGTTGGTGCTCAGGGAGAGGACCCCCTGCTCCGTCAGCATCTTCAACACCAGGTACGTGTAGTGCGGCACGACCAAAAACTTGGTGAGGGCTGGTTGGCCAAGGATGGCATGGTATGCCGTGTTGAAGTCGGCAACCAGGAAGTTAACGTAGTCAACGCGGAAGTGCTTGGTGGTGCTGAATTGTACTGGTAGTGTAATCTGTCCTAGAGGTAGGGAGGCTTTTTCGGGAACAATCCCCTAGAACGTAGAGTCCATGGGGGTAAGGTCTTCTTTCTTGATCCCAAGCTCCTCTAGGGCCCCAGCGAATAGGATGTTGAGGGTGCTCCCTCCATCGATGAGGACCTTCTGGAAGCGCACGTCCTTGATGATGGGATCTAGGATGAGTGGGAAATGCCCTGGGTATGGGATATTCAACCACTGGTCGGCCCTGAAGATGGTGATCGGGTGCTCCGACCAGTCGAGGTACTTGGGATCAGTGACAGGGCCATCATACGCAACGTCCTACATGACATGTCAAGCTACAAGCTTTTGCTCCCGCTTATCTTCAGAGATAGCTCTCCCACCAAAGATGGTAGCGACGGTCTTGGTGGGGTCCTAGTATGTTGGGCCCTTGTTCTTGCCTCGTTCTCCTCCTTGACTATCCTCGGTCTCATCATCGTCGTGCCATGGCTTCTTTGATGATTCGCCATCGAGAGCTATTTTTAGGCCTCTGCACTCTCGCATGGTGTGCTTGGCATCCTTGTGGATAGGGCATAGGTCGTCTAGCAACTTGCCAAAATCAGCATCATAGATGCGCTTGGCACGAGCGTTGATGGTGTTGAAGGAGTTATTAGGCCAACAACGGTGGCCTTGTCTGCCTCTCGAGCTATCCAGGTGGTCGTCACGCCAGGGCTCGCGGTCATCTTGGCGGCAATCGTGGTCATCGTGGCGGTCTTGGTTGTCCCAGAGGTGGTCATGGTCATCGTAGTGCCTATATTCATGGAGCCATGATTCCCAAAGCCGGGGTTCGTGAGACCCACTACACCTCTTCCCAGGAAGTGTGGCAGGGTTTCACTATGAAACCCTTAGCTAGTTGCACTAACAAGTTGTAGCTACAAAGGAATGGCACACGTGGGCATCGCAGCATAGTACACACCCTAGTAGAAAAAGGAAAGATACCCTCTTACCTTTACTGGAGCTACAGACGAGCTAGTACAATCTAGTTAACAGGTTAAAGTAAGAGCCATATGACACTCGGGGTTGTACGGTCCCTCATGGGTTGCCGCTTCAGGATTAAGTCCTTATGGAGAGGTACTAGAGTACTCAACCCCGTACTCTATCCCCCTATCTATTGCTAAAAAGTTCCATTTTACTACATTGCATATAGCCTTTAATCATGTTTCACAATTATTTTATGTTAAGCGCTGCAGCATCTATCCAAAATGCCTACCCAAAAACCCCAGGTATCAAGGATTTGTGGTACAAGTAATCATCTAGGTAAAGTCCTTAAAGACATTTCAAATTAAACGCATGCATGAATATGAATGGTAATAGTTCATAGGTAACAAGGGGCCTTTGATATACTTGCCTTCCTCAAAGTCGTCTTGAAAGTACTGTTGATCCTGCTGTGGGTCCTCTATCACCTCAAATGGCTCACCCTCTAATCGTGATCCAATCACCAATCAAGCATCATACCAATCATTACATGCATACAAGATAGACTTCTATTAGAATAGTACATCAAACAGTAAAACATAAGTTGAAAAACTTATAAATCTATTCTACGTACTGCTATGAACACGTGAGCGAAAGAATCACTCAAATCGGACTTAAAACACGAAAGTTATGCATGAAATAAGATGTAATGGCATTTCTATAAATAAAATGAACCTATTTTTGAATTAAAACAATTAAAAATATGAATATTCACGGTTATAGGACTACGGGTACTAAATCTGGAAAATACAGGGTCTAAAGTGAATAAAAATAGGATTGAAAAACAATTACTTTGAATTAAAATGGACTACGGGTTGAATCTACAAAAACAGAGGGGTCTTTCTGCAAATCTGCAAGCGGCTTGACTACGGTTTGACCCAGCGACTAACTGGGCGAACGCGTGGCGCCCTCTGGTTGGCGCGGTGTGCCACGCGGCATGGGCCAGCGCTGACGCGGCACCGTGGACTAGGTGCATGGGTCCACGGTGGACCGGTCATGTACCGAAGCGGTATGGGTTAATCTTGGCCGCCCGTCCAGATCTGACGGCGCCAGTGCGTGCGGGTGAACTTCCGGCGTCTGTACGGCGAGACCGGCGAACTCGCCATGGCCGGCGGCGACGGTGATCCACGATACGGCGTTCTAGCGCATGAAACAATGAATGGAAGGCACGGGAAGGGTCGGCAGCTCACCACGAGTTGATGGGAAGATTCGGTGGCGTCCAGGACAGGCTCTAGAGGCAAGGTCTAGGCGGTGTTCTTATGCAAGAAGGCAGAGTTGTTGCCTATGCATCCAGACAGCTGAGAAATCATGAGTTAAATTATCCGACTCATGATCTGGAGTTAGCAGCCGTGGTACATGCTCTCAAGATTTGGAGGCATTACTTGATTGATCATAAGTGTGAGATTTATACGGACCATAAGAGTTTGAAGTATATATTCACACAGTCAGATCTGAATCTGAGGCAGCACAGATGGCTAGAGTTAATCAAGGATTATGATTTGGACATACACTATCACTCGGGAAAGGCTAATGTTGTAGCAGATGCCTTGAGTAGATGGAGTTATGTGAACATGGCCTATACAACTCAACTACCTGAAGAGTTGTGTGAGGAGTTCAAATACCTGAATTTGGGTATTGTGGCTAACACCATGGAGTTAGAGGTAGAACCTACTCTGAAACAAGAAATTCGTAAGGGACAGCTGAATGATGAGAGGATCAAGGATATTGCAGAACGTATAGTGATTGGTAAAGCCCCAGGATTCCACATGGATTATCAAGGGACAGTATGGTTTGGCAAAAGGATTTGTGTGCCAGAAGTGAAATCTATTAGGGAGTCTATCTTGAGGGAAGCTCATGACTCAGCCTATTCCATACACCCAGGGAGTACTAAAATGTATCTTGATCTTAAAGAGAGATATTGGTGGTATGGACTAAAGAGAGATGTAGCTGAACATGTGGCCATATGTGACACGTGCCAAAGAGTAAAGGCAGAACATCAGAGGCCAGCAGGTTTGCTATAGCCTATGAAGATACCTGAGTGGAAATGGGAAGAAGTTGGAATGGACTTCATAGTTGGATTACCCCATACACAGAGAGGATTTGACTCTATCTGGGTAATTGTGGACCGTCTGACAAAAGTGGCACATTTCATTCCGGTCAAGATAACTTATTCGGGTGCAAAGTTGGCAGAGTTATACATGGAAAGGATTGTATGTTTACATGGAGTACCAAAGAAGATTGTTTCAGATAGGGGTACACAGTTCACATCACATTTTTGGCAGAAATTGCATGAGTCCATGGATACGAAGTTGAACTTTAGCTCAGCTTACCATCCTCAGACAGATGGGCAGACCGAGAGAACAAATCAGATCTTAGAGGATATGCTAAGAGCTTGTGCTCTACAGTATGGGACAAGTTGGGATAAGAGTTTACCTTATGCCAAATTCTCCTATAATAATAGCTACCAAAAGAGTCTCAAGATGGCACCGTTTGAGGCATTGTATGGCAGAAAGTGCAGAACCTCATTGTTTTGTAATCAAACGAGGGAAAGTCAAGTCTTTGGACTAGATGTTTTGCAACTGACAGAAAAACAAGTACAAACAATAAGGCAAAACTTGAAGGTTGCACAGTCTCGATAGAAAAGCTATGCGGACACGAGAAGAAGAGATTTGGTGTTTGAAATTGGTGACTTTGTTTATCTCAAAGTTTCACCTATGAAAGGAGTTAAGAGATTTCATACCAAGGGAAAGTTGTCACCTAGGTATGTGGGACCATTCAAGATCATCAATAGGAGAGGAGAAGTTGCTTACTAGCTAGAATTACCAGAGCAGCTCCAGGTGTTCATGATGTCTTCCATGTGTCGCAACTTAAGAAATGTTTGAGAATACTTGAGGAACAACTACCTTTAGAAGAACTAGATATCCAAGGGGATCTATCATACAAAGAATATCCAGTAAGAATCTTGGAAACAATGAAGAGAATCATAAGGAGCAAGATAATAAGAATGTGCAAGGTTCAGTGGAACAGACACTCTGTGGATGAGGCAACTTGGGAAAGAGAGGAAGATCTGAGAACTGACTATCCTAATCTCTTTGAACCATCCGAATCTCAAGGACGAGATTCATCTTAAGGGGGTAGGTTTGTAACACCCAAAAACTTTACTACAAATTAGCAATTAATTCTTAGCATTTATTAAATTTTCTAGGTATTTTTAACTTAGGCCAAATAATAAATATTGGATAAATAAAATAAACTATAAGGTTTAGAAACATGTTTGTTGCATTCATGACGAAGCATATGGTTTTTGGTTGAGTGTAGAGCTAGATGATTTGAAGTTGAATTCAAATTTTATTTGAATTTGGCTTAGAATTGAAAATAGATTTGGAAAAGGTTTTGTTTTTGAAAAAAATTACCCTTCTTCCATTCTGGCCCAACCCTAGGAAATTAGCCCAGCCCCTTTTCTCCCCCTTCCCATGCTGGCCCGCTGGCAGCCCAGCCACGCCTCCCCTTCCTCCTTTCTATTTCTCCCACGCCGGCCTGTTCGCTCTAGCCCACTCGGCGGCCTGCCCCGCAAGCCAGCGCGCAGCCTGCATCGGCACCCCGGCCCACAGCGCCTACCAGCTTGGCCTTCATCGCCCGCCCACACTGCCCGTCTGCTCTCTCCCTCTCACTGCACGCTGGCCCCGCTAGCCAGCGGCGCCGCGAGCCATTTTCTTCCCTGCTGCGACGCAGGCCCACCTGTCAGCGCCATTCTTCTCTTCCTTTCCTTTCTTCTCTGCCCGACCCTTTCCTTTCTTCCCCTGGCACTTTCCTTTCTCCGTCCGTCGTTGGCGCGGCACGGCATGGAATCCCACCGTCGTCGCCCACATATGGCAGGCGGCTGTAACACCTCGGGTGTTTAAATATTAAAAACCGGACATATCATCATATGCATTGAAGGCATTGGTTATATTGTAAACTTTGATATGCATTCACTAAAACAAGTTTACATTTATGTTATAAGTATTGCTTGGTATTGTTTGAATCAAGTTTGAAATCTTTGTATTGATTTGAAATTCCGAAAACCCTGATTTTCAATATTTAAATCCGACCCTGAAAATCCATTTCAAAATCGAAGCACATTTTGGGGTTGAGTCTTAAAGCAAAGTTGTAGAGCTTGTCGAGTTGTACAAAGTTTGTTTTTGGAGTTTTTCAAGTTGTTTAGTAAAATTTGAAGTTATTTAAAAAGGCGAAATTCCTTAAGTATCCCCGCTTTAAATTCAAAAGTTCATTTCAAAATGTAGGCCGAATTTGGGTATGGTTTCAAAAGAAAAGTTGTAGACCTTTTGATTTTGAACAACTTTTGTTTTTGGAGATTTTTGAGTTGTTATGAAAATTTGGGAGTAATTTGGGAATTTTGGCGGATGGCAATTCTGTAATTTGGATGAACAGTGTCCACCGCCGAAGCTACATGGACGGCGATCTTCGGTTTGCTTCCAGGCGCGGTCGTGGACGTCTTTGGCATTGCGCTGGCGCGGTGAAGGCCATAGCGTAGCTTCCTTGAGCTTCTGAGCCACTCTATTTAGCCTTGGCCGTCGCCGTTCGTTCCCGCTCTCTTGTTCTGTTTTTCCGCCGCCACCGCCATTCTCCGTTGAGCCCTCGCTGTCGAACCAGCGTCTGCGCCATCGCAACGATGCGTGTCCCAACTCTGCTAGTTCCTTGCGCACCCAGCCAGCTAGCTCTAGTCGCTTGATTTCACCGTGAACTCGTCGTTCATCGTTTTCTTCCTCGCGGCCGGCAATTTCACCGTCGTGTGCGTGTCGCCGTGGCTGGAGCTTCACGGTGTGTCTTTGTCATTGCTGAGCATACCGTTAGCTTCACCTTGATGCCGTACTGCTTTGTGACTTGTTATTTTGTCATTTCATCCACCGTAGCCGTCGGAGTGCCGTCGTCGACGTCTGTTTCACCGCCGTGGAGGCTGTGCTCGTCGTACTCCTTCACCGTAGCTCCTTCGGTCTGGTTCTCTGCTCAGTCGTGTTCGGGGTGAGCTGCTGAACCTTCCTCAGTGTTTTGTTTAACCACTACCACAGTGGTGTCACTGGCGTCGTGCAGCCGAGCCGCCGTGTCCGCCATGGCCGGAGTTGAGCTAGAATTGAGTCGTAATCGGTGCAACTAAGGACGTTAGTAGGTGCGCATAGTCGTGGGGAACATGTTGGTGTAGTCGCCATCGCAGGTGATCTCGCCGTCGTCGAGATTTCGCCGGTCAGCGCGCATGTCGCCGTGGTCAAAGCGCGAGGTAGAAGATGACAAGTGGGACCCGGTTGTCAGTGACTCAGCGTTCAAAATGGATTTTCTATTTTTCTGAAATAAGTGAATAGTGTCTATTTTTGCTATTTTTGTGTAGATTTATTTAGAGCTTCAAAAATTATGAAAATTTTTGTGTGACTTCTCTGTGATGTGTATTATTTAGAAAAAAATATGAAATGTTGATTTTCAGTACTTTTTGAATGTGATAAAAATTGCTGAATTAATTAATAAATGAGTTTCCAGGATTTTTCTAGGCTTATTTATGTATCCAAAAATTATGAAAATTGTTTTGTCACTTAGTTATCATGTGATGAACATATACAAAAAATTTTAGGTCAATTGGAACAAGTTGATTTATTTCATAATTATTAATAAATTAATTAATTCATAAAAGCAAATAGTAACCTTTAGTGATTTAGGTTTTGTTTGAGTTTTTGATTAAGTGATGCCCTTGGGTCATTAGTTGGTAATGATCCTTGACAATTGTTGTGAGTGTTGCGAAAATGGTTTAGTTGGTTTAACTTGTAACTGTACCGCAAAGGAAAGTTGTATTCAAGTGTTAAATTTTGTATCCATCATCGAGTGTCATGTTTCGTATTCCGCATCATGTTAAGCATGGAATTGTTACTACGTGTAGTGAACGAAGGTGAACACGTGGTAGTTAATCAAGTAGTTGAGGAAGTTGATCCGTCTGTGGAAGTTGGTGTTGATATTGGTGGAACGACTCCGGACCTGGACTTTTCCGTCAACGAAGGCAAGCCTCGGATGCATACAACCCTACCTTGTATTTTACAAATTGATTTCGCTTTTGCTTCTTTTTACTGCATTAAGTGATTAGGAGTCAAGTGAAAACCAAATTGGTACCTTACCAACCTTGTTATTCCATATTTACCATATTACCAGTTTTAAATTCGTATATGCCAGTTTTGCTTAGCTATGCTTAGAACGGTGAAAGTCGGGTGATTAACTGTCATCTGCAAGTTTTAAATGGAGCTTTGGTTAATTATGTTAACATGTGATATGGGAATGTGGAGTAATAAATCTAGACCCAAGGCGGACTCGGTGTGTGTGAGCCACAAGACATGGAGGTCTTGTGAGCGTGTTCTTCTGCTGTGTCGATTAAGGTCCGTCTGTTGTTGAATTGCATGAGGTGAGACTTTGTAGTACTAACCACATACTTGATGGCCTTAACTTGGTTATTCTATTACGAGAATGGCTACTCGCACACTGGGAGTGGAGAGATGGCGGGAATAGCGTGTACCCACGTGGCAATGGGCTGGATTGGTGGAGTACTGTATTCTCGGGTGGTGCGGACCCGTTCTTGTTTTAGAGGATCCGAGGGTAGGTTGGTATATGTAGGTCGGGGACCTACATATGTCGTGTGGTCTGGAATTCCCAGCTGGGTTATAATCGGTTCGAATCATCGTTGCTCCTCTGTTATGGAGACTCAACTCACTATTCATCATCGTAGTAATTAATAACTGGAAACTGAGGATGGTATGAGAAAGTGTTGGATACGAAGTTTCATGATCTCAATACGGATCGTGTCAGCTTTGTATATGATCTTTATGAAGTTTTAAATGTTGATATAAAGAATTTTGTTAAAATGCTTTTACGCAAAAGAACCTTGATTACTGCTAAAGCCATACCTTGAATCCCATGAGCCTGCATTCCTGTGTTCTTTTAAATTCTTATTTCGGTTAAGTCTTGTTGAGTACTTTTGTACTCAGGGTTCGTTGACCCTTGTTGCAGGTGAGGCTCATGAGCAGATCTATTTTGGATCGTGCTGCATGACTGTTGTTCAGTGCGATGACGATAATTAAATGTGTAACCCTTGGGCAAGGTAGCTTATGTTGTGTGTTTTGTAATATATTATAATGCCACTCCACTACTTTGGTTTGCATTAATATCGAACTTAGTTGTATGGTTTGAAACAAATGGTTTGTAAACTATGTTATTGTAAGTCTTCCGCTACTTTTACTCTGATGTATATATATTTAAATAAACTGTTGTAATACTGCAATGACTCTGTAATGTGATCCTGCTCGGAAATCGTGGATGATTCGGGGTTCCTCGAGGACACCCGACAGTCTTCTTAAGTTACCGAGAACGTATGCATAGATGTCAAAGGTTGTTGGACAGTGACAGGTGCATGTGGGCCCTATAATTTAGGAGGTTCTGCCACAGAATGGTATCAGAGCGATCGTTACAAAGTTTTTGTGGTATTGGTTTATGAAAACTTCAAAATGATTTGGGATGACTAAATTTAACTTGATTAATTTGGTCCAAATTGCTTCTGGCTTGTCTTATTTCTTTCTCACCATTCCTTATTTGATTAAAAAGGTTTTGTGTGGTGGAGTAGTAATCTTATTATGCCCTATATAAAAACAAATGTTGTTTATTTTTGTTTTAAGCTTTGGTGGTTTTGTTCATCAGAACAATTCATGCATCATAATTAAGTTACTTGTTACTTCCTTCGTCTCTGAGTCTGGGGTGAGTAGTATGGGTTGAGTGTGTAGTCCATCCTTACTGCTCTTTAGACTATTGTTAGATTGTTTTACTTGGATTAATACTGCTTGTATAGTATGGCTCGTACCAAGAAGACACCCCGTAAGTCCACTAGGCCCAAAGGAGTTCCTTGGCACCAACTAGCCCCTAGGAATGATGGTGCTAGCAGTAGCAGCTCTAGGCTTGATCCTCAAGCGGATATACAGAGGATTTCTGCAGAGTTAGCCCAAGCTACTAGAGATAGGGCTATGGACGCCATTCAGGTGGGCAGATTACAGGAGCAATTAAGATGTCTCACCACCGCTCACAGGAACTGCGAACGTATGTTAGTTCATACGGTGGAAGGAAGGAATGAAGCTTGGCATAGGGAAAATGTAGCTAGAGCTAGAACTCATGAGTTAGAATTTTATGTAGAAGACTTAGAAGAGCATAATACCTATCTGCATGAGGAAGTTCATAGGCTAAGCAATCTCCTAGATCCAAATCATGAACCCTAAGCTGATGAAATGGATCCCGGTGTTATCCTTGCCGATGGTAGTGAATCGGAAGAAGAAGAAGAAGATCCCGAAGAATTAGTAATGATCGATGAAAGTGACAATGAAGGCGGTAATATTTCCGGAATGGATACCGAGCCTGAAGTTTGATGTAATCGCAAAAAGGAGTAGAGTTGTGAAATAGTTAGTTCTAGTTTAAGTTAAGTAGTCTTGTTTAAATGCGGTTTTGTGTTTAAATAAGTGAAACTAGTGTAATGAGTTGCAGTCCGCTCTTTTATCAATCAATAAAGGCTTGTGAAGTAAAGTTTGGTTTGTTGTGAATAGATGCGTCGTACGCGGGGTTCGTATATTCCTAGTACTTCACAAAATGAGAACAATATTCCAAATCCGCCACCAGTTCCAACAAATCTAGCGGATGCTATAGCCGCACTTGTCAATGTGACAGTTGAAAATTCGCGTTTGCTTCATGAGATGGCTCAAAATAATCAAAATCAGATGCATGGAAACCATGGTCGCCATCATAATAGGCAGGAGGCTACATATGTGGACTTCACAGATACAAACCCCCCAGTGTTCACTAAGGCAGATGAACCATTGGAGGCTGACGATTGGCTTAGGACCATGGAGCAGAAGTTTGATCTTATACCATGCACAGAGTTTCAGAAACCAGTCTTTGCTGCTCAACAACTTAGAGGTGCAGCCGGTGCTTGGTATGCAAATCTTATGGCCATGCAACCCGCAGGTGTTCCGTTAACTTGGATGGAGTTTCGTACTGCTTTCAGAGCCCATTATATCCCAGAGGGAGTTATGGCTATGAAGCTAGATGAATTTCTTGCTTTGAGGCAAGGGGACCAAACCATGATGCAGTATGTGGGAAGATTCAATCACCTATCACAATATGCACCTGAACATGTCAATACTGATGCCAAGAAAAAGAAATGGTTCATGAGAGGTCTGAATACCAAATTACAGACTATGATGACAACATGTACCAATGTCACTTATCATGAGGCAGTGAATATTGCTATTGCTTCAGAGGCAAAGTATCGGCAGCATAAGGAGCTCAAAAAGAAAAAGAGTATGTCGTCTGGATCTTATGGGGGAAATCCAAAGAGGCAGAGGGTGATTTATCATCCAGTTAATCATAATCGTCCTCCTTATCGTCCGCCGCAGTTTCAAGCCAGTCAGCAATCAAATGTTCGTCCTGCTACAACTTATCAGAATCCACAACCGACAAATGCTTCTGGGGTTTCTACTTCAACACCCCAGGGTCACAAGTATCCCTGTTTCAATTGTGGCAAGCCTAGTCATTTCTCGAGAGAATGTCCGTATCCAAGGCAGTCTAATCTCAATTATCAAAAGGCCCCTGCAAATCAACAACAGGCTCAGTCACAAAACAAGAATAACAATCAGAATGCTCAGAAAGGCAAAGATGAAAGGAAGACAGGACGGGTGTTCTATATTCAAGCTGGGGAGATTCCTGAAGGAGAGCCCGTGATGATGGGTATGTTTCCTGTTGCCAATCATCCTGTAGTTATACTTTTTGATTCTGGCGCATCGCATTCATTCATCAATAGAACATTTGTGGTGAAGTATGAAATTTCAATTGGGACAACAAAGGAAAATTTCTTTGTACAGTCGCCCGGGGGACGTCTGTGTACTAAGAAAATGGTATACCAGGTGCCCATAAACCTGGGTGGGCATATTTTTCCCACTACCATGATTATCCTTAAGGATCAGGATATAGATGTAATCTTAGGAATGAATTGGATGTATCAGCATAAGGCTGTTATAGATGCTTTGAATAGAACTATAAGGGTGAGTTTGCCAGATAGAACTTCTCAACTTCTCATCCAACTTCCAACCTTAAGAAGATCAGTGGGCAGAGTTTGTGCAACTGCCGTCAAAGAGATTAGAGATATCCCGATAGTATGTGAATTTCCTGATGTGTTTCCTGAGGATTTACCCGGTCTACCACCTGATAGGGATGTCCAGTTTAACATAGAATTACAACCTAGAACAGCTCTGATTTCTCGGAGAGCTTATAGGATGCCACCTAAGGAGTTAGTCGAGTTGAAAACTCAGTTGCAAGAATTGATTGAGAAGGGGTTTATACAACCTAGTTCATCGCCTTAGGGGTGTCCGACAATTTTTGTGAAAAAGAAAGATGAGACTCTGAGGTTATGTGTTGATTATCGTCTGTTGAATGAAGTGACCATCAAGAATAAATATCCATTACCTCGGATAGATTTGCTTTTTGATCAACTGACCGGAGCCAAGGTTTTCTCCAAGATAGATTTGAGGTCAGGATATCATCAAATCAAGATAAAGCCTGAAGATGTTCCCAAAACGGCATTTACCACAAGATATGGATTATATGAATATTTGGTAATGTCTTTTGGTTTGACCAATGCTCCAGCTCATTTCATGTATTTGATGAATTCAATATTCATGCCTGATCTAGACAAATTTGTAGTGGTGTTTATTGATGATATTCTAGTATATTCCAAGAATAAGGAAGAACATACGAAACACCTCAGAATTGTTCTGACTCATTTGAGGGAACATCAACTATATGCCAAGTTCAGCAAGTGTGATTTTTGGCTTAAGAAAGTACAATTTCTTGGACACATCTTGTTAGTGGAAGGAGTTGCTGTTGATCCAAGCAAAGTGAAGGATGTGCTTGATTGGAAACCACCAACCACAGTTCATCAAGTTCGGAGTTTTCTAGGATTGACGGGGTATTACCATCGGTTTATTCCAGATTTCTCTAAAGTATCAAAGTCCATAACTGAGTTACTGAAGAACCAAGTCAAGTTTGCCTGGTCATCTGATTATGAAGAGGCTTTCCAGACTTTGAAGAGACTGTTGACCACTGCACCAGTATTAGCCCAACCTGATATCGAGAAGCCGTTTGATGTTTATTGTGATGCTTCAGGTATTGGTATTGGATGTGTGTTGATGCAAGAAGGCCGAGTCATTGCTTATGCATCCAAGCAACTTAAGCAACATGAAGAACACTATCCAACTCATGATCTGGAGTTAGCAGTTGTGGTCCATGCTCTGAAGATTTGGTGGCATTACCTACTTGGTAATATGTGCCATATATATACAGACCACAAGAGCTTAAAATATATCTTTACTCAGTCAAAGTTGAATATGCGACAAAGAAGATGGTTAGAGCTGATTAAAGATTATGACTTGGAAGTACATTATCACCCTGGTAAAGCAAATATGGTGGTAGATGCCCTCAGTCGCAAAAGTTATTGTAGTTGCCTGACAGTAAGAACAATGGGTTTGACTTTATGTCAAGAGATGGAGAAGTTGAATGTAGAAGTAATTCAACAAGGTAGTTTGACCAACATAATTGTTGAAGCCACTATTCGAGATCAAGTTATTGCTGCTCAGAAGGAAAACAAGGGTGTAGCCCATATCAAGGAAAGAGTCAGGAATGGAAAGGCGGAATGTTTCAGTATAGATAATGAAGGTGTGCTATGGTTCAAGGATCGTTTAGTAGTACCAAAAGTTCCTGAGTTGCGGTAGTCAATTCTTGAAGAAGCACATGCTACTAGGTTATCTATCCATCCGGGAAGCAACAAGATGTATCATGACTTAAAACAAAGGTTTTGGTGGACAAAAATGAAGATAGAAATTGCGAGATATATAGCAAAGTGTGATACTTGTCAGAAGGTGAAAGCTATACATTTGAGGTATGCTGGAGAATTACAACCATTACCTATTCTAGCTTGGAAGTGGGAGGACATAAGTATGGACTTTATTGTTGGTCTACCCAAGACATCAAAGGGATTTGACTCAATATGGGTTATTGTAGATTGTCGATGAAATATGGTCGGCAGTCTACCTAGGGGTATACCCAAGGTAGTAGATTGTTGGCAGACAGATGCGCAAGCCACAAACAAGACGGTGACGCAAGACAGACACAAGGTTTTATCCAGGTTCGGCCGCCAAGAAGGCGTAATACATACGTCCTGCGTCTGATTTGTATTGCTGTATGTCAATGAGAGATGTTTTTTAGAGGGGTCCCCTGCCCGCCTTATATAGTTCGGGGGGCAGGGTTACAGATCTGGAAACTAATCCTAGCCAGTTACAATTGCCATATGTGGCCGGATAAGGATTCCTATTCTAACCGATCAGGATCTTGATTGATCGCCAAATCCGCCTTGACTCCTTGCGTGGGACACCGATCAGGTTAACCGGGCCGCACGTCGTCTTTTGGTGGACCCGACCCACCGATCCAGGCCGGCCCAAGCTTATCCATAAGGGTATAGGGGTTAATACCCCCACAGCTAGTCCCCGAGCACCATGTATTATGCTGCGACACACCATTTTAACCTTCTCCGACAAGTAAGGCTTGAGTCCTTGACGTCTCTGACCACCGTTGTCGCTGGAGAAGTAGGTTGTCCGAAGAATATATGGTGCTCTTAAGAAAAAAGAAAAAGATTTCCGTCCTGGGAAGTGTGCCCACTTGTATTTCTGAACAGAAATGTAAGTGTGTCTTGGAGCGTAGCGTCCTTGATCATCAGAGGCGTAGGGGTCGAAAAGCAGACACATTCATCGCAAGGTGAAGTGTGCCCACTTAGTCCCCGAGCCTGGTAGTAGGTGACGTAAGCACGTGGTGCCAGGGTCTGAAAAGAATTCCCAATTAAGTTGAGAACCCAATTGTCGTACAAGCAATACGAGATGCACCGGCAGGTGTATTGTACCGATGTAGTCCCCGAGCTTGCTGGAAGGTGAAGTATGAGCCTTATAGCAAGGTCTAAATAAATGTCGCTCAACTGTATGTGAGTACAAATCACATGTAGCCAAGAAGAATGATCTCCGAGCAGTGGTTAGGACAGTCCCCGAGCACATAAGTAGCTAGAGCAGTCCCCGAGCGTGGCAGTGGTCAGAGCAGTCCTCGAGCACGGCAGTGGTCAGAGCAGTCCCCAAGCACGACAGTGGTCTAGGCAGTGCCCGAGCACGGCAGTGGTCTGGTCCATCATTGAGCTCAAGATATGCAGCAAAAAAAAATATCCCAACTGAGCTTGCTGGAAGGTGAGGTATGAGCCTTGTAGCAAGGTCTAAGTGAGAAAAAAATATCCCAACTGTATGCGAGTCGCCAGTCGCATGTAGTCGAGACGCAAAGTCCCCGAGCCGTGGTCGGAGAGTGGTCGAGCAGTCCCCGAGCACAGGTCGAGGAGCGAGCGACGAAGTCCCCGAGCCATGGTTGGAGAGTGGTCGAGGTGGTCGGAGCTCGGCTGGTCGACGTGGTCTGCTGGTCGGAGCTCGGCTGGTCGACGTGGTCTGGTGGTCCCTCGGGACATGGTCGACGTGGTCTGTGGTCGACGTGGTCGGCTCGCTTAATGGCTCAGGCGCTCGCTTGGTGGCTCGATGCAGTTATACGGCTGCGCAGAGTCGGAGTTGTAGTCGGCCAAGCGTAGTCGGAGGCTGACAGAGTTACCCAGCTTATGGAGGCGAAGCCCGTGTTCGACAAGGCGAGGCGCAGTCCAAGGTCTTCCTCCCGCATGCATGCATGGCGATCCTTGTTGATTTGCTTGCTGACCGATGAGATCTCGTTGTCTTGGCACTTGGTCTAAATTCGGGCGTATAGCATGTCATGCATACACGGACGTACGAATTTTGCCTTGGTTAAATATCTTGCATGGCCCCCGTACATTCTTCTTGTATGCTTGTGACGGAGCTATGCTCTGGCCGAATCTTCATGGTGCTGTAGAGTAGACTAGACGTATACATGGCGCAAGTCAAGGAGCGAGCGACGAAGTCCCCGAACATAGCTCGAGATCCCTTTAGAAGGAGCGTCTGGTCGGCGATGTATGGCATTATCTGGTCGGCGTTGACGAAGTTGCCCAGCGCCCGAGCTTTCCGAGCTGTCATCATGACGGCGGTCGCAGTTGTCACGGCGTGTGGTCGGAGCGACGTCGTCCTTACATTAGTGGTCGGTGACTCAGGCAGCTCGTGATTGGCGATGGTGTAGGAGCAGTAGGAACAACCTTTGCCGCTGCTGGAGTACTCGTCGTCGTCATTGGCTTGTGTGGTGATCTAACTTGGACTTGTACGAAGTATCAGATGCTATGCAAGAAATGGTGACATATACATGTATACGCACTCCATTGATGCATGGCCCTGTATACCACATATATGCTTCCTTGGTTACATGGTTCTGTAACATAGCACGGTGGCTCCTTGTTTGCTTGCATGGCCATGACGTTTGCATACATATACCCGTACATGATGCATGCATATATCCATATATGCATTGGCCCTGCTTGCTTCCTGTTTGCTTGTAATAAGAGGAACATCTTGATCGACGAAACCTTGACTTGGAAATTCCGTGTCGATGCCGTGTTTGGAGATGGAGACGGCGTTGTAGTCCAACTTGTGCTCTGATTTTGATACTTGGGCTTTAGATTGGATCTGGTCGTCTCGTGGAGACAGGGCGCCGTCTTGGAAATCTGATGTGGTGATCTACATGATAGATTGTTGCTTTTGCTATTGTTGTAGAATCCCGAGCACGGAGTGGTCTGGCGAGAAGTCCCAGAGCACAGAGTGGTCTGGCGAGTCCCCGAGCGCGGAGTGGTCTAGCGAGAAGTCCCAGAGCACGGAGTGGTCTGACGAGTCCCTGAGCACGAGCGTGGTCTGGCCAGAGTCCCCGAGCATGAGCGTGGTCTGGCCAGAGTCCCCGAGCACGAGCGTGGTTTGGCCAGAGTCCTCGAGCACCGTAGTGGTCTTGGCGAACCCTGAAGCATGAGCTCGCTAACCGAACAGTGTTCCTGAAAAATAAACACGGAGAGCGGTAGTACATGATGATGTACGAAATATATCGACCTCTCTGTAGGAGGTGAAGTAAACACTTGGTGTTCGGTTGGCGATGAATTATACTTGGTGTAATATTCCAAAAATAACATTAGCTGTTTTTAGCCCTTTTGTTATGTAGTGGCGTAGCGCGATGTATTAACCTGTCCTGAAGAATGCGCTAGCCCTGGGCTGACCAACATCTCATAGCGCGAGGTACGGAACGCTGCCGCGCGTAGAGTGCCAGTGTTACCAGGGAGCGACTGCCGACTACCCATAGTGCAGAGGGCGGACTCTCATGCACGCGTGGGGTGGAGCCGGAGACAGTGCTGGCTCTGGGATTCTCAAGCAGGAAGGAAAACGTATCGGCGAACTGTTGTAAAAACTTATACATGTTTTGGATTGTATGTATGGAGAAAATTCGACGCGGAGCACACCCTAAGGGTGGTCGGCGGAGGTGTATGATGATCGAAGAAATTTTCAATTAAAAATAATACTTAGCTTTATTGACGACCGGTGGGTGTTGTCGGCGTGTTGCGATGTTCAAGAGATAGCTTGACGTGTCGTTGGCGATGAAGTTGTCCGGTCCTCGAGCTTTTCGATCTGTCGTCATGACTGTGGTCGCGATTGTTGTAGCGCCGTTCTTCGCGGCGATCATCATTGCGATGTAGTCTTGTGGTCGAGGTGTTCGGAGCTCGGTAGAGCCGCTCGAGACGTGGTCGATGTGGTCCGTGGTCGACGTGGTCGGAACTCAGTGGAGCCACTCGAGACGTGGTCGACGTGGTCCGTGGTCGACATGGTCGGAGAGATCGTTGACTGATCGGAGAAGCGATGTCGTATGGCGCTTTGATAGAAGACCGAGCGGAGTAGTCGGCCTGTTGCGATGTCTGAATAGGTGGATGTCGCACGGACGGCTCACTTATGACTTGGGCGGTTCGCTTGATGGCATGGACGGCACGCTTAGCAGTTCGTTCGATGGAGGACCGACGCCACATCCGTGCCTCAGAAAATCATCACGGCGATCATGTCGATGTCAGAGAGCTTTGTCGTCACGTACGCGGCTCCAATACTTGCTGTAGTATTCGGCTCGGATGCGGAGACTGGGCATCATGGCTCTGTAGATGTACATGCATGAATACATGCAATCGTTTTCTTGATCATTGAAGATTAGCTAGCATGCTTGATAGATGCACCGTGCATGTATACATGTATACAAGCCTCAATATTTAATTAGCTTGCATGATCCTGTAGTTCCAATAATTCACCATGAGCTTCACGGTAGGCCGTAAGGCAACATGTGATGATGACGCCTTTCCGGTTTGCCTTGCATATGATTGAACCAAGTGGCGCATCATGTCCAATCGAAGTCCGTGGATGTGGCCTCCATGCTGAACCACAAAAATCAACTGCGGATTGTGGAGGAGTTGACGACGAAGGCTGCCATGGATGGCGATGAGCCGGCGACGCTTGTCGACGGTGCGAGATGACAACGTCGAAAGATGTAGCCGGATTCCTACCAGCAGTATTCACGTAGACATATGTAGAGATATATCCGGAGATGTACCTTGCTGTCCCAGTCAAGATCCGTTTGGCACCGGAAGTACGGGGCCACCGCCGCATGCTCAAAGTGCTGTCGCGAGATGCGTTTGGCACCGGGGCTTGATCGTTGTAGTCCGCCGAAGAACGTCGCCGCCAGAACCCGGGTTGCGGCTAATGTAACACATCGGGTGTTAGCCTTGCATAACTTGACTTGCATAACATGAGCATGAGCATCAAGCATTCATAAACCATCATTTACAATTGAAACATTTGATCGAAACATATGAAACATTGCTTGTTATTCCGTGTTTCTTGGAACATATGCATATGATCATGTGCAAATGAATGCAAGTGGGTAGTGCTAGTCACTAAAACACCTTAGCTACACTTAGGTTAACAAAAGGAACCTTGTTCATGAAGGCCACATTTCATGATCAAGCACTTAAGTGATATTTCATGTGATTACTTTCAATAGCTATATGAGTGACTACTACATGAAATGCTTAAATGACCTTGCAAATTGTTTAAACATGCTTAGGATATCATTAGGAACAACTTTGGTATTTAGTGCTAAGGCTAGTTTAGTCATTTAGCCATGGTTTGTGTATGTATCATGATTTCAAAGTGACGTGTTTGACTAAAGTTGAACTAGGTGTTAGAGACCTTGCATGGAGGAGTTCACTAAAGCAATGTTGTAGTGTTTGACATAAGGAACAACTTTGATTTTTGGGCCTTTGACTGATTCAGCTCCTAACCTGCTTGAATTTGGATTTCAAAAATCATCGAATCACTGTTTTCAACACTTAGCCATTTTTGTTCTAAGTCATACTCGACAAAGGTCTTTGTCACCCGACTTTGGATCGATTTTTCTGGGTTTTGGTTGTGATTTAGAACAAGTGCATTGAACAACATTTGTAACCGGTACTTAGGTCTACAAAGTTGGTTTAGTAAACTAAGCGCTAATTAAATCACGGATTGTAAGATAAATCATCACGAAAACCATTGCTGTCAGCTGCTCTATCGGGTCAATGACAAAGCCCGAATCGCTGCGTTCGGTGGCCGACCGGTTCGAGCCATGGTCGCCGCGTGGCGCGCGAAACGTGTGTATGTCGTCGCCGGCTTTCTGCCAATGTAGCAAGCCAGCCGAGGCCGAAGCGCCTTCAACACGCCAAATACCGCCCGCAACCATCCGCGCTCCATTTTCGCCGCCTCGGCTTTTCTTCACCGCAGCGCAGCCTCCGAGCACCCGCCACGCCATTGCCGTCGCAGCTGCTCCGCCGAGATCACCAAATACACCGCCGTTCCATTCGCCAATCAGTCGTGCTCGTAGCTCCGTCTCCACCTTCTCCACCGTTTCCTCCTTGCAGCGCCCATGATTTCGCCTTTGGTAAGCCACGTTCAGCGTTGTGCCATCACGGGTTTGCCCTCGCCGGAGCTCCGCCATGGCCGCTGCCGTGGCCGTGCTTCGTCGGCGCAGCTCTAGCCGTCTTGGTCGCGTAGCCATCGTCGTAGAGTCTCCGTAGTCCTGTAGAGTGCGTCCCTTGACCTCGCCGTGGCCTCCACCGGCGTGCGCCGCTGCCCCAATCCACCGCTTCCGCCATGAGCGCCGCCGCCGTTGCTAGCACCGACGAGCCGTCCCACCAAGTAGATGGTTGTGTGCGCAATGTCGAGTAGAACACCTGGTGTAGATGTCACCGCCGGCAACCTCGCCGTCGGCGAGCTCTGGCCGCGCCAGCACCGCGCAGCGCCGCTGCCCTGTTCCGTTTCACTGACATGTGGGGTCCCCTGACCAGCGGGTCCCACCGGTCAGCGACAGCTGTGTTGTAGGCTAGTTCAAATGTTCCAGTTTTTGATTTGTTTTGCGAATTTTGTATCATCAGTTTGGGAGCTCCTAAAATTGTGAAATAAATATGGTTGTGTTCCTTAGGAAGTGTAGTATTTAAGAAAAATATATTCTTGGTTTCAACAGTAGAAATTTCTGGAGATTTAAATAGGGATTTGAAATGTGCTTTTGAATACATTCAAATTTGTTTATTTTATATCTAGAGTTCCTGTGCTCCAAAAATTATGAAATTTTTGTGGTGAACTAATCTTAGCATATGTGAGCCCTGGTAAAAATTTGAGGACCAGTGCATGGGTAGATTTAAAGTTATAGAATTTTCTTTTATGACTAGTTAATCCTTGCATGAATTTTCATAAATTAAGTATGAGTCCAAAATTCATGAAATTTGTTGGAGGTAATCCTAGTACCATATGGATGCTAAGAAAAATATGAAATCTGTTGCTTGACACTTTTCAATAGGATTTTCCATTTATGCTATTTCAAGCCTTGCTGCCTTGTCATTTTTGTATAGAATGTTCTACTTAGTAAAATGATCTGAAATTTTTATAGCAGTCCTTTGATAGCATTAGTAAGGCTCTGTAAATTTTTGAGAATTTATTAAGCACATCTGATATATATTTATTATTTAACCTAGATATCTAAATAAAATAATAAAGGCAATTTAATAAATAGTTTGGGCTTCACCATTATATCATCTTAACTGTATTTGGTATGCTTAAACTATTGGTAGGTTCTAGGTTGTCAAATTTTGAATGATTACCTGAAGTAGAAGTATTCTTACTTTATATTGCATGTTAAATCATTTCCGGACTGATTCTAGAGTGTGATGAGTTGCATGTTGAAACTGAGGTGTACTATAAAAATGGTTAATAGCAAAGTTGTAGAGAATTTGATAAGCTTTCCAGAAAGTCTAGGATCACTGGATTTGGATTTGTAGAACTCCAGTTATGAGTAAAACAAGTAGCTACTAATTGTGGCCTAGTCGATGCATTGTAGAAATAGTTAAGTAGTAATCGAGAAGAGATATGCACCTACTCAAACAACATGATGCACTTGTTAACATATATGCATTCGTAATACTTATACCATACTCATGCATCTAGGATCGGAGGAAGAGATCACGTTGCTGGATTTCAAAGAAGCAGAGGAAGGGAACCCGTAGGAGGATCCGCAAGCCGCAGCTCTCGAAGACGTGGAGCGACCCCACAAGAGCTTCCTTTGAGTGTCCCGACCATCGCCTCTACTTCTTTCCTTTCTGAGGGCAAGCCCCGAGCATTATAAGTCTCCCAATAATTTATCAATGTTTACTTAAGTACTTATGATTGCTGCATTAGGTTATAAGAGTTGAATGAAACCACTTGATGCATGTACATTCCTTGTCCAGATATTACCCCTTTAACCGGTATAGGTCCAGGATCGAATATATGCTTAGCCATGCTTAGACCGGTAGAAGTCGGGTGATTTCCTGTCACCTGCGAGATATAGGTGGATACCGGAGCACGGTTGGTTATCATTGCTATCGTGGAAAGAACCATGGTTAATGTAAATGGAGACCGGGCGGGATGTCGATAGAAAAGCAACAAGGCATAGATGTCTTGGGTGTGGATCTATCCCCGTCTGTGTCGATCAAGGACCATACCGTTGTTGGAACTTCTGACAAGATTGAACGCATGCCTCTCACTTAGCTGGCCGGATAATTCGTTCCGACCGCGAAGCCGAGTAATTCAACTCAGGCCGGGAATCGTTCTGTTGTGCGCTCCTTCCGGGGAACGATCAGACTGAGCCCAAGGGCAGGCTTGGCCTGAGCATCCTGGCATCTGGTGTTCCAGATTGTGCGGCGCGGTACGGACCCGCGAAATGTGTACCTGAGTTGTACCAAAGGTGACCTAAGGCTATCGTGGCTGGTAGACCTGGGTTTGTGTTAGGAATAAATTCCCAGCTGGTTGAAATCGATTCGAATCGCCGTCTCTCCCGGATAGTGAGAAACTTGGCTAGCTCCAACATCGTAGTAACTGTATTATGGAACATGATGGTTCGGATGAAAATGGAATTTCAATACCTGCTATGGTTACTATTGTATGTTTCTAAATGATACCACATGTTTGGCACAGGATAGTTGCAAATCTAGAAATGGATGGTTATAATTAACTTGGTAAAGGAATCATAATTGTACAACGGATCAGTTGCCTTTTTCGCAAAAATGTTGTCAAGTTACGTCCACTTATACAGCCTTGCATACTCCTTGGAGTCATTTTATTTCTGGTTCATGACGGGTAAGTCTAGCTGAGTACCTTCTCGTACTCAGGGTTTATTTTCCCATTGTTGCAGATGGCACTGTGTATCATGGTTATTGCAAGAGTTGCTTCTATCCCGCTGTGGATGAGGAGTAAGCCTTGGGCAGGCTTCTTTAGTAATTCCTATCCTTGCTTTTGTGGACCGTGATCTAGCTTGGCACTGTATCAAACTATGTTGGAAACTTTATCTTCGAACTTATTTGCTTCCGCTTTATTTATCAAACTCGGTTTGTAATAACTTTTATTCGTACTCTGATGATGAAAAGTATCTGTGAACTTTATGTAATATGTGGCATGTATGTTGAATCCTGTACGATCTTGGTTGTTGTAAATCGTTTATCGAGACCCGTCGTGGTACTCGACGGACTACCGGGTTTATATGGGTTCAAGTATGACAGTGCGACCGCTTGCGGATTGCCATTGTACTTGTATTCTTATAAATTGGTCGGTTCTACGACAGCTGGCATCAGAGCAAGATTCAATGTTAATTGTCACAAGTGTATTTAAAACAAAAGTTTTTGTTTTCCGAAAACCCTTTTCTAGCAACTAATAGTATATAATAGGTATTTGAAATCTAAAGTGTGCCAATGATCACTTTCCTTATGCCCAAATTAAGGACTATTAGGTGGCTATTTAAGTACTAACATGGGGGTTTTTACTTCGTCGTCCATACGGCGTGCTATTGTATGGATGCCATTCACTTGAATGGTAATGTATGGATCAAATGCCTCTACGCCAAGGTAAGATGAGTGTATGACCGCAAGATGTGAGCATGCGGTCGGGAAGAGTAGCTTTGGTACGGCTATGTATGCATGCTTGCATGTGTATATGGTACCTATTTAATTGTGGGTTTAAATTATTGTCGGGTAGATTGATACGGAAGTATATGTATGGGTATACATATATGGAAGTATTTACAATTACATTATGCATATTCATTATGGGTTTAAGGGCTGAAATGAAATTTTATGCAGGTACACTAACAACGAAACGTGTAGCTCGACTAGTTACGCTATTTATGAGAGAACGTATGTATGCCACCGTGTGTCTACCGCTAGAAACAAATTTTTCCTAAGTTTGTGAGGACGTGCGGACGAGCATGCATCATGATAATTACCATTCACATAATTACATTGTTCCTCCCTTATAAAATTCTTACTCGGTTATGTAACTCTTATCCATTATGGCATTGTCTCACCAAGGGTACATGTTAATGGTGCAGAGATGGCACGCACCAAGCGCACCTTCATAAAGTCCACCGGAGGCGTAGCTCCCCGCCGTCAGCTTGCTCCACGTACCCGTCAACGTCACACGTTCCTTGGAGAGTTTGGGATGCCTACACTCTTGTGGAGAGTGCTCAGTTATGTAGGCTATCCTGATGGAATGGAACCCCGCTACTTCTGGCCGAATAGGAAGTGGGGGAAGGGTTTCTTAGTTCCTGTGGAGGCCGTTGTTCGTCCCCGAGGTGACGATTCTGAGTGGACAGGCTGGTGTTATGAGTCCACTGGCAGGATCTTGAAGAAGCAAATGGCAGGCAGCCTTTGGGATCCCGAGGGACATCATGGATCGTTTTCCTCGGGGAGCCGGCAGCCGCTGGTGGGAGTCTTTCTAAGAGGTAACCCCTCCGGCTGACTCATGGCGAAGAAACAAGAGGAAAATCTTTGGAGATTGGTGCAGCAGAAAAGCGTAACGGTGATAACCCTTCCATGAGCGCCATGTTCGCATGATGAGAGTGTTGGATGGAGTTGAAGGTAGCCTCGGACGTGTGTCTGGTGCTCTTGGTCATGCTCATGAGGACCGACGCGTCCTTCAGAGGGAGCACGACGCCGAGATTGAAAGGCTCACCAAGAGATGACTCGGTTAACTCACCAGCGAAATGCATCTTGGACAAGGGAAGATGTCCTAAGAGCTCGACAGTTTGAGCTAGGACAGCAGCTGGCTAATGCGGAAGAATACAACGATAATCTGCATGAAGAGGTTCATCTTCTGAACAATCAGCTCCACCCTTATGTCCCACCTGGAGCCGCAGAAATGGATCTAGAAGGATACGAGGAAGGAGAAGAAGAAGTGGAGCCTGAAGAAGAAGTAGAACCTGAGGAAGGAGATGATCTTGCGTCTGACCTCGATAGTGACCATGATGAGGATTAGATCGCTTAGCACTTAGTGGAAGGACTAATGTATCACCTTTCTTCATGTAATGGACCTGTAGCTCGAATTTGGCATTTGTAACCAGACTATCATGTAATGTTGATTAAGTGCACCTTTGGTTGAACATCAATGCCATTCCGTTCCTTGTTGGTGATCACGATTTAACTTTGCATGCGTTATGAGCGCGATAAGTGGTCAAATTGGGGATGCCATGTTGCGAGAATGAATTGTTATGCCTCTGTGTTTATTGTGAATTTGAGAATTTCTCCAGTGATTTCAGTTTGGCATGATTATGATTCATCTGCAATCTCTTGACATCAACCAATAATCGCTTATTGTTGCAACTTCGCAGATGACGCGTACCCGTGCTGGAGCTGGTAGCAGTCACGATGGCAATGGTGATGACTTACCACCACCGCCGCCGCCGTCTGCTCAGGAGTTCTTTGCTCAGTTCTTGGGGAGCCAAAGAACAATGGAAGAAGCTTTGCGCCTTATCGCGCAAAACACTGCTCGTGGCCACCCATAGCAACCAGGGGTCGAGCCAAATCAGCACAGTACATTCAAGGAGTTTCTGGACACGAAGCCTCCAATCTTCAAGGTGGCCGAGGAACCACTACAGGCCGATGAGTGGTTGAATACCATTGAGCAGAAATTCCGTCTGTTGAGGGTCACGGAGCATCTGAAAGCAGAGTATGCTTCTCACCAATTGCAAGGACCAGCAGGGATCTGGTGGACACACTTTCTGTCATCTCTGCCTGCTAATGCGCGAGTGACCTGGGAACAATTCAAGCTGGCTTTTAGGGGACATCATATTCCCCCGGGCCTGATGCGCATGAAAGCAGCCGAATTTATGAGGCTCACTCAGGGAACAAAGTCACTCACAGAGTATATGCACGCATTCAACAACTTGTCAAGATATGCTCCCGGTTTTGTGGATACTGAAGAGAAAAAGATAGAGAGTTTCAAGCGAGGGTTGGGTACCAAACTGATGAAGACTATGGCAAATTCTCGATGTACCACGTACAACGAGTTTATTAGTGATGCCTTGACCCAAGAAAACCACAACAACATGCATGCAGTTGCTAAAGGTCGCAAGAGGGCCTATGAGGCCGGTGCATCCGGATCTTTCCAGTCAAAAGCGCCTATCGCAGCTAGGCCACAATTCCGTCCACCTGCACCCAAGTTTAGGCCTCCACCACCGAAAGCTCAGAATAACAGGCCACAGAAACCATTCCGTAAGGCGTTCACTATTGCCTTACCAAAAAAATGTGGCAATCGTGACAGCTCCACAGATTCGAAGTAATCAACCATGTTTCAACTGCAACCAATCGGGTCATTGGTCCAAGGAATGTCCCCACCCCAAGAGGAATGGCAACCCAAATCGAAACAATCGAGGCGGTGAATGCCAGGCACGTCGTGGACAAGTGCATTATACCATCAGAGAAGAGGTGCCCACGGAGAAGTTGTCACGGCTGGTATGTTTCTTGTCAACAAGTGTCCTGCTTGTTGTTTTATTTGATTCAGAGCTTCTCATTCATTTATGAGTCAAGCATTTGCATCTAGACATGGTCAAGAAATAATTGAAGTAAACAAAGGGGTTTTAACATAAGTTCAAATAGGGGTACTTATTATTACCAAAAGATAGTCAAAATGTACTCATCGTGATACAAGGAAGGAGTACACCACGGATTTGATAATATTGCCCGGGTTATCAATAAGTGTAATCTTAGGCATGAATTGGATGAAGGATCATGGTGTTCTTATTGACACTAGCACCCGCACTATTATGTTGAGAGAACCCACGGGAGGGAATGCTTTTCTAGTCCCACTCTCCCGCGATTTCAAACCCCAACATTTAGCTTTGTGCTATCCAAGCCACCACGATATGTGATATCCCAAAGGTTTGTGAGTTTCCTGGATGTATTTCCAGAGGAATTACCAGGTCTACCACCGGATAGGGACGTGGAATTTAAGATTGAATTAGTGCCAGGGACTGCACCCATATCCAGAAGGCCCTATAGAATGCCACCCAATGAGTTAGCAGAACTTAAGGTCCAATTGCAAGATCTATTGGACAAGGGTCTTATCCAACCTAGCTCATCTCCGTGGGGATGTCCAGCCTTGTTTGTGAAAAAAAGAAGGATAAGTCACCGAGAATGTGTGTAGATTACGAGACCACTCAATGTCATGACCATCAAAAACAAATATCCAAAGGCCCCGCATCGACATCTTGTTCGATCAGCTAGCGAAGGCAAAGGTATTCTCCAAAATTGATTTGAGATCAGGTTATCATCGGATAAAGATCAGACCGGAGGATATACCTAAAACTGCTTTCTCTACGAGGTACGGCTTATACGAGTATTTGGTTATGTCTTTCGGACTAACAAATGCTCCACCTATTTCATGTACCGATGAACTCGGATTCATGCCCGAACTTGACAAGTTCGTGGTCGTGTTTATTGATGATATATTGATTTATTCAAAAATGAGACCGATCATGAGGAGCATCTAAGGATTGTCCTATCCAGACTGAGGGAGCATAAGTTATATGCCAAGTTTAGCAAATGTGAATTTTGGATGAGCAAAGTACCTTTATTAGGTCACATTTTATCAAGAGATGGAATCTCAAGAGACCCATCCAAAGTACAAGAGGTCATGGATTGGAAAGCCCCAACTTCGGTTCATGAAGTTCGGAGTTTTCTAGGGTTAGCCGGATACTATCGTCGGTTTATTCTAGATTTCTCAAAGATAGCAAAGCCCATGACCGCACTACTTCGAAAGATGAGAAATACAAATGGACACCGAATGTGAAACGACTTTTCACACCCTCGAACTTTGTTGACTACAAAGACTTGTGTTAGCACAACCAAACATTGAAAAGCCTTTTGATGTATTTTGTGATGCATCGTGAATAGGTTTGGGATGTGTGCTTATGCAAGAAGGAGAGTAATTGCATATGCCTCTCGGCAATTGAGAAAACATGAAGTCAACTACCCTACACATGATTTGGAACTTGCAGTAGTTGTCCATGCACTAAAGATATGGAGACATTACTTGTTGGGCAATGTATGTCATATCTTTACTCGACCACAAAAGCCTCAAGTATATCTTTACCCAATGAGCTGAACATGAGACAACGAAGATGGTTAGAATTGATTAAGGACTATAATTTGGAGGTGCATTACCATCCGGGTAAAGCAAATGTAGTAGCCGATGCACTTAGTCGGAAGTCCCATTGTAACACTGTGGAAGCATTGCTGGAAGATGGATTCAACTTGTTACATCCTGCTGTACTACACAATATCACAATCAGTTGTTCACTTGAGGGCAAAATCATAGAGCTACAGCAGACAGATGTGGGAATAAGTCACATCAAGAGAAAAATGCAAGAGCAAGAAACCAAACATTTTAGATTGGACGAAAGAGGTGTATTATGGTTCGAGGACCGACTAGTGGTACCAAAAGACCGTGAGCTAAGGAGTCAAATTTTAGAAGAAGCTCACTCATCAAAATTGTCTATCCATCCGGGTAGTAGTAAAATGTATCAAGATTTAAGAACCCGTTTTTGGTGGACTAAGATGAAGAAAGAGATCGCAGCCTACGTTGCTAGGTGTGATAACTGCAGTAGAGTAAAAGCTGTCCATATGAAAACTGCTGGATTACTTCAGCCATTGCCTATTCCAGGATGGAAATGGGAAGAAATCAGCATGGACTTTATCACAGGCCTTCCAACGACACCACAAGGTCATGATTCAATATGGGTTATTATTGATCGTCTCACCAAATCAAAGACATTTTGTTCCATTTCACACCACATATCACGTGGGGAAATACTCGAGTTATATGTTTCCTAGATCGTGAGATTGCATGGAGTACCTGGACCATAATCTCGAGATAGAGGACCACAGTTCATAGCTCGTTTCTAGGAGCACTTACACCAGCCTTGGGAACCAAGCTAATCGAAGTTCAAATTTATCATCCGCAAACTTCAGTGAGAAGACAGAGCTAGTGAACCAAATCCTAGAAGATTTACTTAGAGCTTGTGTTATATCTTCAAAAGGTTCATGGGAGAAATGGTTACCTTTAGCTGAATTCTCCTATAACAACAGTTATCAGCGAGTATCAAAATGGCTCCATTTGAAGCCTTGTATGGCGTAAAAGTGCAGAACTCCTTTGAACAGGATTGAGCCCGTGAAAGGAGATACTTTGGTATTGATTTTGTAAATGAAGCCAAGAGCAAGTACGTATCATCCAACACCACATGAAGGCAGCTCAATCAAGACAGTAAAAGTTATGCTTGACAGAAGGAGAAGACCACAAACTTTTGAAGTGGGTGACTATGTATACTTGAGAGTATCACCCATGAAAGGCGTGAAAAGATTTGGGATGAAAAAGAAGCTTTCACCAAGATATGTAGGGCCATACAAAATTTTGGAACGAAAAGGAAGGTTGCATATAAGTTACAACTTCCACCGAGATGAGTGCAATCTTTGATGTGTTCCATGTTTCAACTAAAGAAATGTCTTCGAGTACCGAAGAAGCTATTGCACCCGCCAACGCAGCACTTCAATCGGATTTGACCTATGAAGAAAAAAAACCAATTCAAGTATTAGAAGAGATGGAGAGAGTGACAAGGAGTAAGATTATCAAGTTCTATAAGGTGGTGTGGAACAATCATAGTGAACAAGATGCTACGTGGGAAAGAGAGGATTATCTGCAAGAAGTTTATCCCGTCTTTTTCCAAGAATGGTAGGTCTTGCAAATCTCGGGACGAGATTTTTATAAGGGGGAGGGGCTGTAACACCTCGGGTGTTAGCCTTGCATAACTTGACTTGCATAACATGAGCATGAGCATCAAGCATTCATAAACCATCATTTACAATTGAAACATTTGATCGAAACATATGAAACATTGCTTGTTATTCCGTGTTTCTTGGAACATATGCATATGATCATGTGCAAATGAATGCAAGTGGGTAGTGCTAGTCACTAAAACACCTTAGCTACACTTAGGTTAACAAAAGGAACCTTGTTCATGAAGGCCACATTTCATGATCAAGCACTTAAGTGATATTTCATGTGATTACTTTCAATAGCTATATGAGTGACTACTACATGAAATGCTTAAATGACCTTGCAAATTGTTTAAACATGCTTAGGATATCATTAGGAACAACTTTGGTATTTAGTGCTAAGGCTAGTTTAGTCATTTAGCCATGGTTTGTGTATGTATCATGATTTCAAAGTGACGTGTTTGACTAAAGTTGAACTAGGTGTTAGAGACCTTGCATGGAGGAGTTCACTAAAGCAATGTTGTAGTGTTTGACATAAGGAACAACTTTGATTTTTGGGCCTTTGACTGATTCAGCTCCTAACCTGCTTGAATTTGGATTTCAAAAATCATCGAATCACTGTTTTCAACACTTAGCCATTTTTGTTCTAAGTCATACTCTGACAGTGCTGTCAGCCCGACTTTGGATCGATTTTTCTCGGTTTCGGTTGCGATTTAGAACAAGTGCATTGAACAACATTTGTAACCGGTACTTTAGGTCTACAAAGTTGGTTTAGTAAACTAGCGCTAATTAAATCACGGATTGTAAGATAAATCATCACAAAAACCATTGTCAGTCTGCTCCTATCGGGTCAATGACAAACCGAATCGCTGCGTTCAAAGGGTCGACCGGTTCGAGCCATGGTCGCCATGGCGTGCGTGGCGTGCCGCGTCGTCGCCGGCGCTTCGCCCAATGCCAGCCAAGCCGAGCCGAGCGCGCCTTCAACAACACGCCATACGCTTCGCCCGCAACCATCCGCGCTCCATTTTCGCCGCCTCGGCTTTTCTTCACCGCAATGTAGCAGCCTCCGAGCACCACCACGCCATTGCTGTCGCAGCTGCTCCTCGCCGAGATCACCAGCGCTCACCGCCGCTCCATTCGCCAATCGGTCGTGCTCGTAGCTCGTCTCCACCTTCTCCACCGCTTTCCTCCTTGCAGCGCGCCATGATTTCGCCTTTGGTAAGCCACGTTCAGCGCTGCGCCACACGGGTTTGCCTCGCCGGAGCTTCCATGGCCATGGCCATGCCGCTGGCCGTGCCGTCGCGTCGGCGCAGCTCTAGCTAGCCATCTTGGTCGCGTAGCCATCGTCAGAGAGTCTCCGTAGTCCTGTAGAGTGCGTCACTTGACCTCGCCAGGGCCTCCACCGGCGTAGCGCGCCGCTCCCCGCACCACCGCTTCCCGCCATGAGCGCCGCCGCCGCTGCTTAGCACCGCGACGAGCCGTCCCCACCAAGTAGATGGTTGTGTGCGCAATGTCGAGTAGAACACCGGTGTAGATGTCACCGCCGGCAACCTCGCCGTCGTCATGAAGCTCGTCAGCCCAGCACCAGCATGCCAGCCACTGCCCTGTTCCGCTTTCACGACATGTGGGGTCCCTGACCAGCGGGTCCCACCGGTCAATGACAATACCGTGTGTTGTAGGCTAGTTCAAATGTTCTAGTTTTTGATTTGTTTTATGAATTTTGTATCATCAGTTTGGGAGCTCCTAAAATTGTGAAATAAATATGGTTGTGTTCCTTAGGAAGTGTAGTATTTAAGAAAAATATATTCTTGGTTTCAACAGTAGAAATTTCTGGAGATTTAAATAGGGATTTGAAATGTGCTTTTGAATACATTCAAATTTGTTTATTTTATATCTAGAGTTCCTATGCTCCAAAAATTATGAAATTTTTGTGGTGAACTAATCTTAGCATATGTGAGCCCTGGTAAAAATTTGAGGACCAGTGCATGGGTAGATTTAAAGTTATAGAATTTTCTTTTATGACTAGTTAATCCTTGCATGAATTTTCATAAATTAAGTATGAGTCCAAAATTCATGAAATTTGTTGGAGGTATCCTAGTACCATATGGATGCTAAGAAAAATATGAAATCTGTTGCTTGACACTTTTCAATAGGATTTTCCATTTATGCTATTTCAAGCCTTGCTGCCTTGTCATTTTTGTATAGAATGTTCTACTTAGTAAAATGACCTGAAATTTTTATAGCAGTCCTCTGATAGCATTAGTAAGGCTCTGTAAATTTTTGAGAATTTATTAAGCACATCTGATATATATTTATTATTTAACCTAGATATCTAAATAAAATAATAAAGGCAATTTAATAAATAGTTTGGGCTTCACCATTATATCATCTTAACTGTATTTGGTATGCTTAAACTATTGGTAGGTTCTAGGTTGTCAAATTTTGAATGATTACCTGAAGTAGAAGTATTCTTACTTTATATTGCATGTTAAATCATTTCCGGACTGATTCTAGAGTGTGATGAGTTGCATGTTGAAACTGAGGTGTACTATAAAAATGGTTAATAGCAAAGTTGTAGAGAATTTGATAAGCTTTCCAGAAAGTCTAGGATCACTGGATTTGGATTTGTAGAACTCCAGTTATGAGTAAAACAAGTAGCTACTAATTGTGGCCTAGTCGATGCATTGTAGAAATAGTTAAGTAGTAATCGAGAAGAGATATGCACCTACTCAAACAACATGATGCACTTGTTAACATATATGCATTCGTAATACTTATACCATACTCATGCATCTAGGATCGGAGGAAGAGATCACGTTGCTGGATTTCAAAGAAGCAGAGGAAGGGAACCCGCAGGAGGATCCGCAAGCCGCAGCTCCCGAAGACGTGGAGCAGAACCCTGAAGAGCTTCCGGAGTGTCCTGACCATCGCCCTACTTCCTTTCTGCGAGGCAAGCCCCGGAGCATTATAAGTCTCCCAATAATTTATCAATGTTTACTTAAGTACTTATGATTGCTGCATTAGGTTATAAGAGTTGAATGAAACCACTTGATGCATGTACATTCCTTGTCCAGATATTACCCCTTTAACCGGTATAGGTCCAGGATCGAATATATGCTTAGCCATGCTTAGACCGGTAGAAGTCGGGTGATTTCCTGTCACCTACGAGATATAGGTGGATACCGGAGCACGGTTGGTTATCATTGCTATCGTGGAAAGAACCATGGTTAATGTAAATGGAGACCGGGCGGGATGTCGATAGAAAAGCAACAAGGCATGGAGGTCTTGGGTGTGGATCTATCCCGTCTGCAGTGTCGATCAAGGACCGTACTGTTGTTGGAACTTCGACAAGATTGAACGCATGCCTCTCACTTAGCTGGCCGGATAATTCGCTTCGACCGCTGGCCGAGTAATTCAACTCGGGCCGGGAATCGCTTACAGCGCTCCTTCCGGGAACGATCGACCGAGCCCAAGGGCAAGCTTGGCTCGAGCATCCTAGCATCCGGTGTTCCAGATTAGCGGCGCGACGGACCCGAAATGTGTACCGAGTTGTACCAAAGGTGACCTAAGGCTATCGTGGGTAGGTAGACTGGGTTTGTGTTAGGAATAAATTCCCACCGATTGAAATCGATTCAATCGCCGCTCTCCCGGATAGTGAGAAACTTGGCTAGCTCCAACATCGTAGTAATCGTATTATGGAACATGATGGTTCGGATGAAAATGGAATTTCAATACCGCTATGGTTACTATTGTATGTTTCTAAATGATACCACATGTTTGGCACAGTGATAGTTGCAAATCTAGAAATGGATGGTTATAATTAACTTGGTAAAGGAATCATAATTGTACAACGGATCGCTTGCCTTTTTCGCAAAAAATGTTGTCAAGTTACGTCCACTTATACAAATTTTGCATACTCCTTGGAGTCATTTTATTTCTGGTTCATGACGGTAAAGTCTAGTGAGTACCTTCTCGTACTCGTGGTTTATTTTCCCATTGTTGCAGATGGCACCGTATCATGGTTATTGCAAGAGTTGCTTCTATCCCGCCGTGGATGAGGAGTAAGCCTTGGGCAGGCTTCTTTAGTAATTCCTATCCTTGCTTTTGTGGACCGTGATCTAGCTTGGCAATCGTATCAAACTATGTTGGAAACTTTATCTTCGAACTTATTTGCTTCCGCTTTATTTATCAAACTCGGTTTGTAATAACTTTTATTCGTACTCTGATGATGAAAAGTATCTGTGAACTTTATGTAATATGTGGCATGTATGTTGAATCCTATACGATCTTAGTTGTTGTAAATCATTTATCGAGACCCGTCGTGGTACTCGACGGACTACCGGGTTTATATGGGTTCAAGTATGACAGTGCGACCGCTTGCGGATTGCCATTGTACTTGTATTCTTATAAATTGGTCGGTTCTGCGACAGCTAACGTCGTTGGTGAAGAAAATTCCATCTAGTTCGCCGGACGATCAGCATGCATAACCCCTAAAAGGGGACCCCTACCTGGCGCGCCACTGTCGATGAAATATGGTCGGCAGTCTACCTAGGGGTATACCCAAGGTAGTAGATTGTTGGCAGACAGATGCGCAAGCCACAAACAAGAATGTGACGCAAGACAGACACAAGGTTTTATCCAGGTTCGGCCGCCAAGAAGGCGTAATACCTACATCCTACGTCTGATTTGTATTGTTGTATGTCAATGAGAGATGTTTTTAGAGGGTCCCCGCCCGCCTTTATATAGTTCGGGGCGGGTTTACGGATCTGAAACTAATCCAAGCCAGTTACAATTGCCATATGTGGCCGGATAAGGATTCCTATTCTAACCGACCAGGATCTTGATTGATCGCCAAATTCGCCTTGACTCCTTGCGCGGGACTCCGATCAGGTTAACCGGGCCGCACGTCGTCTTTTGGTGGACTGGACCCACCGATCTGGGCCGGCCCAAGCTTAGCCATAAGGGTATAGGGGTTAATACCCCCACATAGATCGACTCACTAAGTCAGCACATTTTCTTTCTGTCAAGACTATATATCCCACTGTCCAATACGCCAAGATATATTTAGCAAGAATTATGAGTCTCCATGGAATACCAAAGACCATAGTGTCCGATCGGGGTACACAGTTTGTCTCTAGTTTTTGGAAACAATTGCATTCTTCATTGGATACCAAGCTCCTGTATAGTACAGCTTATCATCCACAGACTGATGGACAGACTGAAAGAGTCAATCAAGTGCTTGAAGATATGTTAAGGTGTTGTGTCCTTAATTATTCCAACAAGTGGGACGAATGCTTACCTTTGGCCGAGTTCTCATATAACAATAGTTATTAGGAAAGCATTAGAATGGCTCCATTTGAAGCACTCTATGGCCGAGTTCTCATATCACTGAGTTGGTCGGAGCCCGGAGAAAGAAGATTCTTTAGAGTTGACCTTGTGAAAGAAATCGAAGACAAGGTTAGGCAAATACAGAGTAACTTGAAGATAGCTAAGTCCCGCCAAAAGAGTTATGCGGATAGACGACGGAGACCATTGGTGTTTAACAAAGGAGATTTTGTATATCTGAAAGTATCACCAATGAAGAGAGTTACCCGTTTTGGTGTTAAAGGCAAGTTGGCACCTCGATATATTGGACCATTTCAAATTTTAGAGAGATATGGAAAAGTGGCCTATCGCTTGAAATTACCAGAACATTTATCAGCTGTACATGATGTGTTCCATGTGTCTCAGTTGAAGAAGTGTCTCTAAGTGCCTGAGCAGAATGTTGAAGTTGAAGGAGTGGAACTTGAACCAGATCTGACTTATTCAGAATATCCTATCCGAGTGTTGGATCAGAAAGATCGTGTTACTCGGAGGAGAACAATAAAGTTCTACAAGATACAATGGAATCAACATTCAGAAGAGGAGGCTACTTGGGAATCAGAAGATTACTTGTTAGAAAAGTTTCCAGAGTTTCTTGCGTCATTATAGAATAGAGTACTGTTAGTTAAGCTCGGTTGTTACAAATTGTGTTTTGTAAAGGAACCTCAGTTGTTTTATGGATGAGAATTGGATGTTTTTGGATTGACACATTTCCTTTTCCATTACTTACCCTGTGGCTTTGAATCTCGGGGCGAGATTTCTTTTAGGGGGAAGGATTGTAATACCTCGGGTGTTTAAATATTAAAAACCGGACATATCATCATATACATTGCAAGGCATTGGTTATATTGTAAACTTTGATATGCATTCACTAAAACAAGTTTACATTTATGTTATAAGTATTGCTTGGTATTGTTTGAATCAAGTTTGAAATCTTTGTATTGATTTGAAATTCCGAAAACCCTGATTTTCAATATTTAAATCCGACCCTGAAAATCCATTTCAAAATCGAAGCACATTTTGGGGTTGAGTCTTAAAGCAAAGTTGTAGAGCTTGTCGAGTTGTACAAAGTTTGTTTTTGGAGTTTTTCAAGTTGTTTAGTAAAATTTGAAGTTATTTAAAAAGGCGAAATTCCTTAAGTATCCCCGCTTTAAATTCAAAAGTTCATTTCAAAATGTATGCCGAATTTGGGTATGGTTTCAAAAGAAAAGTTGTAGACCTTTTGATTTTGAACAACTTTTGTTTTTGGAGATTTTTGAGTTGTTATGAAAATTTGGGAGTAATTTGGGAATTTTGGCGGATGGCAATTCTGTAATTTGGATGAACAGTGTCCACCGCCGAAGCTACATGGACGACGATCTTCGGTTTGCTTCCAGGCGCGGTCGTGGACGTCTTTGGCATTGCGCTGGCGTGGTGAAGGCCACAGCGCAGCTTCCTTGAGCTTCTGAGCCACTCTATTTAGCCTTGGCCGTCGCCGTTCGTTCCCGCTCTCTTGCTCTGTTTTTCCGCCGCCACCGCCATTCTCCGTTGAGCCCTCGCTGTCGAACCAGCGTCTGCGCCATCGCAACGATGCATGTCCCAACTCCACTAGTTCCTTGCGCACCCAGCCAGCTAGCTCTAGTCGCTTGATTTCACCATGAACTCGTCGTTCATCGTTTTCTTCCTCACGGCCGGCAACTTCACCGTCGTGTGCGTGTCGCCGTGGCTGGAGCTTCACGGTGTGTCTTTGTCATTGCTGAGCATACCGTTAGCTTCGCCTTGATGCCGTACTACTTTGTGACTTGTTATTTTGTCATTTCATCCACCGTAGCCACCGGAGTGCCGTCGTCGACGTCTGTTTCACCGCCGTGGAGGCTGTGCTCGTCATACTCCTTCACCGTAGCTCCTTCGGTCTGGTTCTCTGCTCAGTCGTGTTCGGGGTGAGCTGCTGAACCTTCCTCGATGTTTTGTTTAACCACTACCACAGTGGTGTCACTGGCGTCATGCAGCCGAGCCGCCGTGTCCGCCATGGCCGGAGTTGAGCTAGAATTGATTCGTAATCGGTGCAACTAAGGACGTTAGTAGGTGCGCATAGTCGTGGGGAACATGTTGGTGTAGTCGCCATCGCCGGTGATCTCGCCGTCGTCGAGATTTCGCCGGTCAGTGCGCGTGTCGCCGTGGTCAAAGCGCGAGGTAGAAGATGACAAGTGGGACCCGGTTGTCAGTGACTCAGCATTCAAAATGGATTTTCTATTTTTCTGAAATAAGTGAATAGTGTCTATTTTTGCTATTTTTGTGTAGATTTATTTAGAGCTTCAAAAATTATGAAAATTTTTGTGTGACTTCTCTGTGATGTGTATTATTTAGGAAAAATATGAAATGTTGATTTTCAGTACTTTTTGAATGTGATAAAAATTGCTGAATTAATTAATAAATGAGTTTCCAGGATTTTTCTAGGCTTATTTATGTATCCAAAAATTATGAAAATTGTTTTGTCACTTAGTTATCATGTGATGAACATATACAAAAAATTTTAGGTCAATTGGAACAAGTTGATTTATTTCATAATTATTAATAAATTAATTAATTCATAAAAGCAAATAGTAACCTTTAGTGATTTAGGTTTTGTTTGAGTTTTTGATTAAGTGATGCCCTTGGGTCATTAGTTGGTAATGATCCTTGACAATTGTTGTGAGTGTTGCGAAAATGGTTTAGTTGGTTTAACTTGTAACTGTACCGCGAAGGAAAGTTGTATTCAAGTGTTAAATTTTGTATCCATCATCGAGCGTCATGTTTCGTATTCCGCATCATGTTAAGCATGGAATTGTTACTACGTGTAGTGAACAAAGGTGAACACGTGGTAGTTAATCAAGTAGTTGAGGAAGTTGATCCGTCTGTGGAAGTTGGTGTTGATATTGGTGGAACGACTCCGGACCCGGACTTTTCCGTCAACGAAGGCAAGCCTCGGATGCATACAACCCTACCTTATATTTTACAAATTGATTTCGCTTTTGCTTCTTTTTACTGCATTAAGTGATTAGGAGTCAAGTGAAAACCAAATTGGTACCTTACCAACCTTGTTATTCCATATTTACCATATTACCAGTTTTAAATTCGTATATGCCAGTTTTGCTTAGCTATGCTTAGAACGGTGAAAGTCGGGTGATTACCTGTCATCTGCAAGTTTTAAATGGAGCTTTGGTTAATTATGTTAACATGTGATATGGGAATGTGGAGTAATAAATCTAGACCGGGCGGACTCGGTGTGTGTGAGCCACAAGACATGGAGGTCTTGTGAGCAGGTTCTTTCTGCCTGTGTCGATTAAGGTCCGTCCGTTGTTGAATTGCATGAGGTGAGACTTTGTAGTACTAACCACATACTTCAGTAAGCCTTAACTTGGTTATTCTATTACGAGAATGGCTACTCGCACACTGGGAGTGGAGAGATGGCGGGAATAGCGTGTACCCACGTGGCAATGGGCTGGATTGGTGGAGTACTGTATTCTCGGGTGGTGCGGACCCGTTCTTGTTTTAGAGGATCCGAGGGTAGGTTGGTATATGTAGGTCGGGGACCTACATATGTCATGTGGTCTGGAATTCCCAGCTGGGTTATAATCGGTTCGAATCGTCGTTGCTCCTCGGTTATGGAGACTCAACTCACTATTCATCATCGTAGTAATTAATAACTGGAAACTGAGGATGGTATGAGAAAGTGTTGGATACGAAGTTTCATGATCTCAATACGGATCGTGTCAGCTTTGTATATGATCTTTATGAAGTTTTAAACGTTGATATAAAGAATTTTGTTAAAATGCTTTTACGCAAAAGAACCTTGATTACTGCTAAAGCCATACCTTGAATCCCATGAGCCTGCATTCCTATGTTCTTTTAAATTCTTATTTCGGTTAAGTCTTGTTGAGTACTTTTGTACTCAGGGTTCGTTGACCCTTGTTGCAGGTGAGGCTCATGAGCAGATCTGTTTTGGATCGTGCTGCATGACTGTTGTTCAGTGCGATGACGATAATTAAATGTGTGGCCCTTGGGCAGGGCAGCTTATGTTGTGTGTTTTGTAATATATTATAATGCCACTCCACTACTTTGGTTTGCATTAATATCAAACTTAGTTGTATGGTTTGAAACAAATGGTTTGTAAACTATGTTATTGTAAGTCTTCCGCTACTTTTACTCTGATGTATATAAATTTGAATAAACTATTGTAATACTGCAATGACTTTGTAATGTGATCCTGCTCAAAAATCGTGGATGATTCGGGGTTCCTCGAGGACACCCGACAGTCTTCTTAAGTTACCGGGAACGTATGCATAGATGTCAAAGGTTGTTGGACAGTGACAGGTGCATGTGGGCCATATAATTTAGGAGGTTCTGCCACAACGGCCAATCCCGCCTGATATCCCCCGCTCCCTTTCCTTCTAGCGCTCACCGATCGGCCTATAAAGCCCTACGCCATCCCTTCTCCCTCTCCCATCCTCTGCTCTCGGTTTCCAGCAGCCACCGCCGCAGCTCTCCCTCGCCCGTGCCTCGGAGCACGACGCCGACGCCACCCGGAGATTCGCCGTGACCTCCCACGCCCTTAGGTACCCCCGGTTTCATGAATTGGTCATGAATTTCTCGGATTCAACCTCACCCGCACGCTCTCTCTCTCTCTCGAGCACCGCCGTTGTCGACCTCGCCTCTGGAGCCTGTCTCGGACGCCACCGAATCTTCCCATCAACTCGTGGTGAGCTGCCGACCCTTCCTGTGCCTTCCATTCACTGTTTCGTGTGCTAGAATGTCGTATCGTGGATCACCATCGCCGCTGGCCATGGCGAGTTCGCCGGTGTCGCCGTACAGACGCCGACAGTTCACCCGCACGCACTGGTGCCGTCAGATTTGGACGGGCGGCCAAGATTAACCCATACCGCTTCGGTACATGACCGGTCCACCGTGGACCCATGCACCCAGTCCACGGTGCCGTGTCAGCGCTGGCCCACGCCGCGAGGCACACCGCGCCAACCAGAGGGTGCGACGCGTTCGCCCAGTCAGCCGCTATGTCAAACCACAGTCAAGCCGCTTGCAGATTTGCAGAAAGACCCCTCTATTTTTGTAGATTCAACCGCAGTCCATTTTAATTCAAAGTAATTGTTTTTCAATCCTGTTTTTATTCACTTTAGACCCTGTATTTTCTAGATTTAGTACCCACAGTCCTATAACCATGAATATTCATATTTTTAATTGTTTTAATTCAAAAATAGGTTCAGTTTATTTACAGAAATGCCATTACATCTTATTTCATGCATAACTTTCGTGTTTTAAGTCCGATCTGAGTGATTCTTTCGCTCATGTGTTCGTAGCAGTACATAGAATAGATTTATAAGCTTTTCAACTTATGTTTTTTTTCTGTTTGATGTACTATTCTAATAGAAGTCTATCTTGTATGCATGTAATGATTGGTATGATGCTTGATTGGTGATTGGATCATGATTAGAGGGTGAGCCATTTGAGGTGACAGAGGACCCACAGCAGGATCACCAGTACTTTCAAGACGACTTTGAGGAAGGAAAGTATATGTAACACCCTAAAATTTACCTCTTTTGAAATAGAGTTCAAATGATTTATTTATGAATTTTTGTGCACATGAAATATAGGAAATAAATTTTTTCATTAATTTAAAATTCAACGTAAGGTAGTAACATGTGTGAGCATACATGCTGTTGCATCTTATTTATTGTGATGGATGGTGTTGATCCAAAACTCCAAAGTAAATTGGAATGTTTTTGAAAAGAGTTTGAAAATGGCTTTGGAATAAAATAAAAGAAAGAAAAGAAAATTAGAAAATAAAAGTATTTTTAAAGTTGTAAAGTTTATCTTGGAAAGCCTAATAGAATTGTCCATTTTTATTGAATGGGAAAGTATTTTTGAAACCATACTCGAATTGGATTTGAATTTAGCTTAGAATTGGAAGATTAGAAAAAGAAAAGGAATTGGAAAATGTGAGAACTTAAAAAGTTATTTTTGGAACTTACCAAAAATTGGTTCATTTATGTTGGAATTAGAAAGTATATTTTAAATCATATTAATGCTTGATTTGGTTCACATTTGAAATTGTTTTGAATTAAGAAAGGAAATAGAATTTAGAAATAGAAAAGGATTTTGAAAAAAAGATGAAAACCTCTCTCTCATTTGGCCCGAAGGCCCACCCTTCTTTTCCCCCTTCGGCCCAGCATTCCACCCCTTCCCCTCCTTCCCAATTTCCCGGCCTCGGGCCGCTGCTCACCTGGCCCAGCCGCACTCCCCTTCCTTCTCTCCTTCCCCCCTTGCTTCGGCCTGTCTCGCAAGCAAGCCTGCTCTTTTCCTTGCCCTCGCAGTGCCCATCGCTCATGAGCCGCCTCGCCCTAGCCCACTGGAGGCCCGCTTCATTTCAACATTAAGGCTTCGCCCGACACCACGCCTGCACTCACAAGCACCGCCCGCTTGGCACACAAGGTCGTCACAGGGGCCTATCTCATGCTGGCCGCTCCGCTTCGCCTTCATCTCTCATTGCATGTGAGCCTAGCCCAAGACGTCGACCATCCGCGCCACCGTGACGCGCGTCGATTCTCTCTCTCTCAACTGTGCAACACCACTGTCACCGCCACTGCACCCCGCCTCGCGTCTGCGTCTTCCTTTCCTTCTTCCCACACCCTTTCCTTTCCTCCGTCCGGCAATGGCGCCCCGAATGGTAAGTCGCCGTCCACCATACCACATGGAAAGCGCCCGATGGCGGTAATCGCCGCGCCCGCTCCCCCCTTCCATCTACAAAGACTCGTCCCCCTATATAAAACCCAAGTCGGAAGCCCCCTCCTCTCCTTTCTCTGTTGCGCCCTAGTCACCACCGCCGCCGTGAACTCCCCTCTAACGCTTGAACCTCGTCTCCGACGTCTCCTGGAGCTCCGCCACGACCCAACGCATCCGTAGGTACCGACATCTCTCGGTTTTGGCCTTATTTCGCTCAGATTCCAACTCACCCCCGCCATGCTCTCTCTCTAGATGTTGCCGCCGCCGTCGACGACCCGCTTCGGAGCTCTCCAGGACGCCGCAACCACCTCCAGAAGCCTCGCGGTGAGCTTATCCTTCTCCTGGTGCTCTCCGTTCCTTAAAAACCGCGCTAGAACTCCGTATCCGCAAGCGCCCGACGCCGCCAGCCATGGTGCCCTCGCCGGAGTTACTGCGCAGCCGTCGTGGGTACTCCCGTGCTCCCTGCGCCGTCGGTTTCACAATGAAGGGCCACGATTAGATCTTACCTCTTCGTTAAGTGACCGGTCCACCGTGGGCCAGACCACATCCACCCATTGCGTCGGTGGGTCCACTAAGCCATGTGGTGCACCGCATCCCCTAACTCTTTAAGCTATCGCAGTATGCATGATCGGCGACCACGAGTCAAACATCCGGCCAGCCATGCACGGTTTGCAATTTAGCCCCCGCGTTTCCCAGTAATCAACCCGCAATCCAATCAGTTCAAAATAATTTCTTTTAGGCCATGTTTTTATTCGTTTAGGACCCTGTCATTTCCAGAAATAGTATGCCCAGTCCAAAATACATTTAAATTCAGATTTTTAATTGTTTTAATTCAAATTTGAGTTCAAATATTTACAGGAATGCCACTGAATCTTATTTCATGCGTAACTTTTGCGTTTTAAGTCTGATTTGACCTGTTCAAATTGCGTTGGGATCGTATTTACGTTATCTACGTGTTTATACAACTGTTAGGCATGTTTTCAACACTTGAAATTCATGGATAGATTTAATCTATTATTTAACTAAAGCAAAACTTGTTTAAATCATAACTTCTTTATTCTAACTCCGAAATAGTCCGTTCAAGTTGCATTAGATTCGTAGTGACGAAATCTACGTAGTAGTAATAGTGTCTACTATATTGATATTTCTGAAATAACATGGTTTACATCATATCTTGATTAATAATTATGCAACTGAGTTTTATACATAAAATATGATTTGTTTTACTTTGGTTTTATAATTCAAATCTAAAGTTGACTTAATATAATCTATATTATTTGTAAATATCTTTTGTATATGAATTCATATAGTTAACATAAATGAAGCCTATAGTTTCTTTTCCACGTGTTAAGCAAATCTCTCGGTAGTTGTAACTTTTGAACCGTAGCTTCGATTAGCGTGCTTCTCGCGACTGTGTGATCGTAGTGATACGTAGAATTGTATATCAATCTCTTTTACTTATTTTTCTATGATTGGTGTACTGTTCTGATATAGATGCGATTGTATGCTATGCATGTATGTGTATGGATGTTTGTGTGGTGTTCTACGATTGTCCAGTCGGTGAGATACACGTGGTGATCCAAGAAGAAGAAGAAAGACATCAAAGAATAAAGCTTACCGAAGGATCGGTGTGTAAGGCAAGTATAGCATGGGATTATCCTTGTTACCTATTCACATTTAAACACTTAATTCATATTGCATGTGTCTCCCTTGTTACCATTAAGGATGTCCTAGATATTTGATATCTTGCACCTTGAAAACCTTTGGGATATTGCATTGGTTAGTTTTTGCTAGTGCTTAATCAAAACCATGATCTTGTAACTTGACTAATGATATATGCAATAAACATTAAAACATGACTTTTTAGTAACATGGAACCAGGGGGCTGAAGTGTTTATATGCCTCATATTCCTCTCCCTAAGGACTTATCTGTAAGCGATCATCCGGGACTTACAGTATAGCTGTGAGGGCCATATGGCTCTGGCTTTAGCTCAGTATGAGGATCTTTTCTAGCTTGTTAGTGGTTACCTTTGAGGCGCAGGGTATGTTTCCTTTGCTGCTAGGAAGTGTGTACCGTGCTGCGATGCCCACGCTTGCCACTCCTAGAGATGGGCCACATACGCCTGGCGGCCCTAACATGTTAGACGAATTCTTTGAAAGGCTTCATAGTAAACCCTGCCGACCTTCCTTGGAAGTGGGTCAAGAGAATAGCTACCTCGGGCGAAAGGGTAAATCACAACTCACAGTGAACGTGTACAAACTCTGCAGAGTATAAAACTGTTATAACAGCCGTGCTCACGGACACGAGCGGCCTTGGACCCTTATGGAATAGAGATGATCACTAATGGATAATGATGATGCTAATGATCAATCGTTTATGCTATACATTATTCATGTTTACCTAATCATGTGTTTATGGGAATGATAAATTCTTTGCCACTCAATTGCTTAAAAAGATGACCTATTAAAGCTAATCGCAGTTAAACCAGTGTCAGCCCTTTTGAGCCTCATGAACCCCATGATATAATTGTTAAGTACGACATGTACTTACACTTTCTTTATTTTTCTATACATTGGATAAAAATCCTGGATGGGTACCAGATTGCTGGTTTGGAGGAGTTAGGCTTGTGGTCAACCAGTCAGTCGTCCCTGTGGATTCGGAGTCTTCGCCAGAAGATCGGAGTCAACTTTCCATTGTCTTTACTCTGAGGTTATTTTCCTTTTTACTAATACGTTATGTAATAAGTATTGTCTCTTGATATTACCCTTATTTGTGGCTATATGTGAGATTTGACTTCCTGGGCTCACATATAGTGTGTATCTGGTTTTGTCTTTAAAACTGGGTGCTACAGAGTGGTATCAAAGCAATGCTGACTGTAGGACGCAAGCCTAGATAGAACTGGACGTTTTAGCATGCTTTTATCTTGCTTAGTTCTTGTTTTCTCTCCAACCTTGTTATTTGCTAAAATTTATGCTCACTTCAGCCTCTGTCTGTTATAAAAACTTTGTCTCTATTCTGAATCTTCTCTCTTGGTCTATTAGTTGGATCGTAATGAGATAACTGCCAACATCAAAGAATAGGAGGACCAAGCTAAGCTACCCTTGATTGCATTTGATAAGGAAAAGCTTGTAGCTATGCAACAACAAGCACCAAAAGGAGTGACTCAACCTTGGAATTTTCAGCAGTGCTTGCCACAAGGTCAAACCAACATACCAAAGAGACCAGTGAAGAGACAAGTAGCAGAAGCTTGGAGGAATATGAAGTCCAACGAAGATGTTGGAAGGACGACACATGAATGCCAGGATCACCCACAACAGAAGCAAGAACAGAAGGTCTAGAAGAAACAGGAGCAAGGAAGTAAAGCAAAGAAAAACTACATCCAAGGAAGATTGAATAATATGGATATGACTACCATTCATGGAGCTAAGAAGGTTGTGTATGGTTTCATTTCAGTAAACTCAGCTTCTGCCATAGTGCTGTTTGATCCCAGAGCTTCACATTCATTTATCTCTAGTGCATACGTAAAGGAACATGAGATAGCTATGCTTCCAATGAGGAGACCAGTGATAGTTAAGACCTCAGAAGGAGAAAGAAGGCAAACTGCATATGCCCAAGGGTTAGTCTTAACATCAAAGGAGTAAAATTTGAAGCAAACCTTATTGTATTAGAGTTAGTAGACATTGATGTCATTCTTGGAATAGGATGGCTATCTGCTTGTGAAGGAGTGATCAAGTATGCCCAGCGTTCGGTGCTTCTAACCGCACCGTCAGGAGAAAGAATTGAGTATGAAGGTATTTAGCCTGTACCTGAGGACAATGTGGATAAGAAGAGAAAGGAGATCTCACCAGAGTCAGAATCAGGAAGAAATCAACATTTGAGTTCTATTACATCGTCACATCCAACTCCAATCCCTAGTCAGATAAACTCAGACTCTAAAGAATTGGAAGTTTCTCAAGCTAAGGTTACTCCAGTCTTTCCACATGAGGTATGCATAGATGGGTGGACAATCACCTACAAGCTGATAATACTCTAAGCAGCAATTCTATGGAGTATGACATCACTAAAGATCTAGCTAAGAGAAAGTGTTATCATTGCCAGCAGGAAGGACATTATGTTAAATTTTGCCCACAGAAGGATCAACAATTATGCCATGGAGGTAGCTAGAGTTAGGTCAATACAGGACTACCACCAGCAAACGATGGTGACACACAATACAAGGGAAGCCCATGATGAAATTGATGTAGTGGATGACGTGTCACTCCCATGCGAGAGATGTCCCTGTAATCATGCCATTTTTAAGAATTAGGAATTTGTGCCCCTTATGTAATAAAAACGATAGTATCGCAAGTTGAGTCAAAGAATGAGTTGTGCATTTTTAAGTGCTTTGTTGATTTGTCATTATGTTTATGCTTGTTTTGCATCTTTGTAATGATTGCAATGATCTTGTTGGGTGTTCCCGCAATTTCATTTAGTTCATAGGTTTAAGGTATAAGGATTACTGAAATAAATAGTTGTGTTATGGTTTTCTTCTGTTCCCGTCTTCGGAGCAACTTGTCTTTATCGGTTCACATCTCTGATTTTGGACGATCAAAAATCCTAAGGAAATTATGGACAACAGTAGACTTCAATCACAAGACGATGCAAGCTATACTTTGGTGTCCCCTAGTTTGTCTCTTCTTAAGGGGGGTAGCCAAGTTGAAGAATTGGTAAGATGAAGTGTCATACGTTTGAGTTTGCACAACAGAAATCAGAGTGCGCAGCGGAAGCGTGGTGGTACTCAAGGATATAAGAGAGAGCTCAGAGTTTCAATGAGTTTTGGTTAGAAGTCCAAGAAAGGTTTATCCAAGACCAGCAAGATGTTGATAAAGTTACCGGAGAAGCTTTTAAGTTAGTTTGGATCAAGAGACTTCAGTCAAGCGTTTGAAGGAGTCCAAAAGATCAAAGTAAAACCTAAGTATTTACTTTGTTAAATCAGGACAAGAGCTTTGTATCTACAATAATACATCTTGTGAAGATGTAGGATATGTCCTTATAAGCATGAGTTGAGCTAACCTGTTATATGGAGTTATCCATTGCGATGCATGGAAGTACCATCTTCTTAAAGGTAAAAGTAATATCTAGGAGGATCACAAGAGTATATAGGACATCTTCACCAAGTTGGTATTGAGCTTGTGATAACCTCGTTGGAATGAGATTGATTAGGACTTGGCAAAGTGCTATCACTTCGAGAAGCGAAGTCATGGTCGATACCCTTAGCAACAGAGAATTATGCTAAGAAGGTTTGGATGACACTAAGGATTAAGAGTTGTATTCCCAGTTCAAGCAACTTCACCAAGATCATTAATGTTTTGAAGATTGATGGTAGATCATCTTTCGGACCAAGAAGATAAGGAAGCCTTGTTGAAAGGTGAACATATGAGGAAAGAGAACTATGGCCTAGTGATTAGGGTTACCTAAGAGTTGTTCAAGGTACCTGTTAAAATCTTGGAATTAGTTTGGCAAATTACTTGGAGTAAGGTCAACAGGTATGCAAAGTAAAGTGGATCTTTATCAAGACGATGGAACTGCACGAGAAAGTGAAGAAGAATCCAAGGATGGGGTATTCCCATATCTTAGTCGACGTCTTCCGAATCTCGAGGACGAGATTCATCTTAAGGGGGTAGAATTGTAACACCCTAAAATTTACCTCTTTTGAAATAGAGTTCAAATGATTTATTTATGAATTTTTGTGCACATGAAATATAGGAAATAAATTTTTTCATTAATTTAAAATTCAACGTAAGGTAGTAACATGTGTGAGCATACATGCTGTTACATCTTATTTATTGTGATGGATGGTGTTGATCCAAAACTCCAAAGTAAATTGGAATGTTTTTGAAAAGAGTTTGAAAATGGCTTTGGAATTAAATAAAAAAAAAAAAAAAATTAGAAAATAAAAGTATTTTTAAAGTTGTAAAGTTTATCTTGGAAAGCCTAATAAAATTGTCCATTTTTATTGAATGGGAAAGTATTTTTGAAACCATACTCGAATTGGATTTGAATTTAGCTTAGAATTGGAAGATTAGAAAAAGAAAAGGAATTGGAAAATGTGAGAACTTAAAAAGTTATTTTTGGAACTTACCAAAAATTGGTTCATTTATGTTGGAATTAGAAAGTATATTTTAAATCATATTTATGCTTGATTTGGTTCACATTTGAAATTGTTTTGAATTAAGAAAGGAAATAGAATTTAGAAATAGAAAAGGATTTTGAAAAAAAGATGAAAACCTCTCTCTCATTTGGCCCGAAGGCCCACCCTTCTTTTCCCCCTTCGGCCCAGCATTCCACCCCTTCCCCTCCTTCCCGATTTCCCGGCCTCGACACACTGCTCTTTCTTTAACCCGACCGCTCCTCCCTTCCTTCTCTCCTTCCCCCCTTGCTTCGGCCTATCTCGCAGCATAGCGCCTTACTCTCTTTCACCTCATTTCTCAAATTCCCCATCGCTCCACAAACCGCCGCTTCGCCTGGCCCGGTGGCGGCCGCTCGGCTTCAGTATTTCTTGCTCGCCTGCAGCCCTTACTTACTTTCACTGCAAGCACCGGACCGCTTTGCGCGAGTGTCCGCGTGGCCTATCCTCATGGCTGCCGCTCCGCTTGACCTTCATCTCTCGGCTGCGCTGTGTTGGCCCAGACACGTCGACCATCCATGCCCGCCAGCGCTGCTCGCTTCTCTCTCTCTCACTCATGGCTGCCGCCCTTTGTCGGTGCCCGCTTCTTGCCGTCGTCTTCCCTTTCCTTCTTCCCCGCACCCCTTTCCCTTCCTCCGTCCCGGCAATGGCGCCCCCCGAATGGTAAGTCGCCGGTCCACCGCACCACATGGAAAGTGCCCGTATGGCAGGTAATCGCCGCCCCCCGTTCCCCTTCCATCTACAGCACCTCATCCCCCATATAAAACGCGAGTCGGATGCCCCACCTCCTCCCTTTCTCTATTCGCCGTCCCAGTCGCCACTGCCGCCGGTGAACTCCCCCTCCCACGCCTTGAACCTCATCTCCGACGTCTCCTGGAGCTCCGCCACGACCCAACGCATCCGTAGGTACCGACATCTCTCGGTTTTGGCCTTATTTCGCTCAGATTCCAACTCACCCGCGCCGTGCTCTCTCTCCAGACGTTGCCGCCGCCGTCGATGACCCGCTTCGGAGCTCTCCAGGACGCCGCAACCACCTCCAGAAGCCTCGCGGTGAGCTTATCCGCCTCCTGGTGCTCTCCGTTCCTCAAAAACCGCGCTAGAACTCCGTATCCGTAAGCGCCCGATGCCGCCGGCCATGGTGCCCTCGCCGGAGTTACTGCGCAGCCGCCGTGGGTACTCCCGTGCTCCCTGCGCCGTCGGTTTCGCAATGAAGGGCCACGATTAGATCTTACCTCTTCGTTAAGTGACCGGTCCACCGTGGGCCGTAGACCCGGTCCACCCCGCTGCGTCAGCGGGTCCACCAAGCCGCGTGGTGCACCGCACCAGTCCCTGGCTACCACGTGGCGCACAGTCAGCAGCCACGAGTCAAACATCCGGTCAGCCGTGCACGGTTTGCAATTTAGCCCCCGCGTTTCCTAGTAATCAACCCGTAATCCAATCAGATCAAAATAATTTCTTTTAGGCCCTGTTTTTATTCGTTTAGGACCCTGTCATTTCCAGAAATAGTATGCCCAGTCCAAAATACATTTAAATTCAGATTTTTAATTGTTTTAATTCAAATTTGAGTTCAAATATTTACAGGAATGCCACTGAATCTTATTTCATGCGTAACTTTTGCGTTTTAAGTCCGATTTGACCTGTTCAAATTGCGTTGGGATCGTATTTACGTTATCTACGTGTTTATACAACTGTTAGGCATGTTTTCAACACTTGAAATTCATGGGTAGATTTAATCTATTATTTAACTAAAGCAAAACTTGTTTAAATCATAACTTCTTCATTCTAACTCCGAAATAGTCCGTTCAAGTTGCATTAGATTCGTAGTGACGAAATCTACGTAGTAGTAATAGTGTTTACTATATTGATATTTCTGAAATAACATGGTTTACATCATATCTTGATTAATAATTATGCAACTGAGTTTTATACATAAAATATGATTTGTTTTACTTTGGTTTTATAATTCAAATCTAAAGTTGACTTAATATAATCTATATTATTTGTAAATATCTTTTGTATATGAATTCATATAGTTAACATAAACGAAGCCTATAGTTTCTTTTCCACGTGTTAAGCAAATCTCTCGGTAGTTGTAACGTTTGAACCGTAGCTTCGATTAGCGTGCTTCTCGCGACTGTGTGATCGTAGTGATACGTAGAATCGTATATCAATCTCTTTTACTTATTTTTCTATGATTGGTGTACTGTTCTGATATAGATGCGATTGTATGCTATGCATGTATGTGTATGGATGTTTGTGTGGTGTTCTACGATTGTCCAGTCGGTGAGATACACGTGGTGATCCAAGAAGAAGAAGAAAGACATCAAAGAATAAAGCTTACCGAAGGATCGGTGTGTAATGCAAGTATAGCATGGGATTATCCTTGTTACCTATTCACATTTAAACACTTAATTCATATTGCATGTGTCTCCCTTGTTACCATTAAGGATATCCTAGATATTTGATATCTTGCACCTTGAAAACCTTTGGGATATTGCATTGGGTAGTTTTTGCTAGTGCTTAATCAAAACCATGATCTTGTAACTTGACTAATGATATATGCAATAAACATTAAAACATGAATTTTTAGTAACATGGAACCAGGGGGCTAAAGTGTTTATATGCCTCAGATTCCTCTCCCTAAGGACTTATCTGTAAGCGATCATCCGGGACTTACAGTACAGCTGTGAGGGCCATATGGCTCTGGCTTTAGCTCAGTATGAGAATCTTTTCTAGCTTGTTAGTGGTTACCTTTGAGGCGCAGGGTATGTTTCCTTTGCTGCTAGGAAGTGTGTACCGTGCTGCGATGCCCACGCTTGCCACTCCTAGAGATGGGCCACATACGCCTGGCGGCCCTAACATGTTAGACGAATTCTTTGAAAGGCTTCATAGTGAACCCTGCCGACCTTCCTTGGAAGTGGGTCAAGAGAATAGCTACCTCGGGCGAAAGGGTAAATCACAACTCACATTGAACGTGTACAAACTCTGCAGAGTATAAAACTGTTATAACAGCCGTGCTCACGGACACGAGCGGCCTTGGACCCTTATGGAATAGAGATGATCACTAATGGATAATGGTGATGCTAATGATCAATCGTTTATGCTATACATTATTCATGTTTACCTGATCATGTGTTTATGGGAATGATAAATTCTTTGCCACTCAATTGCTTAAAAAGATGACCTATTAAAGCTAATCGCAGTTAAACCAGTGTCAGCCCTTTTGAGCCTCATGAACCCCATGATATAATTGTTAAGTATGACATGTACTTACACTTGCTTTATTTTTCTATACATTGGATAAAAATCCTGGATGGGTACCAGATTGCTGGTTTGGAGGAGTTAGGCTTGTGGTCAACCAGTCAGTCGTCCCTGTGGATTCGGAGTCTTTGCCAGAAGATCGGAGTCAACTTTCCGTTGTCTTTACTCTGAGGTTATTTTCCTTTTTACTAATACGTTATGTAATAAGTATTGTCTCTTGATATTACCCTTATTTGTGGCTATATGTGAGATTTGACTTCCTGGGCTCACATATAGTGTGTATCTGGTTTTGTCTTTCAAACAGGGTGCTACAGTATACCAAAGGCCCCTTGTTACCTATGAACTATTACCATTCATATTCATGCATGTGTTTAATTTGAAATGCCTTTAAGGACTTTACCTAGATGATTACTTGTACCACAAATCCTTGATACCTGGGGTTTTTGGGTAGGCATTTTGGATAGATGCTGCAGCGCTTAACATAAAATAATTGTGAAACATGATTAAAGGCTATATGCAATGTGGTAAAATGGAACTTTTTAGCAATAGATAGGGGGATAGAGTACGGGGTTGAGTACTCTAGTGCCTCTCTATAAGGACTTAATCCTAAAGCGGCAACCCAAGAGGGACCGTACAACCCCGAGTGTCATATGGCTCTGACTTTAACCTGTTAACTAGATTGTACTAGCTCATCTATAGCTCCAGTAAGGGTAAGAGGGTATCTTTCCTTTTTCTGCTAGGGTGTGTACCGTGCTGCGATGCCCACGTGTGCCATTCCTTCGTAGCTATGACTTGTTAGTGCAACTAGCTAAGGGTTTCATAGTGAAACCCTGCCACACTTCCTAGGAAGAGGTGTAGTGGGTCTCACGAACCCCGGCTTTGGGAATCACGGCTCGGTGGGTAAAGATGTATAATTTCTGCAAAAATAATTAACCTGTTATAACAGCCATGCTCACGGATATGAGCGGTCTGGATCCTTCAAGATTAGTGGTTACTGTGGGTGGAGGATGGTTGGGAATTGAGATAAATATGACTATACTTTAATATCACTTGGGAATTGGGATTGTTCATTAAAGTAGTGATTCAGGATTCTAAAATTTGATCAACTAAAATTGCGAACCGCAGTCAAACAGTGTCAAGCCTTTTTGAGCCTCATAGATCCCTTTGATATACTTGCTAAGCATGGTGAGCTTACACTTGCTTTACATCCAATGAAAATCTTGGATGGGTAACAGATAATGGATATGAATCGTTTCCAAAGGATGTTCGGGACTACTAGGGAGACGTTCACTAGCTGGAGTCCCTGTTGTAGTTGGGCTAGTTATTCTGCTATGATTATAATAATATTGCCATCAAGCAAACTTTATATTAACTTTATGATGAGATATGCGATGTAATAAGTACTTTACTTTGATACTATTGCAATTTGTGATATATGTGTGTGTTTTGGACATCCTGGGCGCACATATATGAGTACTTGGTTTTGCTATGCAAAATTGGGTGCGACAATTCACGACGGTCATCGTCGCGGCGTTGGTGGTGAGCGGAACGGGCAGCCCGTTCGGCTTCTTCGGCGTCGGCATATCCGTTTGCTATTTGTATCAGTTCGCCGATGGTTGTGGGCCTTTTGTGGTACAGCTTGCCATGGAGTTGCTCATGCCAGAGCCCCTTGGTGAAATTGGTGATGGCCTTGGCTTCAGTGATGTTGGGAATGGAATTTCTTGTCTCCAAGAAGCGCCTGATGAAGTCACGCAGGGACTCCTCGGAGGATTGATGAAGCTTCTCCAGGTCATGCTTGGTGCCAGGCTGCTCGCACATAGCCATATAATTGTCAGTGAAGACTTTCTTAAGGTCATCCCAAGATCGGATGGAATTCTCTTGCAGGCTGAGGAGCCAGTTGTTCATAGACTAGTTAAGCATGATGGGTAGATAGTTCACCATGATGTCTTCGTCTTCGCCTATGGCTCTTACGACGATCTTGTATAGAGTTAGCCACTGAGCTAGGTTGGCCTTTCCGTCATAGGTGTTAACACCAAGAACCTTGAAACCCATAGGCCACCGGATGGCTCGGAGCCTTTCCATGAAGGGGCGAAGTCCTGATGCGCCGGCGGGAAGTGGCGCTTGACGGGCAGCAAATCTCTCATGTTCAGCGTTGAATTGCCGGTGACGCTCCATCTCTGCTTTGTAGCATGCGGACCTACTATTTTCGATGCGGCTACGGATATCTGCGCCGGCGTTAATGTGGTCATGAAGGTAGCGAGGGGGTTGATTAACCTCCTGGTTGTGGTTGCCGCCCCGACCTTCCTAGGGGCGTGGTAGGCGGCCGTCGTGGCGTGAATGAGCTTAGTAGTTGCCTCTAGATCCTCTATAGAGGTAGGGACCTCTAGCCTGAGGTCGGGGGCCCTCGACGCCATGATGCTGGCCTCCTCCATCACGGTGGGAGCGACGGCTATGAGCTAATGTGGTGGAATAAGATGGGACGTTATTCCGGAACTCGTTGACTTGGACTTGCACTGCTATGATATGTGCTTGGACCTTCTCGACCTCTATAGTGTGAGGGAGTTTGTTGAGCTCATTGAAAGCGATGGCTAGATTGGCACTTGGAGTCTGGTAGACTGGCTGGTCGCCCACTATATCAATACCCTCCTCCAGATTACGTTGATGATGGGGTGGGCTACGACCATCTTTGTCAGCCACTTGGGCTGCTTCTGCATCTCGGTGACATTGGCGATCGGCGTTCTTCGCTAGATGAGCTTCGTGCTCTTTAGTGGTTTCGCCATCCTTGGTGACGCTGTCGTAGCTCACGTGGAAGATCATGCCCTCGAACCCTAAAGGGAGAGTAGGGCAGCTCGATGCGGTCTTGGTTGAGCCCTCAGAATAATCGTCGGGGCTCTCGTCCAGAATGTTGTGGAGAGATTCAGTTAGAGGAGAGGGTTCATCCGAAAGCTGGCGAATAGCCACCATGTTGACCAAGGGCGCGGGCTAACCGGAATTATTCGGGTCGATGATGTAGAGGTCGGTGACATGGTTGCGCTCGACATGGTTGACAAGGAGGTGGTGGATGGTGTTCTGGTATGCAGATCCCGCACCCTCCAGCCCAAAGGGATAAGGCTTCGGCGGGTCCTCCATCGAGGCCTCATAGCGGGAAGTGGTCGGTGCAGCACCATGCGCCCCTCTAGAGTAGTCGTGATCACTAGATCAGAATGTGGCCACCATGAACGATGTGGCTGAGTAGGTCGCTCGGTTGTAGTGGCTTGGTGATCTTGGAGTACGGGAAACTCGTCGCTCGCTCTAGATTGATCTGAGACCGAATCCAAGAGGAGTTGACATTCTGCTAAGCGGTCTATGACCCGATCAGATCATCATTGCTGATGGATCTCCTAACCTAGCGGCGAGGTGTCGGGATCAGAGATGTTGTTGGAGGTGTTGGCATGATTGGTGCAGGGTGATCATGCACCATCTCCATGATCTCCCCGTTGCCTTTGGGGCTGATGACCTAGGTCATGGATCCAACCGTGAAGATGTGGCCCACCTTGGGAAAGGCCATGGAGCTCGGGAAAGTGACCATCTGGTACACCATGAATTCAGTACGCACACCCCCTACCTGGCGCGCCACTATTGATGAAATACGTCCAATAGTCTACTGAGGGGCATGCCCACGGTAGTAGATGAATCGGTGGAGGTGCATGTGAAAGAGCTGGATGGTGACACAGAACGCGAGAGACAGTGATTAGACAAGTTCGGGCCATCAGCTTGACATAATACCCCACGTCCTGTGTCTTTGTGGTTTATATTGCATATGATCCAATGAAAACGAGGGGGTCCCAACCCACCTTATATAGCTCGAGGGGTAGGGTTACAGATCGATTATTTCTATCCTGATCAGTTTTACAAGATAGGAAGTTACAGTTATTATGGGATCTGGCATATCTGAGCAAGTTTCCTAGATCGTCGAAGATCTTCACGTAGTCTTGTGAGGCACGCTGACTGTGTCATCTCAAAGGCTGGGCCTCCACTAGTGACGTGGCCCATGCGCAGTCTTGTGGGCTAGGCCTCCCCTAGCGGCTAGGCAAAAGGGGTGTTCAGGGCCAAGCCTCGACCAACTCCGCCCTGTGACCCAAGTCTCTGACCTAAGGCCTACTTTGGAGACTCATAAACCGTCAGTAGTCCGGGACCTCTCTGGCAGAGATCAGTGAAGCAAGAGGCCGGGGTGATGTGCATTGTGGAATCCAAAGCGTGATCATGGCTCGGTCACGTGGAAGAGATAGAAGGTCCAAGACCTATGAGCCAAATGGGAGTTCGCAAAAAACCTCGTTACCACAAAGGAAGAGGTTGAGAAAATGCTTTCTCATGTTCAACCAAAAACCATGAGCCTGTGCCCTAACGCACGCGCGTACCAGCACTTTCACGATCACTTCATGATCACAAAAATGCTCAGGGGCTACTGTCGGGATTATGACCTCGGGGTGTCCCAAGGCATCGATTAGTTAGCCAGCCACGTGGCCTGCAATACAGTAGCTAACGAAGGCCCGAACGACCGAGGCCTAGCAAAAGCTGAGCAGAGCAGGCCAGCCGCCAAGGCTGAGGTCATCCCCGACCTCTTCCATCTGCATTAGTACATGACACTCTCAAGACGCATGACCCGAGGCGGTCACCTACTTTGGGTATGATGCCCCTAGGGACCAGGAGCGATGACGGAGGGCACAACAGACACCGCGTTGCACTAGACGGTTGATGAACCACCATCGAGGCTACAATGCTGCCACGGCCGACACAGTAGCGCCACGCCACACCCTATCACAACACGACTAGAAGACCATGATGATAGCCATGACCAGACGTGCACTAGAAGACGATGTAGCTTGCAAGCCAAGTTAGCTAGGACCTCCCTCAGGCTCTCGACCCTTCGGTTGGGAGAACCTCCTATTTTGTATGTGCCCTGGCCCCGAACTCTATATTAGGGGAGCCAGGGCACCCACTTCAGACATTCTGAATCCTCTACCATTCCATTCATTCACCATTGTAGTAGGGCTCCTGGAGCTTCCCTTCGGGTAGCCCTTCGCCTAGCATAGGTCCTTCCATCACTTCCACCTTTCTTGCACACCCCATTGTAAGAACTCCAGAGCATTCAAGCGAGCAACACACACTTGATCATCTCTGAGACTAGACGCAGGGCTCTGGCTTGAACCAGTAAAAATCCTCGTGTCTATTGGATGCTACCATCGTCTTCCTAGAGCAGCGCGACAATCGTATAAAATTACTAGTCCGATTTACAAAACATCGATAGAAGGGTTCACACGGTTTCACCCAAACTACCTCTGAATAGGCCAGCCTAGTCCTTGGTCCCCATAACTTTCAATGAGAATGACTTCTAACTACAAGATTACCCTCACATAGATGCATTTGTGGCAACGACGAACGTTGCCGGTTTCACCCTACACAACATTCTCATAGATAACGGAAGCTTCGCTGACATTTTGTTCATTAAGCCTTTCGAGCAAATGAATCTCGACAAGCACACCCTCGACCAACCGCAAACTCACTGTTCGGTTTTGAAGGGAAGATGATTGATGCGCTGGGAAAGAAAGCTATACCTGTGTTATTAGCCGAGGGTGAAAAAGTCCGCATAGAAACAATTACCTTCGACACAGTAAACATGGTTACCCCTATACCGCCATATTCATCCACGATGTTCTAAATAGATTTGAGGTAGTGATAAAGCAGAGCTACCTGTGTATGAAGATGCCCTCACCGTTCGGCATAATCACTGTCCATGGGGACCAACTGGCCTCTAGGCGAATAGAAGGCAAGCCTATCCTAGGATACAGTCTCATCAACGAGGTGGCAAATAAACCAAGTGCCAATGAGGAGAGCAACGAAAGCATAGCCAGCCCAAGAGCATAGGCAGCCGAAGATACAGAGAGAGCTCCATTGTCCAAACTAGCGCCAGACAAATACATGCATATCGGCACTGACCTCACCCAAGAAGAGAAAGACCGCCTCACAGACTTCCTCCATGAAAGCAAAAGCATTCCTGCTTGGTCTGCAAATGACTTGCAGGGAGTAAGTCAGGAGCTAGCACAACACAACTTGAATGTCGCCCAAGTTTCGAAACCAAGAAAATAGAAACTGAGGAAAATGTCCACAGAGTGGGCAGACATAGCAAAAGCAGAAGTAAATAGGCTATTAGACGTCGGTGTAATTAGGCCAGTGCAATACCCAGAGTGGTGGCTAATGTTGCAATGGCCAGGAAGAAAAATGGAAAATGGCGAATGTGCGTAGACTTCACAGACCTCAACAAGTGCTTCCCAAAAGATCCGTACCCGTTACCGAGAATAGACAAGCTAGTGGACATCGCTGTAGGCTGCAAAATGATGAGCTTGCTAGATTGCTTCTCCGGTTACCATCAGATATGGATGAATCCCGAAGACAAAGAGAAAACAAGTTTCATCACACCAAGAGGCACGTACTGCTACCAGCGAATGCCATACGGGCTGCGGAATGCAGGCCCCACCTTTTCAAGGATGACCGCTGAAGCATTCGACGAGCAAAGAGGAAAAAATCTGGTGGCTTATGTTGATGATATTGTTGTTAAAAGCGACAAGAAAGAAACACTTATCCTCCAAGAAACTTTCGAGAACTTGACAAAGAGCGGTCTCAAGCTCAACCCCAAAAAATGCATATTCAGCATCAAAAAAGGGAAACTGCTTGGCTGCCTAGTATCCGCGAGGGGCATTGAGGCGAAACAAAAAAAATAGTGGCGATAATGAACATGAAGCCACCAGCAACCAGAAAGCAAGTACAGAAGCTAATGGGAAGGCTAGCGGCACTAAACAGATTCATCGCAAGATCAACCGAAAAAGGGTTGCCATTTTTCAGGATCCTATGAAATACCGAGCACTTCGAATGGGGCCCCGAGAAGCAACAAGCTTTCGAGACCTAAAAAGCTATTTAACCAAATTGACAACATTGTCCAAGCCTTCGCCTTTGGCCACCCTGTTGCTTTATCTGGCAGCCTCGCCCATCATGGTAAGCGCAGTATTAGTCGAAGAGAAGGAGCACGAAAAACAGAATGAAGCAGTTCCCCATATACCTCGTCTTGGAAGCCCTATCAGGAGCAAAGCTGAACTATTCCGAGCTTGAGAAAATAGCATACACTGTGGTCATGGCGTCAAGAAAGTTGAAACACTATTTCCAAGCACATCGAATCAGGGTACTGTCAGCACAACCTCTTGAGGCATTATTCCAAAACAATGAAGCCATCGTCAGAATAGGATAATGGGCCGTCGAGTAAAATGAATATGTGATCGAATTTGAGCATGGATCAGCCATCAAGTCCCAAGCACTCGCCGATTTCATTGCCGACTGGACACCAGCAGCTTTTGACACAACGCTTCAATTTGACGAACCCACTTGGACAGTGCACTACGATGGGGCATGGGGCATGTCTAACGCAGGAATATCAGCAATCCTAACACCACCCAATGGGCCCAAGCTTCAGTACACAGCGAGACTGGAGTTCCTTACTATCAACAACATAGCTGAATATGAAGTAGTGCTATTAGGCCTGTGAAAACTAAGAGCACTCGGCATCCGCAGATGCATAATCAAGTCTGACTCCCAGGTTGTTGTGGGGCATGTCGAAAAGGAGTTCACCCCGAAAGAGCCAGAACTGAGCGAGTACCTAGCAGCTATAAGAAGAATGGGAAAACACTTTGTTGGTTTCTCTCTCCGGCATATTTCGAGAAGCGAAAACTTGGAAGTGGATGAGTTGGCGAAAGCAGCAGTACAAAAGGAGCCCTTGCCAATCGACATGTTCTATCAAGCATTGACAATCAAGGCAATCAAAGAAGACGAGGACCACCCGCTCAACAAACACGCCATCTCTAGCGATGACTAGAGGGCACCTATATTCGCGTACCTCAACGGAACCTATGAACCAGGATCAAAGCATGAGATCAAAAGAATGAATTCCAAAATGAAGCACTACACCATAGTAGTAGGAGACCTATACAAAAGCAGAATCATAGCCCCAATGCTCAAATGCATCAGCAAAGAGCAAGATGCACTCAGGCATGTGCAGAGCACACAGAGGACCGCACAAAATCATGCATAGAGCAATGAGATAGGGTTTCTACTGGCCGATAGCAGCCGAAGATGCAAAACAGTTAGTCCGCAACTGCGAAAATTTTCAAATGTTTGCCAAAAAACAAAAGGCGCCAGTAAACCCAACCAGCTCAATATTCCCAACATGGCCTTTGCAGAGATGGGGAGTCGACATCGTCGGGCCCTACCAGCTGCTCTAGGAAACCTATGTTTCACCGCCATAGCCCTCGAATACTTCACAAAGTGGATCAAAGCTAAAGCCCTAGCAAAAATCACCTCAGGCACCCTCATCAGCTTTGTCGGGCAAAGGATAATATGTCGTTTTGGCGTACTAACAAACATCGTAGTGGACAATGGAAAGCAATTTGACTGCATAGAATTCAGAAACTTCTACGACGAGTTGGGGATTAAGCTAGCATTCGCGTCAGTCAATCACCCTGAGAGCAACAGAGCGGTCGAAAGAGCAAACAGCCTCATCTTCACTGCAATATCAAAAGCATTGTATGATTCAACGAAAAGAAAGTGGGCACAAGATCTGGTCACTTCGGGTTGGGGACACAATATCTCGATAACCAGAACTACATGATTTACACCATTTTGCCTGCTCTATGGTGTGGGGGTATGGCCCCCGGTACCCACAAGACAAGATATGGGCCATGCCCCAAAGGTGGCCCAGCCTACAAGATCAAGACATGCACCTCAAGACTACATGAAGATATGATTTATTGTATAATACCAAATAGGATATTTTCCTTGTAACCCTACCCCTCCAGAGTATATAAGGAGAGGCAGGGGTCGCCTAGACGATATATCGAATCTGATGCACAATCAATACAAAATAACAGGGCACAACATGTAGGGTGTTACGTCAAGCTAACGGCCTGAACCTGTATAAATCTTGTGTCTTATGTCTCTGTTACCATCTGGTTCGCATCACGCGCACCTCCACCGATTCATCTACTACCGTGGGTATATCTCTCGGTAGATTGCATCGATAGTGGCACGCTAGGTAGGGGGTGTGTATGCTGATCCTATGGTGAACCAGATGGGATCTCAAGATCAATGCCATCCATGGCAACTCGGCTTCCAGCGGTGGCGGCAACATCCTTCGGCAACAACAGCGATTTCGACCTACAGCGGGGACTCACCGTGCTTCCCGCGCGAGCTGTCCTGCTGGTAGATCGAATCGGCAAGTGTCCTAGCCAATCCGGTGTGCTTCATCTCCATGCCCACTGAGCCGACCGCTGACTGGCCGAGAGGCACAAATGTCATCGCCAACGACACCACGCAGCACCAAGCTAATCAAGATTGAAAGCATGCTTGCACCTACCATGCAAGATGATTAATTAAACATATGGAGTTCATGGGACCATGAGCGTACATCAACATGCAAGCCAAACTCGCATCTACGTGTGTGCATCATGGAGCATGCACGCACATACTCCTGGAGCATCAGCCACGTTCGACTACCACAACGAATTGCCGAACAAGCTAAGTCGATCATTTAATCTTCATTGTAATATCCTATGATATAGTATGTGTTCAGATGTCTATATATGCACAAGATTATTTTGGTAGGAATCCAACTACGCTCATCGTTCTCACATTGGTGGCACGGATCTCGTCGGCAAGCCTCTGGCTCGTTCGTAAGAGCATCGAATTCGATGCCGAAGAGCAACTTGAATAAGCTCGGTCCAGTAGAGGTCTGACGATGGCCTTGCCTCCTACGCGTGCAGAGTAGCCCACGAAGATCGGAAGCAGAGACGAGGACGAGGACATAATGTTCACCCACAACTCCTGCTCCTACACGGTTGACGCTCTCGAGGCGTTCCACAAGCCGGAGGCGCTATGTCAAGGACGATCAGCTACAGATCTGGTGCCCTGTCCGCATCGGGCGGAGTCGGATCCGACCAGTACCATGCAAGAAGATGCCAAGCAAGAAAGCTAATTATCAAGAGCTTTACAAACAACCAGCACGTACATACTAAGAAGACATGCAAGCTACGAGATGTGAACATGTGCACTCAGACATGTTTGCATAAGGCAAGCTCGCGTTCAGACTTGATACTGCTCATCTGCTTTTTCTTTGACCTGAGTACAAACAAGCTTTCACAATAGTGAGCCACGAGCGAGCCACTAAGCGAACCGTCTGAGCCGTCAAACAAGCTGCTAAGTGAGCCATCGAGTGAGCCGCCCGAACCATCAAGCGAGCCGTGCTACGTCGCAATGATGACCAGATGTTATGTCTAAAGATAAGTACCTTTTATATATGAATATTTAATAAAGTTTTTGCCACGATATTTCTTCATACTATTCTCTACATGATTATGCTCCAAACGACTTTTCTCCATGCTAAACATCTTCAAGATGACGCATACTATCGCCATTCAAATCGGACTACACCCTCGCCTCAGTCGGACACGCTCAAGGGCTTTGCCTCCCCACGTGAATTAACTGCGTCAGGCTTCGATTACGCCCATTTGCCTATGACTCCGCGTAGCCGCTCGAGTCACTGAGCCATCGACCCGCCTGAGCAGCCAAGCGAGCTGCTAAGCGAGCCACCTGAGTCATAAGCAAGCCACGCCGCGCCACGATGATGACCACCATGAAGAATGGCGTTGTGACAACAGCGACCGCCATCATGACGACAGGCCAGAAAAGTTCGAGGGTTGGGCAATTTCATCGCCGCTGACCAGTCACGTTTTCATTTGCATTATCCAGAAGCAGCCCTGTCCTCGACTTAGCACCTAAACATGCATGAGCAGTAGCGCCCTGTGTCATGAGCAAGCGGTAGTGGCTCCTCGGTGATGCCCACATTCCTAAGCGTGCACAAGAATTTTGGGATAGAACGCCCCACACGTCTGGTTGGTATAGTGCTTAGCACTCTCCAATGATCTCCATGCTCTCCAATGATCTCTATGCTCTCCAATGATCTCCATGTTCTCCAATATTCTCCATGATCTCCAATCTCGCCATGGTAAAGTGCTAAGCACTCTCCAATGATCTCTATGTTCTCCAATATTCTCCATGCTCTCCAATCTCACCACGGTAAAGTGCTAAGCACTCTCCAATGATCTTCATGTTCTCCAATCTCACCATGGTATAGTGCTAAGCACTCTCCATGCTCTCCTATGTTCTCCACGATATAGTGCTAAACACTCTGTATTTTCTCCACGGTATAGTGCTAAGCACTCTCTATTTTCTCCACGATATAGTGCTAAGCACTCTCCATTTTCTCCATGGTATAGTGCTAAGCACTCTCCATTTTCTCCATGGTTTAAGTGCTAAGCACTCTCTAATTTTCTCCAATAGTAAAGTGCTAACCACTCTCCATTTTTCTCCATTTTTAAATGCTCAGCACTCTCCAAATTTTACTACAATGTCCAGTGCTCAGCACGGGAATTTTATCATTTTCACTTGTTTCTTTGATCCTGCTACAAGATGCTGCTCTATCTTACAGTAGGCTCGGGGACTAAGTGTGTACACTTCACATAGCAGTGAGTGTACTATTTTTCCTCTTACTAGTCTTCAGCTAAGCTAGGGGCTGGCTATGTGCTCGGCTAAGCTGGGACTCAGTTATTCTGATTAACTGATCGTTGTACTTCTTTGATCTTGACACCAGGTGCATTCTTCACCTACTATCAGGCTTGGGGACTACAATGTATACATTACACCTTGCGGCGCATGTATCAATACTAACATCCTCTTTGACTAAGTCATGGATGATGATCATCTGACTTCGCTAACGAAGTCTAAGTGTGTACACTTCACCTAAGGTTGATGTCTCTGGCAAGCTCCGCCACTGTTTTCTCCACTGATCAACTGGTCGGACCGCTAGGTTCATGACCTTCGTCGCCAACCAGTTGGTCGGACTGTTCGGCGCTCACTTCTACTTAGCGCTCACTTCGTTGTCGACCAGTTGGTTGGGCTGCTTGGTGCTCGATTCTTCACCAACCAACTAGTCAGATTGTTCGTTGCTTCATCGCAAGCTAAGCTAGGACTTCTCGATGTTTAGATTGTTCATCGCTTCATCATCCGCTACGCTGGGGGCTCACCGGTTAAGCTAGGGACTCCTTGCATTTGGATTGTTCGTAGCTTCATGGCCAGCTAAGCTAGGGACTCAGCGTTCGGATTCTTCATGCAAGAGTCGCCAGCTAAGCTAGGGACTCTCTTGGTGGTCGGATCTTGCTATGTCTCAATGGTGTGCTATCAGCTTGCTCCATGCTATTCGGATCAGGGTGCTGATATTGGGCAGCATGTCTGGGTCTTGATACGCACATGTCAGATGATGTCGAGAAGCTTTTAGATTATTTTCTTTCAGCCTGCTACAAGATTCATTTATTATCTTCCAGCAGGCTCGGGGACTAAGTGGCTACACTTCACCTAGCAGTGAATACAGTGCTCTTTTCTTGATTTACCCTCCTTATTGACTAAATCATGGATGATTCCTCACAAACGGAGTCTAAGTGGCTACACTTCACCTAAGGTGGAGAATTTTCAAATTTTTATCTTGAGCCCCTTACATCCTTCTAGCAAGCCTTACTTGGCTAAGTCTGAGATCTACGTACCAGTTAAACCGGTCGGCTTCGACTTTCACCGCTCAGTTCACCAGTTAAACTGGTCGGCTTCGACATCCACCGCTCGGATCACAGGTTAACCTGATCGGCTTCACGTCAAACTGCTCGAACTTGTTCAAGATAGCGTTGCTTAAAGGATACAAGGCGCTCGGAGATTAGCTGTGGGGGTATGGCCCTCGGTACCCACAAGACAAGACATGGGCCACGCCCCAAAGGTGGCCCAGCCCACAAGATCAAGGCGCGCACCGCAAAACTACATGAAGATATGATTTATTGTATAATACCAAATTGGATATTTTCCTTGTAACCCTATCTCTCCAGAGTATATAAAGAAAGGCAGGGGTTCCCTAGACGATATATTGAATCTGATACATAATCAATACAAAATAACAGAGCACGGGATGTAGGGTGTTACGTCAAGCTAATGGCCTGAACCTGTATAAATCTTGTATCTTGTGTCTCTGTTACCATCTGGTTCGCATCATGCGCACCTCCACTGATTCATTTACTACCTTGGGTATACCCCTCAGTAGACTGCCGACCAGATTTTGTCGACATACGGCGAAGAGGCAAACACACCAGAAGAACTCAAGCTGGGGTCATTTTGAACAGAAATAGCGACAACAACCCCCATGTAGCGATATGTCGAACTCGAAGCCGCAGAAAACACCAAGCTCCAAGCAGCAGAAAACCTCAACAGATACCACCAAGAGACAAAAGCATGGAGAGACCAAAAAGTTCTATGAAAGAACATCAACCCTGGGGACATGGTGATTATTCACCACCCAGACAAGTAAAGCAAATTACAATCACAATGGTACGGCCCTTTCATCATAGCAAGAATGGTCAAACCAATGGTATTTAGGCTGCTCAATGAAGAAGGAGTCGAAACAACCGATAGATGGAACGCGGACAACCTTCGCCGTTTCTACCCCTAGCAAATAGCACTTTTACTTTTGCCCTAAAGTGGGTTGTAATTTTCCATTTATTTTTGCTACCATGACTCGGCAAGAGGGTCTGCGCTCTTTTTCCTCACAGGGGAAGCCTTTGCTAAAAGGTGTGAGGTTTTTTAATGAGGTGAACCCATGTACCCCTCTGGCAATTTAAATTTGCTCTTTTCCCCACTTCGGATCACCATTGCAAAAATGTCGAAACAAGACTTGCTGACGCAAGGTCTCGACTATCGATGGTACTCTTAAACAAGGTTGCATCACTCGATCACTGCCAAAATAGTGCAGTGACAAATTCAGCAACCTCAACCAGTCTAAGGACTGGACAAACACTTCGGCTCTCCAAAAATTTGAGAGATCGAAGAAGGCAAGCCCTAGGGCACAACAAACATTTCGCCACTCCAATAAAGTGCGAGGATGAACGATTCAAGCCATGAGCTATTCTGACTATCCACCTCTTCAAAAAGCACAAGAGAGTAAAGTCAAATGAAAACCTTGAAAACCCAACATACAAAAAAACAAACGGCAAGCCCAGAGGCTCATCGAACATCTCGCTCTAGCGAAAATACAATGAGAATACGCTAAATTAATCTATGTAAACGACAAAAACAACTTACCTCGTCAGCAAACACATCAAGGAAAAGCAAAAGCCAAAAGGCAATCACACTGAATAAAGGACTCGCCGTACCAAGAAACGACCGATCCACATTCAAGAGCACCACCAAACTCATATGGTAAATGCAACAACCTACCGCAACAACCAAAAATTAATAACCCCACGCTCCTAGAAACCTATAAATAAGATGTCTAAGGCCCCTCAAGATACCAGTTCAAGTTCTCAAGCTTAGCCCAAAATACCAGGATAGCCACCAACACCTCTAAGAGCGGGTGAGAGGATGCATCAGGGAGTTCACACATGGGAGTAGCGAGTAGGCTCGAGAGAGCATCAGGGGTCCTGGCTTTCGCCGGCAGAGTGAGGTCATGCGCATGGGATAAAAGGCTATATAGGCACAAAGAAATCAATAGCGAAGTATAGATGTCATGAGAAAATACGTAAGATCCAAGCCACATACTGTCCAAAAGGTGCAAGCGCCTGATTATCGCTACGAGTAGAGCTGGAGGATGGTTCAACAGGATGAGGATGAGTCACCACGACAAGCAAGCATGGAGGGATGTCGCAAGAAAAAATGTAACATCCCCCCATCAGGCGAAGCCACACCCCAAAGCTCTACACCTCCAAGAGACTGCATCCTTGCAGCAGCGGTGAGCTAGGAAGCGTGACACCATAGCGCCACACATTAACTTAGCTAATTCGCCTGACAATTTTGCTAATTCGCTCGGTCAAATAGCCAAGCATGATGTTGCGAGCCAAGAAGTAGAAGGGAAGATACCGATTACGCATATCTGCCAATACACCCAGCACTAACCCTATTTATAAAAACATATTTTCAATACTTCGAGCACGCAACAAGAAATATTTTAGTATTGGCCCGGAAGTCCCCTTGCCCCATAAGGTGGGGGGCGACATCTTTTCATTAAGAAATGCACCGAGGGGATGGCACAGGAGCCTCTCATGTGCTCGCGTATTCGCCTAGTCCCCTCGACCCGCAAGGTGGGGGGACAACGTCTTTCCATTAAGAAACACGCTGAGGGGCTGGCACAGGATCCTCTCACGTGCTCGCATATTCGCCTAGTCCCCTCGTCTCATAAGGTGGGGGGACGTGAAAGGTCCTTGTTTGGTTTTGGTAATTGAGTGACAATCTTAAATGGACTAATATGTGTTTGAGTGAGATACACCGGTGATTAGTCCACAAGTACATCATATGTGAGCAACCTATGCCATGGAGGTGAAATGGCTTGGATATGTTGCAAGGCTCACACATGTGATGAAGGAGCTCATTGCATTTGAGACATGACATGGAGTCATGTGACTAAGTTGGAGAAGATTAAGACAAGACTTGGCTTGATGGACCGGTTGCAAGCGTGAACTACATGTCAGAGGCTTTGGAGCGATGGACTACGTAATGGTGAAGCTTGAGCAAGACTTGGTGTCGATGGACCAAAGCAATGGTGAAGAGCAAGTGAAGTCAAGATCAATGAACCAATATGGTCACGTGATGATATGAAGTGGATAATATCATTTGTGATTGGTTGGTGCATGTGTTGCATCAACATTGGAGGAGATGGAATGGAATACCCAAGGCAAAGGTATAACCTATAGGGCATTTCATTTCACCAGTCATAGGTGTGTAGAGAAGTTTATGACCGGGTTTAGGATAGATGGTTGTACTATCAAGAGGGGCAAACTTGTTTGTATATCAGTCATCTAGTGCCACTTGAGTGATCTAACTTTGCATCGTTGCTAGGATCGAGTGGCATGGTAAATTGAGTGACTAATCCTTTAAAAAATGTTTGTGAAAATGCTAACACACATTCACATGGTGGTGTACACTTGGTGGTGTTGGCACATTTGCAAGGGAGAAGTTGTTGGAGTTGAATTGGATCAACTTGGAGAAGAGGGAAAGGTTTTTTGGTGTGCTCTCGAACTATGTGATGGCTCTTGGATTGGAATTATGCATTGATCCATTGTGATTTGGATTAAATATGCAAGTGGAATGTGTATCCCTCTGAATAAGCTTTCCAAAATGTCCAAGATCATCGAAATCGGAGTTCGGAGCTAAGAGATATGGTCATTTTAGTGTTGATCACACAGTGACCGGACATGAGTCCGGTCAGCACCTATGAGTCCGGTCACAGAGTCCAGTCAATATTCCTATGAGGGCTTATTTGGGGCTAAGATCAGACACTGGCACTTGGGCGCGACCGGACGCGACCGTGCCACTGTTTTGGGCCTAGAAATGCTGAGGGAGTGCTACCGGACACTGGGTGATGGTGAGTCCGGTCGATCGACTGGATGCGAAGTTCGTTTGCGCACGTTTGGAGCCATTGGAGCCCAACGGTAACATTAAAATTGTTAGTACACGTGGTGAGCATAGCGTGACTGGACTTTGGACTGGACTCTGGGGTGAGTCCGGTCAGTACGTAGAAATCAAGATGAGGGGGTAATGGCTATTTTAGCCCTTGGGGCTATAAAAGGAGTGTGTGGCTAGACTTGGCATATGCTTGGCACCCTTGGGACTTAGTGTCCATGCTTGGGGAGTGCTAGGAGATCCTCTAACTCACTTGTGCTTGCAAGAGTGCGAATCGATTACGAGTGAGTGATTCTAGTGCGATTGCAACATGAGATTGCATCGAGTGGCACTAGGTGTTTGTGTTGCAAGCCGGTGGTGCTTGTTACTCTTGGAGGTTGCCACCACCTAGACGGCTTGGGGGTGGTCTTCATCGAAGCATGCAAAGAAGATTGTGCGGTGCTCTAGAGAAGAGATTTTGAGGGGTATTGTGCTCACCCCACAGGAGCCGTGAAGTGCATCTCTAGTGGAGCGTGTCATTAAGCAACCCTCACTTGGTTCATGGGGTTCTTGTGGCACCCAACGTGTGGCCTTGGTGTGGTGTCAATTAGCTACCGAACCACCAAGTGAACGGTCGACACAACGGGGACTAGCGTGTTGGCAAGCACGTGAACCTTGGGATAAAAATCATCGTGTCATCCTTGTCTTCCCATTGGTTTGCAATCCCCTTACACAAGCTTGCAATTACTTTCATATACATTGTGCTTGTATAGTTGCTCTTGTAACTAGTTGACTTGTGTAGTTTGCTAGTTACATTCTTGCTTGTGTAGCATAGAAGTAGCTCGCTTGCGTAACTAATTTGGTTTTAGTTGTTAGTTACATTGCTTAGTTTGTGAAGCTAAGTGATTTGCACTCTCTAATTTGGCTTGTGTAGCCTTGTTATTGAGCATTGTTAGTGAGCTTAGGAGCTTTGTGCTTTTTCTTACTAGATTGTGTAGGACCTCCCCTGGTTGCTTGAAGTACTAGTTGCATAGGTTTGTGTGACCTTGCAAGCTAGAATTGTTAGGTGAGCTCTACCTAGCCTGGCACCTTTGTTGCCTATTTAGGATCTTTGTAAGGTGCTTGAAACTTAGATAGAGGGGTGTAGTCTTGGCTAGACTGATAGTTTTAATTCTGCATTTATCTCGATTAGCCGACGTGGTTAATTTTAGAAAGGACTATTCACCTCCCTCTAGTCTGTTATCCCGACCATATAGGATGGCGTATTTTCATTAAGAAACACCCCGAGGGGCTAGCACAGGAGCCTCTCGTGCGCTCGCATATTTGCCTAGTCTCCTCGACCCGTAAGGTGGGGGGGACAGTGTCTTTTCATAAAGAAATGCGCTAAGGGGCTGGCACAGGAGCGTCTCGCGCGCTCACGTATTCGCCTAGTCCGCTCGACCTGCAAGGTGGGGGGACGGTGTATTTCTATTAAGAAACGCACCGAGGGGCTAGCACAGGAGCCTCTCGCGTGCTCACGTATTTGCCTAGTCCCCTCTCCCTGTAAGGTGCGGGGCCGGAGTCTTTTCATTAAGAAACACGCCGAGGGGCTGACACAGGAGCTTCTCGTGCGCTCACATATTCGCCTAGTCCGCTCGACCCGCAAGGTGGGAAGACGGTGTCTTTCCATTAAGAAACATGCCGAGGGGCTGGCACAGAAGCTTGTCACGCGCTCGCGTATTCACTTAGTCCCCTTGCCCCATAAGGTGCGGGGACGGAGTCTTTTCATTAAGAAACGCGCCGAGGTGTTGGCATAGGAGCCTCTCGTGTGCTTGCGTATTCGCCTAGTCCCCTTGACCCGTAAGGTGGGGGACAACGTCTTTTCGTTAAGAAATGCACCAAGGGGCTGACACAGGAGCCTCTCGCGTGCTCGTGTATTTGCCTAGTCCCCTCAACCGGTAAGGTGGGGGATGGCGTATTTTTGTTAAGAAACATACCGAGGGGCTGGCATAGGAGCCTCTCGCGTGCTCATGTATTGACCTAGTCCCCTCAACCCATAAGGTGGGGGGACGGTGTCTTTTCATTAAGAAACGCATCGAGGGGCTAGCACAGAACTCTCTCGCACGCTCGCGTATTCGCCCAATCCCCTCATCCCGTAAGGTGGGGGGACGACATCTTTTCGTTAAGAAATGCCAAGGCAGCCATTCAGCAAAAGCACGAAGCGCAGTTGTTGGCATTTATTAACACAAATAGAATATGAAGGATTCCATAAGCACACAGAATACCATTGTACCATTTTACCCGGAGTATTCCACGTATCGTTATTTATATTTTACCATAGGGAAACAATAGAGTAAAGATTATTGTATATCAAAGGAGTATCTATCACTCAACATACCATCATAGCTAGAGCAAGGGATAAAGGTAATGATAGGAATTAAGCATAATGACACTCAAGGGATAGATCACTAAGATATTGTAAACTAGTTAACTTAGGAGAATAACGGGTGAGGTAGATTTCTATGATATTCCTAATACAAGATCAAAATATATATACACACAACTATAGCTAAGACTAACTCTACTCTTATGCACTTCGGGATGCCGCTTAGATAGTAGAGCACCACGAAGGATAACTCTACTAACGCGACTATGGTCCTACAATTTAAGAACCTACTCAATTCAGTATGGACTACAAAGGATAGATGGGTCTGTCACCTCCCACTATTACCACACAAACAGGAAACAAGGTGTACTCACAGGCAGAGCATCGTAAAAGCACCATGCTTACATGAAGCTCGGCTACTTAGCTTAACTGGTAAACTAACAAGCTAAGCGCTCTATGAACCAGCACACAAATGTATTGATAACCTTTAACTAAGCGAGATATATATTCAAATTAAGCATAGTCATATAGATAGGAATATGATAAATTGATAATAAGTCTTACAAGATGTAGAAGTGAAGATACAAGGCTTTGTCGAGCCTCTAAGACTAGATCCGGAGCTTGAGCATGAGCCAAACTCGACCCTCACTCCTGAGCTACTAATCTACAACATTGGAAAGTTCTATACCTATTCCTCCTGGTGTGTCTTGATCTGAATCAGAGATATGAATTAGGGTTTCCAAGATGCTCCAGGGAGGGGGGTAGGGGCTGCTATTTATGAGGGGCCCCTGGCACCCTCCTCCTCTTAGTAGCCTCATTGGTACTAAATTTTACACCATATCTAATTAAAATGCACATGGGCCTTTATGGGCCAAATTCTGAATTGAGCCCATAAATGCATAGCATGGCTCTATCTTGTCCCTCTATTTGAACCGATGTTGAACAACGCCGTAGATTGATCCTCAATGGCGGTGGAAGAACCGACGTCGAAGCGGAGACTGACCAGCAGAGCCCACAGGCCGGCCGACCTACAGGTGGGGTCGGCCAGAACCACATGTCAGCCTCTCATGATTTGCTTTGGTGGGTTGCCTTCTGGTGTGTTCTAGATCCTTCCCAAGTAGTTTTCATCATGGATAAACGTGATGTAATCTGATAATTAAGTCCCCCTTGATGGTTTTCTGGATAAACCCTCCTGCATTCACAGATTCACCAAAACTCATGGAATTCATTAGTTTAAACCCCTATACCTATGTTTGGTGATGGAATTAAGTATATATGCAAGTTATGTTGACGGTTTATAATTGGTGTTAGTGACCGTTAACAAGCTCCCCCAAGCTTAACCTTTGCCAGTCCCTAAGCAAAGCTAAACTCAACGATAGATTAGGAGTTGCTACTATGCTTTTACGCCTCAAAAGTACACATGCGTTCAAACAAAAATTCTCCACCGGATTAGAGTAAACCGATCTGTTTACACCAGAATTTTGGAGAAGAACACGGGAATTCGAAGGCTTCCAAGATTGTGCCAATCAAGGAATCGATTGCATAAGGATCGATATCAGCTGATTCAGATATGACTCTAGAATCAGATCTCTTTAGATGACGTCAGCAGATAGCGATGATGAGCTACGGCTGGCGCCAAGAAACTACATATCGGACTCTACAAAAAGGGAAAGATTAGGGTTCAAGTTATCTTAAATTAGGAATATTTTTTTCTATGCCAAAGATTGTAATGAGTCATGCTCGAGTAGGATTCATGTTTAGGCTCCGGGTATAAATATTGGACCCCGGCTATTGTAAGAGGACACACAATTAATCAAATACAAGTTACTTACTTTTTCGGCTCCGGCCACCCCTTAGGAGTAGGAGTAGAGTAGATCTCGGTGAGTTCTTCAGCGAGCAGGGCTGCATCAGTCCGGCCGACCTTCGGCTTGTCTATAAATACCGTCATGGCATATACTTCTATTTGTGCGGCTGCATCGATCCGGTCGACCTCCACTGCGACTCTAGTATAAGCAAGTTATCGACTCTTGTTTAGTTCAAGTATGGCTGCATCGATCCGATCGACCTCCACTGCTCGAACTAGATTAAGGTCAAGTTATCGGCTCCATCTAAGGGTGGCGTCCTTTGGATAGATTCATTAAGTTACCGATATTGCTTATTGCTTTCATTATTTATTTAATTACAGCAATATCACTTCGCCCAATTGGGATTGATCTAGATCGGCCTTATATCTTGTATAACCCATTGTTTATTAATCTAAATTGATCTAATCTGCACTTTAAACGATGAGTTATGTTTTATCGGCTGTTTTATGTCAATCTTCATTGTGCATAGTGTGCGGTTAAGGCATGTCTGGTCTTGAATACATCTATTGGCTAACGAGAACCGTTCCATGGCCCGTTATCACGGTCTGTGTGATTTTGCCTCACACCCCACTGTTAGCACCGTGGAGTGGGGATCGTTATTTGGTAGATCTGTTCCTGATAGGGCATGACTTTAATTGTGCGCTATGCCTGAATTGGCTATTTTAGCTGATATCAAGTGTTTTCATATATGCAGTTCACGTCATGAGACCGTTGAAGTAAAGATAGGTTGAAAGATATGTTAGCCCCATGATCTTATTATTGTATTACGGCTTGTATGATTCTGCCTCATGCCCCACTGATATTAGTAATAAGTTAGGGTCGTCGAATTTATCGTTGTTTCTACAGCCTGCAAGATTCTGCCTCATGCCCCACTGGTCATAACGATAGATGATATCTAATATGTTCATTAGATTTATCTCTATTAAATGGTTAAATAATGATGAGCTGCTTCTTCTATATAAAAAGGGATTTTGGTTACTTGCAGTCATTGGCTTAGCATAAATTGATTATTGTTGACATCCTATTGCCATTGACCAGTATTTGTCTTAACGATATTCATCCTGAATTATAATCGATTTTCCTTCCATAATTCCATGAGTTTTAACTGATTTATTCTTATAAATATGCTGGAATTGACTATTTAGTCGATCTCCATCCACATCGGCTCTCAGAGCCATACATTCGAGACTGTCTGGCAACACCGACATGTTCTGCCTTAAATTACTGATTAGCTTTCTCTCCTTATCAATTGTAGGGTCAAATTGACTGGCACGTCTCGGGAGGAGTGCGCAGGATCGATAATCCCTGCGTTGAAGCTAGGCGGATCTCTAGCTGCATCGAGCAGACCCTTCCAGCTTGCTCATGTGCCCCGGCACGAGATGAAATTTTGTGCCAACACGATCTGACTTTCAAACTTACCCGTATTACCTTCAACCATGGGGCTTCACTTGTGTCTTAAGCAATTGAAAGACAGAACGATCAAGTCAAGAACTATATCTCAAGTTCTTTGTTTAACCATAGTTCCAGAGTTTTTATAAGTTTTCAAAATAAAACTCTGAGATTCCATTGCATGACACTCTAAAGTCTCTCAATATATGTGGTATTTGTGGATCCTCACCAAGGCAATAAAGATTTTATGCCCTTTTCTCTTTCTACTACTAAGGCTTATGTGAAGTTTATAGGTAGGGAGAAAGCCAGAGCATACTTGCAATGCATATATTGTAAAGTCAAACCTCGGATCCAAAGAGAGTTGAGTCATACAATCAGATCAAGATGTGCATGTGTGTGGATATATGGTGGATAACCTAATTCTACTATGCTCCTTCAAAATATTCTCTCTTTTGAAACTTGGAAATATTTCTGCAAGAGAACATGGGCTATCTTATTCATCTCTCTTTTTTTCTTTTAAGGCAGACATCTAGGTACCCATTGTTTTAAATAAGGCGGATCTCCAGCTCCATCGAGCGGACCCTTCCGGCTTGCTCGTGTGCCCCGGCATGAGACAAAAGTTCATGCCGACACACGTTCTGGCACGCCTGGTGGGACCCCACAATCATCATGGCGGCTTACAACAACAACGACATCCTTATGGTACCTTATGAACACCTACCTGATGGAGATAAAGATGTCATCAGCAAAGCTATAGAAGAATTTTAGAATAAGTGTTTGTTGTCCTACACCAAAACACGCGACAATACAATTGTTCAGAAATATCCACTACCAAGAGTTCTATTGCATGTGCAAACAGATGTAGATGAAACTGAAGACAGACGTTTCTTCACAGAAGCTATAAACAAGTATGTTCATGATGCCATATCGAACCATAATGAAATTTTCTTGAACACATTCCACAACACCATGAAGGAGGTGTTTCATAGGTTTCCAGTTGATTAGATTGGACTGGCTTATTACAATATTCCACATCCATCGACCTAGGAGACTAATGAAGTCAGTACCAGCCATCAAGAAGCAGCACCAGCTGGTAATGATGATATCCTGGCAGTTCAGAGTTCATCTGAGCAAGCTCAAGGTGTTACTACGAATCAGATACAGTATAATCCTGGATCGTTAGTACAGCATGTGCAACAGCCGGCGAGGCAAGGCAGAACCAGATGATTAATTTTGGCACATCAGGCCACATACCATCATCGGCTCAAAAAATAGCACCATCAATTCAAAGAATTCATAAAGATATAGACCCTCATGTCTACAATCAAAGACTTCAAGCAGCAAACCAACAAAAGACCCAGCAGATAGAGATTCCACAGGGGTATAATTATTGCATAGACTATAACACCCTTCACATGATTCTGAATCCAGGGTATCAAGGCACACGGGATTTCAATCCACAGATGGGTCAGTAGGTGCAAAGAAATCCAAATTCACATGTTGACGAGTTATTGCTAAAGGTAACCAAGATGATGAAAGAATCAGTTCGGTCTGAAACCAAAAGGGCTGACCTTCTCGTACAAATGCCCATATCTAGAACGGTATGATTTGGTCGCACTTCTTATAAATTACAGGATCCTAGAGTTTGCTAAGTTCATTGGCCAAGACAGCACATGCACAATAGAACATGTCATTCGGTATCTTACACAGTTGGGTGAAGCATCTGTTGAAGGGGCCCATCGAGTTCGTTTCTTCTCCTTGTCCCTGTCAGGGCTAGCCTTCACTTGGTTTTCATCACTGTCAGTCAACTCCATTGCCAATTAGGCTGACCTCGATAAGAAATTTTATACATATTTCTATACTGGGACTAGAGAAAAGAATATTATCGATTTGACAACTATAAGGTAGAAAACTAATGAATCGGGCACTAAGTTTCTTCAGAGGTTCTGAGAGACTAGAAATTTGTGCTTCTCATTAAACTTGGTTGGTGATTAGCTAGCTGCTTTGGCCATTCAAGGAATGCTGCCAACATGGAAAGAAAAGCTGCTGGGACAAGAATTTGACAACTTGGGTCAATTGGCTCAACGAGTGGCAGCGCTCAATAGCCAGTTCTAGAATATACGTAGAGATACCCGATTCCAGAAAAGTACCGCAATGGTCAAAGCTTATAATCCATATTCGATCGATGACGGCTATGAAGATGAAGAAGAAGAGGTTGCCATGGCTGAATGGAATTGGGGCAAAAAGATAGTAATGGTGCCAAATCCTTGGGGAAGAGGAGTCAAGGAGAGCTATGACTTTGATGTCAGAAAATCAGACAAGCTCTTCGATTTCTTGCTTGAGAAGGGACAGATCAAGTTGCCCGATAATCATGTTATGTTGCCCCTGATCAATTGAAAAATAAGAAGTTCTACAAGTTCCATAACGCTACTTCTCATCCCACTAATGAATGCAGAATTTTTTGACAGCATATACAAAGGGTTATTCAGCAAGGAAGACTCAAATTTGATACGCCTTGGAAAATGAAAGTTGATGATAATCCTTTCCTAGGAGATCAAAACATGGTCGATGCTAGGCTGCTCAAAGGAAAGACTAAGGTCCTGACATCAACCAAATCAAGAGAAGCCAGAACAGTCGATCCCGAGATACAAATATCGGCTGACAAATACAGAGAAATTAGAAGACATCGCGACAAGCAAAAGAGTCAATATGAGCAAGAAGAAACGTTAAAAGGTGGGGCGATAAAAGTCATGGGTTACATCTCAAATTCTGTTGAATAAGTGGCAGCGGCAGAAGGAAAAGGATTATCAGCGTTGGTTAGAAGAACAAGAATTCTAGCATGATCAGGAAAAAAGAGGTATGAAAGAAAGCAAGCTGAATCGCATTGGAATTATCCTTTCTTCAGACATTACTGGAACAAAGGTTTGAAGTTGCCTACCAGAAATAATTGTCCAGAGTGCAGCGATCAATATTAGGAGTTTAGGCAATCTCAAGCCAACCACCGGTCTATCCATGCTCAAGATGCATGTCATCATAATAACATGGATCGGCGCTTAAAAATGGAAGCGTTCATAATCGGCTTGGAAAAAGAGTTGTTGATCAAAACTGAGCTGATTATGAAGAAGAAAGTAATGAAGAAGAATATGTTTGGCAGGAAGGCCAATGGTGTCCAGGAGGTTTTACAAGAAGCCAGAAGAGAAGGGTGCAACGCCTAAGGAATAGAGAGTTGGAACAGGCTCAGGCATCCGGTAAACCTCAAGTATGGCGTGCTAAGCAAACAGCCAATAGAAGGCAACCATTGGCTAATATTCAAATGGCTTTTCTGTTGCCATCAGAGTTGAGAGCTCCGGCAGATCAAGAAGTTTATTCAAATTTTGATGAATCGGAGTATGAGGAGATAGTTGCCAAGTTGACTGTTATACAACAAGCAATATTTGATAAAACAGTCAAGCATCGGCATTTAAAAGCTTTATATGTGAAAGGTTTTGTTGATGGGAAGCCGATGAATAAGATGTTGGTGGACGGAGGTGCTTCTATCAATCTCATGTCTTACACCACTTTTCGTAAACTTGCCAAGGGACCAGAAGATCTGATTGAGACTGACATGATGCTTAAGGACTTTGGAGGTAATGCATCTAAGACCTGGGGGGCAATGAATGTTGAACTAACAATCGAGAGTAAGACTCTGCTCACCACATTCTTCGTCATTGATGGAAAAGGGTCGTACAGTTTGCCCCTTAGTCGTGATTGGATTCATGTGAACTGTTGTGTACCATCGACCATGCATCAGTGTTTGATTCAATGGCATGGAGATGATGTTGAGCTGGTTCGCGCTGATGAGTATGTGAGTATCGCAACAGTCGATCCAGTCTTTTGGGAACTAGGAGACTTCGAATGCTTTTCTGGCAAGTTATGGGAAGGAGGCTTCATTAAGATCAGTAATGAAGGCCAACAGCCGATCCAAGCAATCGGCTCTGAGAGTTTGTTTTGATAAATAATCATGGCTTCGCGTCGGCCGTTGGATTAAGGGGAGTAAGCATTGGTCCTAGAGATAGGCTTAGGCCAACGTATGTGAACACTAAGTCGAATCATAAGTGCAATCCAGAGTTGATAAATCTATTAAAGGAAGTTTTGTTTCGCTTAATGAGATGCTTGGCCTGGACCGTTCGATCGTTTAACCTTTGGTCTGAAAAGTGCTGATGCAACCTATCAATAGCGATCGATGAAAGATATTTGAAGGGACATTATCCTAACATTTGATCAACACTTGATAGCCGATTCATTTAGTTGTCGACTCTAATAGCCGGTACCGGAAGGTATCGCCTTTAGTTCAAAAAATAAAGACCTTTGAATATATAAAAGCCGATACGATATGTATCACCTCCAGAGCAAAAACAAAAACAAAGACATTCATGACACATACAGGGACATTGCACTGAGATACATTCATGAAAAAATAGAAGGTTTCATTCATTAGTTTGCCCTAAGAACAGACTAATCAAAGACCTTATTCACCACATCCTGAGCAGATGTGATGTCCACGATGGCCTCAGCCGCGATGACAAACTCCTCAAACAAATCGTCTTGCTCCTCGGGGCTGTCACCCATTAGGAAACCAGTCTCCATGGCGTGGAGCTCATACCCGGCCTGGACTTGCGCCGTGGTCAGCGCCACCGACGTGCCATGACAAACGCCGTGGAGGGCGATCTCCTAAACACAGGCCGGAATGTCTTGGAGGCGAGCGTTGATGAGGGGGCCCCGAGCATTGACGGCTTCCACGGATGTATTTGCCACCAGTTGGAGAGACTCCAACTGCACTATCAGGGCTAAAAATCATAGAAAATAGAAGAACTATCAAGATAAAGATGGTGGAAATCAGAATAGAAGCGTTCATGGAACTCATCTTACCCACCACTGTGGCGTCAGACTTGGCCAGCTGCGCTCGAACGGCACTAGCCTCCTCCTTGGCCAGATAAAGGGCTGCCTAAGAGACCCCAAGGGGGATCTCAAGCCAGCCATTTTCCTGAGTCGCCTCAGCATAGCGGTTCTGAGCCGCCCTCTACTCTCAAAAAAATGCCGAGTGTTGTCGCCGTTGTAGGAGTCGGAAGAATCCGACGACGAGGCCGGCGCAGAAGATGCAGCATTAGAGGGCTCGCTGGCCCTAGGAAGAGGACGAAGACTATCATTCAAAACAAATCTATAGACAAATCAGAACAGTTCATTGTCACAAACAAAAGATATCAATCTCACCTCATGCGCCGCAGGCGCTGGTTCACCGGCATATTCTCCTCCGGGACCTCTTTCGCCGCACGCTTGCCGCGGTTGTCCTCGCCGGCCATGAAGTTGATCAGATCTATAAGAAGGGAGGAAGGCCGCTATAGAGTTCTACGAGGGTGGAGAAGTGTAAAGGAACAGGAGCGGTTGCGAGTGCATATGTGTTCGAGGCCGGAGCCCTCGCCTGGTATTTGAAGCCACGGAGCGAAGAGGTAGATGCCTCGGGATGTGCAAAAGGCAACCGCAATTAGTAGAAGGCGAAGTGCCACCTCACTAATACCAAAGGGAATACGGTGTGGGGTGACTAAAGACAGAAGATCAAGGGGTTCTCTTAATAAAGGTCATGTTTTCAGACCTACATGGTATTAAGATCGAGAGTCTAGAATAGGCTATTTTTGAATCGGCTCTTTAGCTGAAACAAAGAAAACACAATGAAACAATGGAAAGTATAAGTATGGTTGTCATTGGTTCTACACAAGACATATGTTGATACATGTCTAGAACATCCTGGATCGCTTTCAACACTTCTAGTCGGATAGCATCAACTTCTGTGATCTGTTGTTTGTCTTCTTCGGCTGATCCAGGAATGCTCTCGAGGCTACTTCGGATGGCTCTGCCTTCTCTAACTTTGGCCAATAGTTCCTATTTCTTTTGTTGAATGGCATCAGGTATTTGAGCTAGGGTGGACTTATGACGATCAATGGCAGCCTTCACATTTTCTAGCTCCTTCTCAAGTTCTGCACGCCTGGCTTCCAGTTGAGACAATTCTGGGTCAATACTAAGGGAGGAGTTCTTCAAGTGATCAATCAACTATGTCAGTTCTTTAGCCTCTTGCCTGTTAGAGTTCCCCTTGGCCAACAAAGTTTCACGATCGAATAGATTCCTCTGAGCCTGTTTCACCCTCAGGACCTGATCTTCAAAAATGGATAAATGGGATAAAACTCTAGAGAGAGCCAGAGATGGATTACCCTTAATGACCAAGAAGGCTCTATGCGTTGAATCAATGTCTTGGACTAAATCGGCTATATTCTTCTCAAACATTGGCAGAACATCTCTTAGCTGATTTTTGGTCTCTTCTGACAAAAACTCCCTTGGAAGAAGTGGATGACGATCTGATTTCATCCTCATCAAGATACTCCTCAAGATTGAAAGAGTAACTCAGGGCTAAAAGATTGAGTGCCTGTGTATAAGGAAATCTTGATTAGAAGGTTTAAATCAATTGATAACAAATGGATGGCAAAGAAGATACAGTACCTTCTCTACAGTAGCCTCTATCTGAGAAGAAGGAACAGTTGATGGTGCACTAATAGCATCTGGTTGAATCGGCTCCGAGCTTTCAACATTGGTATCTGCAATATCAAGGAAAATTTTAGTTCATAATTATTACAGAAGAATAAAAGGGACATATAACTTCCTTACCATCAGTTGTATGCCGAGCTAGGGAGTCAACAGTCTGAGTGTCGATGGCAACAAGATCACCTTCGATGCCGATAGGATAATTAAGTGGACTATCAGGCTCCTGCTCTTGTATGGGTGTTTCCTTAGGAAGTATCTGGCATGGTCAGAAGCCAGGTGAAGGATGGAAACCGAGTAGATCAAAAAGTTAAAGAAAATACTCTAACAAGCATCAAGGATAAAACTCACATTTTCTGCTGTTATGGAAGCATAGGTTATTTCAACCGAAATCGACTCCTTTTGAGGATCAGTCGATGGGGGTTCGGTTGGTACTGAGTCAAACACCTGGGATAGCAGTTCCGCACCTAGAGCAGGCTGGGACGCAATGCTCGATAACTATGAAGGAATGGATCCGGCACTCAAGTACTCATAAGACTGCATTGATCCAGTAATTCTAAGGCCGATCAACATGTAAACATCGGCCAGAGTGATGGTCATTGGACCGTGACCAAATACAAAGGCATTAAGGGTATTGGACTAGAAATAAGATGCGGAAATCAAGAGTGAATCATTCCTCTCCATCCCGGACAACAAGAGTGTCAAGCATTGATTCAAAACATAAAGCTCCCAATCTCTACCCTTTTTATCAAACACCCTACAGAACCAATTTCTCCATCCCTTAGGCATTTTGTGTCATTTTTTGAAGGGAGTTTTGGTATTCCAAGAGGACAAATCCACTGCAGACTGTTTGAAGGGGATTTGGTTGGTTTCTTAATGGATGAAATCAGATGGATCAGGATCACCCATAGGCATGAGAAAATAAACATTAGAAGCAACAGCTGATGGAATCAAGGTTTCGTTCCTCATTTCCTAGAAATCAGATGAAATAAATTTAAGGGAAAAAGAAATACAGGGTGGCGACCGGTACTTGGAGAATGGGAAACTTGGAAGGCATACCTCAGGGACGCGGTCGCTGGTCACCATTAAAGCCGAAGTAGACTTGAACCTGATGAAGAACGCTTGAATAACGGCTTGATAAGACAGAGGATTTGCAAGGGTTTGAGGCCTTGGCGATGACGGCATTGGATATTAAGATTTGCTCAAGAAAAAAGGGGGAAAGCAAACGGGTCGAGTGAGTTGGAAGAGGTACTGTTGGGATATTATATAAAACTCAGTCCAGGAAGTCAGGAATCATGCGTATATCTCGGAATAGAACGGTTGCGGTGTGGTAAACGGATAAATAGGAATTTTGGAATAAAATCACTTTTATCCCAAAATTGGGGGGCATTGTGGCAGAACCTCCTAAATTATTGGGCCCACATGCCTTGTCACTGTCCAACGACTTTTGACACCTGTGCATATGTTCCCAATAACTTAAGAAGACTGTCAGGTGTCCTCGGGGAACCCTGAATCATCCACGATTTCTGAGCAGGATCACATTACAGAGTTATTGTAGTATTACAACAGTTTATTCAAATAGATACACCAGAGTAAAAACAGCGGAAGTCTTACAATAACATAATTTACAAACCAGTAGTTTCAAACCATATAACTAAGTTCGATAATTAATACAAACCAAAGTAGTGGAGTGGCATTATAATATATTACAAAACACACAATTAAAGCTGCCCTGCCCAAGGGCCACACATTTACTTATCGTCATCGCACTGAACAACAGTCATGCAGCACGATCCAAAACAGATCTGCTCATGAGCCTCACCTGCAACAAGGGTCAATGAACCCTGAGTACAAAAGTACTCAACAAGACTTAACCGAAATAAAACTGATAGAACTCAGAAATGCAGGCTCATGGGATTCAAGGTATGGCTTTAGCAATAATCAAAGTTCTTTTGTGAAAAAGCACTTTAATAAAATTCTTTATATCAACATTAAAACATCATAAGGTCATATACAAAACTGACATGATCCGTAATGAGATCATGAAACTTTATATCCAACACTTTCCCGAACCATTCTCAAATTCCAGTTACTTATTACTACGATGATGAACAGTGAGTTGAGTCTCCATAACCGAGGAGCAACGACGATTCGAACCGATTAAAAACCCAGCTGGGAATTCCAGACCACACGACATATGCAGGTCACCGACCTACATATACCAACCTACCCTCGAATCCTCTAAACAAGAATGGGTCCACGCCACCCGAGAATATAGTACTCCACCAATCTAGCCCATTGCCACGTGGGTACACGCTATTCCCACCATCTCTCCACTCTTAGTGCGCGAGTAGCCATTCTCGTAATAGAATAGCCAAGTTAAGGCTTACCGGAGTATGTCGTTAGTACTACAAAGTCTCACCTCATGCAATTCAACAACGGACGGACCTTAATCGACATAGGCGGAAAGAACCCGCTCACAAGACCTCCATGTCTTGTGGCTCACACACACCGAGTCCACCCGGTCTAGATTTATTACTCCACATTCCCATATCCCATGTTAACATAAGTAATCAAAGTTCCATTTAAAACTTGTAGGTGACAGGTAATCACCCGACTTTTATCGTTCTAAGCATAGCTAAGCAAAACTAGGCATATACGAATTTAAAACTGGTAATATGGTAAATATGGAATAACAAGGTTGGTAATGTACCAATTTGGTTTTCACTAGACTCCTAATCACTTAATGCAATAAAAAGAAGCAAAATCAAAATCAATTTGAAAAATACAAGGTAGGGTTGTATGCATCCGGGGCTTGCCTTCGTTGACGGAAAAACCTGGGTCCAGAGTCGTTCCACCGATATCAACACTAACCTCCACAGACAGATCAACCTCCTCAACTACTTGATTAACTACCACGTGTTTACCTTCGTTCACTACATGTAGTAATAATGCCATGTTTAACATGATGCGGAATACGAAACATGATGCTCGATGATGGATGCAAAATTAACAACTTGAATACAACTTTCCTTCGCGGTACAGTTACAAGTTAAACTAACTAAACCATTTTCGCAACACTCACATCAATTGCCAAGGATCATCACCAACTAATGACCCAAGGACATCACTCAATCAAAAACTCAAACAAAAACCTAAATCACTAAAGGTTACTATTTGCTTTTATGAATTAATGAATTAATTAAGAATTATGAAATAAATCAACTTGTTCCAATTGGCCTCAAAATTTTTTAAAATGTTCATCACATGATAACTAAGTGACAAAACAAATTTCATAATTTTTGGACAATTAAATAAGCCTTTAAAAATCATGGAAATCCATTTATTAATAAATTGAGCAATTTTTATCACATTCAAAAGGTTCTGAAAAACCATATTTCATATTTTTCTTAAATAGTATTCATCACAGAGGTCACACAAAAATTTTCATAATTTTTGGAGCTCTAAATAAATCTACACAAAAATAACAAATTGCATCACTATTCATTCAAATCTGAAAAACAGAAAATTCATTTTGAACTACACAGTCGCTGACACCCGGGTCCCACTTGTCATCCCCAACCTCCGGCTTTGACCACGACAGCGACGGCGCTGACCGGCGCTAACTCACCGATGGCGAGACCAACGGCGAAGGCAACTGCACCACCACGTCCCCTACACTACTACACTTCGATTGGTGGCAAAAACAAGACCCAACACTGACTGGACCGAGCACAGCGACGAACATGGCGGACACGACGGCACGGCCGCGCTACGCCGGCAACACAAGTGTGGTAGAGGTTAAACACTTAGCACAGAAGGGTTCAGCACCTCACCCCGAACACGACTGAGCAACGAGCAGGGTCGGAGGAGCAACGAAGAGGCTGGTCGACGTTCCGAGCAGGCATGGCGGAGCAGACCATCGTCGGTGGCGATGCTCCGATAGCTATGGTGGTCAAAATGAGAAATCAATGGGTCATAGAGTACCACGGCATCATGGCGAAGCTGAAGCAAGACTCAGCAGGGGCAGAGGCGCACCGTGGAGCTCTGGCCACGGCGAAGCGTGCTCGACGGAGACGTTGCCGGACGTGAGGAAGAAGAGTGCGCAGAGCAGTTTTCCGATGAAGTCAAGCAACAAAAGCGGGTCGGTTGGGTGCGCAAGGAGCAGGCGGAACTATTGAGCGCTACGCTACGACGGCACAGGCACTGGTTTGACGGTGGGAGCCCGTCGGAGATGAGGAAGGCGACAGGAAAACAGAGGAGGAAACGGCAATGACGACAGCGGCTCAGGTTATAAAGGATGGCTAGGAAATGCAAGGAAGCCACGGCGAAGCCATTTCCCTCGCCAGCGCAACACCCAGACGGCCACGCACGCGACTAGAAGCAAGCCGAAGGATCGCCGGCAATGTAGCTTAGGCGGTGAACACTGTTCACAGATATTACAAAATTGTCATTCGCCAAAATTCATAAATTACTCTCAAATTTTCATAACAACTCAAAAATCTCCAAAAACAAAAGTTGTTCAAAATCAAAAGTTCTACAACTTTTATTTTATAACCAACCCCTAATTCGGTCTACATTTTAAAATGACCTTTTGAATTCAAATAGGGGACATTTAAGGAATTTCGCCTTTTCAATTAACTTAAAATTTTACTAAACAACTTGAAAAACTCCAAAAACAAACTTTATACAAATCAACAAGCCCTACAATTTTTCTTTAAGGCTCAACCCCAAAATGTGCTTCGATTTTGAAATGGGTTTTCAGGGTAGGGTTTAAATGTTGAAAATCAGGGTTTTTCGAAATTTCAAATCAATACAAAGATTTCAAACTTGATTCAAACAATACCAAGCAATACTTATAACATAAATGTAAACTTGTTTTAGTGAATGCATATCAAAGTTTGCAATATGACCAATGACTTGCAATGCATATGATGATATGTCCAGTTTTTAATACTTAAACACCCGGGGTGTTACAAGCATGTGTTTACACCAGAATTTGGGAGAAGAACGCGGTAATTCGAAGGCTTCCAAGATTGTGCCAATCAAGGAATCGATTGCATAAGGATCGATATCAGCTGATTTAGATAAGACTCTACAATTGGATCTCTTTGGATGATGTCAGCAGATAGCGATGATGAGCTACGACTGGCGCCAGGAAACTACATATTGGACTCTACAAAAAGGGAAAGATTAGGGTCCAAGTTATCTTAAATTAGGAATGTTTTCTTCTATGCCGAAGATTGTAATGAGTCGTGCTCAAGTAGGATTCATGTTTAGCCTCCGGGTATAAATATTGGACCCCGGCTATTGTAAGAGGACACACAATCAATCAAATACAAGTTACTTACTTTTTTGGCTCTGGCCACCCCTTAGGAGTAGGAGTAGAGTAGATCTCGACGAGTTCTTCAGCGAGCAGGGCTGCATCGGTCCGGCCGACCTCTGGCTTGTCTGTAAGTACCGTCAAGGCTTATACTTCTGTTCGTACGACTGCATCGATCCGGTCGACCTCCACTGCGACTCTGGTATAAGCTAGTTATCGACTCTTGTTTAGTTCAAGTATGGCTACATCGATCCGGTCGACCTCCACTACTCAAACTAGATTAAGGTCAAGTTATCGGCTCTATCTAAGGGTGGCATCATTCGGATAGATTCATTAAGTTACCGATATTGCTTATTGCTTTCATTATTTATTTAATTACAGCAATATCACTTCGCCTGATTGGGATTGATCTAGATCGGCCTTATCTCTTGTTTAACCCATCGTTTATTAATCTAAATTGATCTAATCTGCACTTTAAACGATGAGTTATGTTTTATCGGCTACTTTATGTCAATCTTGATCGTGCATAGTATGCGGTTAAGGCATGTCTGGTCTTGAATAGATCTATTGGCTAACGAGAACCGTTCCATGGCCCGTTATCACGGCCTATGTGATTCTGCCTCACACTCCACTATTAGCACCGTGGAGTGGGGATTGTTATTTGGTAGATCTGTTCCTGATAGGGCATGACTTTAATTGTGCGCTATGCCTGAATCGGCTATTTTAGCCAATATCGAGTGTTTTCATATATGCAGTTCACGTCATGAGACTGTTGAAGTAAAGATAGGTTGAAAGATGTGTTAGCCCCATGATCTTATTATTGTATTACGGCCTGCATGATTTTGCTGCATGCCCCACTGATATTAGTAATAAGTTAGGGTCGTCAAATTTATCGCTTTTTCTACAGCCTGCAAGATTCTGCCTCATGCCCCAATGGTCATAACGACAGATGAGATATAATATGTTCATTAGATTTATCTCTATTAAATGGTTAAATAATGATGAGCTGCTTCTTCTATATAAAAAGGGATTCAGTTACTTGCAGTCATTGGCTTAGCATAAACTAATTATTGTTGACATCCTATTGCCATTGACCAGTATTTGTCTTAACAATATTCATCCTGAATTATAACCAATTTTTCTTCTATAATTCCATGAGTTTTAACTGATTTATTCTTATGAATATGCTGGAATCGACTATTTAGTCGATCTCCTTCCACATCGGCTCTTAGAGCCGCACATTCGGGACTATCTAGCAACACCGGCATGTTCCGCCTTAAATTACTGATTAGCTTTCTCTCCTTGTCAATTGTAGGGTCAAATTGACTGGCACGTCTCGGGAGGAGTGCGCAGGATCGATAATCCCTACGTTGAAGCTAGGCAGATCTCTAGCTCCATCGAGCGGACCCTTCCGGCTTGCTCGTGTGCCCCGGCACGAGACGAAATTTTGTGCCGACACGATCTGACTTTCAAACTTACCCATATTACCTTCAACCATGGGGCTTCACTTGTGTCTTAAGCAATTGAAAGACAGAACGATCAAGTCAAGCACTATATCTCAAGTTCTTTGTTCAACCATAGTTCCAGAGTTTTTATAAGTTTTCAAAATAAAACTCAGAGATTCTATTGTATGACACTCTGAAGTCTCTCAATATATGTGATATTTGTGGATCCTCACCAAGGCAATAAAGATTTTATGCCCTTTTCTCTTCCTACTACTAAGGCTTATGTGAAGTTTATAGGTAAGGAGAAAGCCAGAGCATACTTGCAATACATATATTGTAAAGTCAAACCTCGAATCCAAAGAGAGTTGTGTCATATAATCAGATCAAGATGTGCATGTGTGTGGATATATGGTGGACAACCTAATTCTACTATGCTCCTTTAAAATATGTCTCTCTTTTGAAACATGGAAACATTTCTGCAAGAAAATATGGGCTATCTTATTCATCTCTCTTTTTTTTCTTTTAAGGCATGCATCTAGGTACCCATTGTTTTAAATATCTCGGACACTTTTGTGTCCTTTTTTCCAATTCTTTTCTTTTTTCTCTTTTTTTGATGAATAACTTTTGCATAGCCCATGCCTTTTTTCTGCAACAAAATTTTTGAGAGATAGCAACAAGAACTTTGGAGCATTTATTTGGTGGATGGAAAAACCTATCAAGCATGTTTTTGTGTTCACTCCTAGTATAGGAGTAAAACATTTTTGGGTGGATCTAAATGGAATGGCATATTTTTGCGCCTACTCCTAATGTAGGAGTAGTGCATATGTGGGTGGAGTGTACATGATCTTGATTTCAAGAGCATGACAAACCTCTCATAAGGGTCAACAAAGCTTGACAAAACTCAATGCAAAACAAGCAGCATATATGTGGAAGTTTTCCTAGCCTAAATAACATATATGGCTCTGGTGGGAATTCGTGCTTTGTCATACAGGAACTCATCATGTAACATTTTTGTGTTTTTCAAAAGATAAATCTCTAAAACTTTAGTGTCACTTGGAACAAGATAAATAGCAGCTTAGACCTTCTCATATCATATCCGTCAATTACCTAGACTTAGATCAAACGTATGCTACCCACGAGTTTCAAGTTCAGAGTAAATTCTTATATCAAAATAATCTTATCCAAAACTCGGGAGAATTCAAGGCTGAAAACTAGGTACTTGAAAGGAATTACAATAGAGCAACTATTCATCATTTTCATTTAAGAGATTATCTTCAGAGTCTTTTTATTTTATTCAGCTCTTAAAAACAAATTAAAGCAAACTAGACACACATTTTTATTTTGTTTTCATTTTTTCTAATATATATATAAAGCAAACTAAAAATAATGAAAGGAAAAAAATACTTATCTAGATACACGGGGGATGCCTTCTCCCCCAAGCTAGTTATTTTCATGGTTGCTCAATGAGGTGGCCGGATGTAGAGGTGCTTGGATGGCAGTTGTCCTCTCATCAATGGTTGTGAGCCTATTGTCGATTCATAACTTCCACTTGTAGAATTTGGGGGATCAACTCCCCCACACTTTACTTGAAGTGTGTTCTGTTCATGTTGGTGGGAAAATATGAAGGATTCCGCAAGCGCACAGAATACCATTATAGCATTTTATCAGAAGTATTCCTGGTATCGTTATTTATATTTTACCACAAGGAAACTATAAGTGCAATCAAGCTCTAAGTGGGTTTTGGTGATGTTGACCACATAATTAAATGACTAATGGCTTTGACAAGTGTTTGATAGCATATCTTTAATCATGGATGCAAAGAAATAAAGGAGGAGACCCCCCCCCAACTTGAATGGATTGCTTGCCACGGCTCCAAGAGCTAGTTTTATTCATTTTATATTTTGAAATTGAGTCATAGGATAAGCCATACTATCAAGGGGGATACTAATGGTGTGCTAGGTGGAACCAAGTGCTCAAAACCCCATCTACATCTCAAATAATCCCAGCCACAAAAAGGCCAGCCGAGCTGAATTCTTATCTGCTCCGACCGGCGCGGAACCTCCGCGTCCTGACATGGAGGCTCCGGGGTCTGATAGACCCGATCGTTTTGTGGGTGATGTGGGTGCTATTGATACCATACCCCTTCGCCCCCAACGGTCATCTTCTTCCTCATTCACTCAGACTCGCAACAGAAGCTCTCTCTCTCTCTCTCAAAGCTCAGTGCTCCCAACTCCCTTGCTCAAATCTTTGTGATTCCTTGAGGGATTTGGCTATAGAGAGTGTGAGAAAGCTTGAGAAGATCCTTCTCCTCCGTTCTTGTGCACTTGGTGAAGCCCTAGCCACTTGGTGTGTTCGTTACTCTTGGAGCTTGGCTCCTAGATGGCTAGCGGTCGTCTGGTAGCTCCTAATCCGTTGTGGTTGAGCACCAGGAAGTTTGTATTACCCTTTGTGACTTAGTGGAACCCTCTAACCTATTGCCTTGGTAATAGGTTAGAGAAGAGGAGCGGGTTGAAAGAGACTCCATAGCCTTTGTGGCTAATCTCAACAACGTGGATGTAGACAAGCCTTTGTGGCGAGTTGAACCACGGGATAAATCCTTGTGTTCACTGTGATTGCTGTTGTTGTTGCTATTACTTGTGATTTGGATTGATTTTTAGGGTTTGCATCCGATCTACGAATTCATCATCTTCTAGGTGCAACCGACTGTTTGGATAGCTCAACATACTCCCCAAGAAGGCTGGTATTACATTTGATCTATTTTTCATTCGCTAAATTCCACAGTAGATCCATTTCATACTCTGATCCTCGGAGGTTCCACGCTCAGTCCCGGAACCTCCGCATTCTAAACCCGGAGGTTCCGCGTTCTGACTGTTTTTATAAGTTGATTAAATTTTAGAAAAAGGCCTATTCACCCCCCCTCTAGGCCACTTGCTAGATCCTTTCAATTGGTATCGTAGCAAGGTTTCCTCATGATAGCACTTAACCGTGTGAGGAAATGGCAAGTCCTAGAGAAAGGGTACCGGAGGAAGATGGAGAGGACCGCTTTGAGGATGTTCCTTGTGAAGAGGAACCCGAAGCTCCTGAGGATGATGCCACAGCAGCACTTGAGCGACTTCCAAAGCTCAAGCTTGGTGCTAAGGGATCCTTCAAGGGAGACAAGCAAAGGGACAAGAACAAGAACAAGGAGGAGAAGAAACACAAAGCAAGAAGAAAGGTGCAATCAAGTCCACAACCAAGCAGTGAGTCAGAGAATGGAGATGATGATGATGAGTACTATTCACAAAGGCTACCAAAGAGGACACTCAAGTCTAACACCAAGAGATCATATTCGAGTGTATCATTTAATTATGATTCCATAAATTTGCCTACTAACACTCACATCAACATACCCACGGGCAAGTTACCCCAATTTGATGGGACTAACTTTGCCAAGTGGAAGCATATGATGAAGGCTTATCTTATTGGACTCCATCCGGAGATGCGGAATATTGTGTGTGTAGGTTTTGAAGATCCCGTTGATCCCAAAAATCCCACACCAAGAGAGATTCGCATGATATATCGCAATGCTCAAGCTACTAGTGCTCTTCTAAGTGAATTAAGCCCGGAAGAGTACAACAAAGTGATTGGTTTGGAGATTGCTAAGGAGATTTGGGACACCCTTAACCTTGAACATGAAGGAGTTAGTAAGATAAAGAAGTCCAAGATTGATCTATTGATGGCTCAACTCAATAGGTTTGTTATCAAGGATGGAGAAGGCTCTCAAGAGATGTTTGATAGATTGATGGTGATAGTTGGCAAGATTAGAGGCTTGGGTGGGGATGACTTGGATGATCATCATGTTGTAAAAGTGATGTTGGAAGCATTTGCACCAAGAAACCCAACTCTTGTGACATTGATTAGAGAGAAGAAGAGGTTTGAAGAGTTCACCCCTAGTGATGTCCTTGGAAGAATACTCACTCATGAGCTCATGGAGATGGAGATACAACAAAGGAAGAAGTTTGGAGCGCTAGAAGCAAAGATGGAGAACTTGAAGGTCAAGGAGGTAGCTCTCAAGGCAAACAAATCAAACAAGGCCTTCACCTCAAGCAATCCACCAAGATCAAGATCAAGCAAGGTTGAGATAGTTGATTAATCAAGTGACTCAAGTGATGATGAAGTGTCTTTCGGTGAGATTGGTGATGTTGCTTTGTTCATGAGGAAGTACAAGAAGGGGTTGAAAAGAAAGGGTACAAGTTTGTGAAGAGGAGATTTCCTAACAAGCAAAAGAGGAAATGCTATAATTGTGGGAGCACGGAGCATTTCATTGCCAGTTGTCCTTATGAGAACAAAGAGGACAAGAAAGACAAGAAGAAGAAGCACTACAAGAAAGATGGCAAGACCCAACACAAGAAGAAGAAAGTTGCAACCATTGCTATCAAGAAGCATTCTTCTTCACCAAAGCTCTTCACCAACTTGACCAATGATGAGGAGAGATCTACACTCTTTTGTCTCATGGGCAAAGGAGAAAAGGTAAAAACCAAAATCCAAGCCTAAACCCTCTTCTCCATCTAGTGATGAATCCGACATAAACTCTAGTGATGAATCTAGTGATGATAAAGTAAACAACTTGGCAAGTAAAATGGATAAAAAATCTAAGAACTTCATAGTCAAGGTGGTAGATGAATTAGAGAGAACTCAAGCTACTCTTGCCAAACAAGAGAAACTCTATGTTACATGCAAGAAAGCTCTTGCAGCGGAAAGAAGTGAGGTTGAAACTTTATATTTGAAAATTGACTAAGCAGAAAGTGTCATAGCTACCCTAAAGGATGACCTAAATACTCTTCAAGAAAAGAACAATGCCCTCAAGACAAGAAATGAGGAGCTTGAAGAGCAATTTAGCATCCTTTGGGATAAAACCTCACATCCTATGAAGGCAAGTGAGATCTCTAATGCATCTACTAGCAAGGGTTATAATAGATGCTACAATGTTGATTTAGAAGCTTGTGCTACTAACCTTGCTAATATGGAAGCTATGAAGAAGGAAATTGCAAGACTCAACAATATCATAGCTAGTGGGTGCATGGATGATGCAAGCAAGAAGCCCAAGTTCATTCAAGGAAGACATCCTTTTATCAAGGATGGTCTCGGCCACAAGAAGGGTGGCAAGACCGGTGAAAGGAAGATGGTGAATGGAGTGTATTGCATTAGGTTTGAGAAGGAGACCATTGGAGAGGTGTAGCCAGTGCAGACCACGGAGGCTCCATGTAGAAACGCGGAGGTTCCGCGCCCTGGAGGCTCCACACCAAAACATGGAGGTTCCGGGGTTTGGCATAATAGTGGCACCAACAGAACTAAGGCACCATCTCAACCAAGACAACAAGCTCCTAAAGCAACTAACACTCGTCTGCAGGTCAAGGAGAACCCAATCAAACCAAAGAGGAACAAGTATGCTTACAAGTCCAAGGCCCATGCACCCCATGAGAGCATGTCCTCTAGCTATGTGTTGAGATGCAGCAACCTTGGTAAAATTGTTGCCACGTATGTTGGAAATGAGTCCAACATATATGTGAAAAGATCTCTATGGGTACCTAAGATTCTAGTGGCTAACACTCAAGGCCCCAATGCTAATTGGGGACCTAAAAGAAGGAACTAAACTTGTTTTGCAGGCATACTCCTCCGGTGGATCAAGTTGGGAGCTTGATAGTGGATGTAAAAATCATATGACCGGAGAGAAGAGTATGTTCTCATCTTATGCCCAAATGGAAGGTCCAAGTGAAAACATAGTATTTGGGGATAATTCAAAAGGAGAAGTGCTTGGTGTCGGTAAAATCTCTATAACTCAAGATCATTCAATTTTCAATGTTTTACATGTTGGTTCGTTAAGTTACAATTTATTGTCTGTATCACAATTATGTGAGATAGGCTATGATTGTCACTTTATGGATAAGGGTGTGACCACCATTAGAAGGGAGGATTCCTCTATTGCTTTTATGGGTCGCTTGAAGGGCAAGCTTTACCTAGTTGACTTCAACAAAAGTAAAGCAACGCTTGAGACTTGTTTAGTGGCAAAATCTAGCATGGGTTGATTATGGCATCACCGACTAGCTCAAGTTGGGATGAGGAACTTGGCCAAACTTCTAAAGGAGGAACACATCCTTGGACTAACGAATGTTCAATTTGAGAAAGATAGGATATGTAAAGCATGCCAAGCCGTAAAGCAAGTAGGTGTACCACACCCACCAAAGAGCATCGTCACTACCTCAAGCCCATTGGAGCTCATCCATATGGATCTCTTTGGACTGGTTGCCTATGTTAGCATAGGCAGTAACAAATATGGTCTTGTTATTGTTGATGATTATTCTCGCTTTACGTGGGTGTTCTTTTTGTATGATAAGAGTGAAGTGCAAGGGAAGGTGAAGACCTTCATTAGAAGAGCACAAAGGGAGTTCGGGCTACCTATCAAGAAGGTGCGAAGTGACAATGGCACTGAATTTTGCAACATCAACATTGAAGAGTTTCTTGATGAGGATGGCATCAAGCATGAATTCTCGGCTCCATATACCCCTCAACAAAATGGGGTGGTTGAGAGGAAGAATTGCACTCTCATTAACATGGCAAGAACAATGCTTGATGAGTACAAGACTCCGGACACCTATTGGGCCAAAGCAATAAACACCGCTTGTCATGCTATCAACCGCCTCTATCTTCACAAGTACTACAAGAAGACTTCATATGAGCTCCTACCGGTAACAAACCCAAGATGTCATACTTTAGAGTATTTGGGTGCAAATGCTTCATTCTTAACAAGAAGTCTAGAAGCTCTAAATTTGCACCTAAGATTGATGAAGGCTTTCTTCTTGGTTATGGTCCAAACGAGCACGTCTATCGGGTTTTCAATCTTTCTACCGAAAGAGCTAAAATCACGGTAGACATGACTTTGATGAATCTAATGGCTCTCAAGTGGAACAAGTTGATCTAGATGTTGTAGGAAAAGAAGAGCCGCCTTGTGAAGCAATCAAGCATATGGCCACAGGTGATGTGAGACCAGTTGAAGCTACTGAAGAAGAAGATCTTCCACTCCAAGCTTCAACACCACTCCAAGGGCCAACTATTGTTTCAGGTCCTATGAACATGCAGGACATGGAGGCTCTGCACCTGAATGTGGAGGTTCCGTGCCAGGACACAGAGGCTTCAGGGTCTGGGACAACAATCAGCAAGAGGATGAACATATTCAAGATGATGAGCCTCAAGCTGATGAAGATGGTGACAACCAACCCCTACATCAACCTTCAGGCAAACCACCTCACCCAAGAGTCCATCAAAGTGTACAACAAGACCATCTCATTCACAACATCCTTGGGAGCATAAGAAAGGGGGTAACAACTTGATCTCATCTAGCAAATTTTTACCAATTTTACTCATTTGTTTCCTCCTTAGAACCATTTAAGGTAGATGAAGCTCTTAAGGATCTGGATTGGGTGATAGCTATGGAAGAAGAGTTGAACAACTTCGAGAGAAATCAAGTATGGGAGTTGGTGGAAAGACCCAAGACTAATATGATTGGAACCAAGTGGGTCTTCTGAAACAAGCAAGATGAACATGGTGTGGTGACAAGGAACAAGGCAAGATTGGTTGCTCAAGGATTCACTCAAGTTGAAGGGCTAGACTTCGAAGAGACATTTGCACCGGTGGCAAGACTTAAAGTAATTCATATGCTTCTAGCCTTTGCTATCCATCATGATTTCAAGCTATATCAAATGGATGTGAAGAGTGCTTTCCTCAATGGTCCACTCTCCGAGCTAGTCTATGTGGAGCAACCACCGGGATTTGAAGATCCTAAGCATCCTCATCATGTCTACAAACTCCATAAGGTGCTCTATGGGCTTAAGCAAGCACCAAGAGCATGGTATGAATGCCTTAAGGATTTCTTGCTCAAGCAAGGCTTTGAAATAGGCAAAGCCGACACTACTCTCTTCACAAGAAATATTAAGAATGATATATTTGTGTGCCAAATATATGTCGATGACATAATATTTGGTAGTACTAATCAAACTTTTTGTGAAGAATTTAGTAGGATTATGACAAAAAGGTTTGAGATGTCTATGATGGGTGAATTGACGTTCTTCCTTGGGTTTCAAGTCAAGCAATTGAAGGAAGGGACATTCATATGCCAAACTAAGTACACAAGGGATATACTCAAGAAGTTTGACATGGCAAACGCTAAACCCATCAAGACACCTATGCCAACAAATGGGCACTTAGACTTGGATAAAGATGGGAAAGTTGTTAACCAAAAGGTATATCATTCTATGATCAGCTCCCTACTTTACTTATGTGCATCTAGGCCGAATATTATGCTTAGTGTATACATGTGTGCTAGATTTCAAGCTAACCCAAAGGAGTGCCATCTTATGGCCGTTAAGAGAATCTTGAGATATTTAGTACACACTCCTAACTTTGGCTTGTGGTATCCTAAGGGCTCTAATTTCAATCTACTTGGGTATTCGGATTCCGATTACGCCAGTTGCAAAGTAGAAAGAAAACGTACATCGGGGACATGTCAATTCCTTGGATGGTCCCTAGTGTCTTGAAGCTCTAAGAAGCAAAATTTGGTAGCCCTTTCCACCGCTGAAGCCGAGTATGGGGCGACCGGTGCATGCTGTGCACAACTACTTTGGATGAAGCAAACCCTCAATGATTACAGATGTTGCTTTACCAACATCCCACTTTTGTGTGACAATGAAAGTGCCATAAAGCTTCCAAACAATCCCGTGAGCCACTCAAGAACTAAGCACATAGACATCTACCATCATTTCTTAAGAGACCATGAAATCTAAGGAGATATCGCAATTCACCATGTGAGCACCAAAAAACAACTAGCCGATATCTTCACAGAGCCCTTGACGAGTCAAGGTTCTATGCTTTGAGGAGTGAACTAAATATACTTGACTCTCATAACATGGTTTGAAATCTTGCATGCCTCCATTTGGTATTTTCTATTTAAACTAGATAGGTTTGCAAAATATTCATAAGTGTTTCAAAATGTTGGTTCTTATGTCCAATCTTGTCTCAAGTAGCTATTGTTATGAATTATTGATCTGCTGGCTAGCTACAAGAGACAAGAAGTTCATGACCATAATGATAACACTGAGAAATTACCTTGAACTACAGACCTAGTCTCAGCTCAGTGTTAGTTTGCGAAGGCTCCATGTTTCCGCGCGGAGGTTCCACGGCCTAGCGCGGAGGCTCCGTGCCCTGACGGTTCAGTTAGGGTTTGTGTAAAAATCAAAATAATTTTTCATCTTTCCTGTTTTACCCCTCCTAGTAACTTCCCTGAGTTACTGGGGCCTCATTCGAGCCGCACCGCTCCCTTCTCTCTCGCACGCATGCTTGCACTCGCTCTCACCATCGTCATCGTCACGCTGTCTCTCGCACCGCTGCTGCACCGTCGCTCAAACTGTCCTGGTTGTGCACGAGTGCGCCATGGTGGTGCCCAAGGCTGAGACTCAGGGGGAGTCCATGGAGGAGGAAGAAGGAGCCATCTTCACCATCTTTTGAAGGGCAGTCGTCGCCAACCAAAATCCTTGGCTCCCCGGCTGCGCCTATAGTAGAGGAGCAGTCCTTGAGGCCATCTGCGATCGTCATCATCCTCCTCTCCTTTGATTTCTGACATCTAAGGCGAAACCCTAATTCCACCATGGATTCAATTTGGGTTATCTTTTCGATCGATTTCTTGCGTATACAGAGCTATTTTAGTTATTTAGTGCTGGATTTGATGGTACATTGTGCTAGATTTGAGTTAATAGTTGAATCAAATTAAGGGCTCATCCACCAGAACGCAGAGGCTCTGGGCATCTACGCGGAGGCTCTGGACCCTAGAGGCTCCGGGTCAGAGCGCGGAGGCTTCACGATCTAGAGAAACTAAGTGCCTTGATTTGCTTTAAAACTCAACTCAAACCTACAATGATGTTGCTATTATGTTTAAGCACTATTTATTATCCTCTCTACGTGTTCTTTTAGTTAGATGGAATGTGATCCGGGTCAAAGAAATGAGAAGAGGTCGAAGCGCTCCAATGATCCTGTTGACCACCAGATCAGAGGGATAGTTGTTCGAGAGCTTGCTGGTGGTGGTGAAGATGTTGGTCAAGGCAGTGGGTAGCTGGGCAGAGGTCGAGGTAGCCAAAAAGCTCAACCTAGAAGAGGCAGTGGCAGTGGTGCTAGCCATGGTGCTGGTGCTGCTGGACATGGAGAAGGACCTGCCAATGATGGAGGAAGAGAAGGGAAGATCATACCTATAGTTGGTGCGCTAGACACACCCCCTCGATTCTTAGAGTTTGATTAGTCCTATATGGTTCAGCATCAGGGTGCCCCAGTGAGGAGAGAGCCAGTGATCTATGATCTTGGAGTCCAAAGGCAGCATAGTAACTATCACAATTTGGGAGTGCAAGTCAAGAGAGCTAGGGCAAAAAATCCCTATGTGTGGCTGAATGACAGAGGGATTGACTACAGGTTTTGGTCTCTATTTTAGTTTGACTTCTACAAGATTGTGCTTCTTGCCAAAGAAAAGAAGATAGTACAGATGAAGTACATTGACTGGGATCACATTGAGAGCATGAACACCCTAGATTCCAAGAGAGTGATAGATATAGTGACTGAGCATGGGTTAAAGGACATCATGGGTTTCCAATATGATTGGAATTGAGAGATCCCAGCTCAGTTTCATGCCACTTTCTTCCATGATGTGGCAAATGAGACCATTCATTGGATGATAGAAGGAGTTCACTACAAGGTAGATTTCACTACTTTTGCTCGTCTTCTAGGGTTTGTGAGTGGATATAGATATGCAAACACCATTCAGACAGAGAATGCCATGAAAGCTGAGGATATTGTATTTGCATATGAGAGGAGAGATCTAGCTGATGGGAAAATAGTAGGGCTGAAGTCTTTCTACTATGCCATGGACAACCTTTTTAGAGAGAATCAACCCAAAAGGTGGTGACTCAACTTCACTGAGGAAGTATGCAAAGAACTTGCTTGCAAGGATGGCTCCAGGGAGTGATGCTTTCTCCGTTAGCAGGTTTATTTGGGCTGAGTTGAGTGACTCACTAGATGATGCTAGGAATGATCTCTCGTATGCTCCTTATATCATGTATATCATTGAGAGGGTGTTTCCACCCTATGAGGACAGTAGTGAGAATGATGAAGAGATGGAGTATCCTCATGATCAGGAGACGCTTGGTGAGAGGATGAACATCCTTAGATGTGAGAGAGGACAGTCTAGGCCACAGAGGCACATAGCTACTACACAAAGAGCCGACAGGGCTATTGTGAGTGACAATGATGAGGAGTCCGGTGAGAGGACTGTTTTAGGTAGCAGGCAGCAAACCGACCTTGTAGATGATGATGACAGTGACATTGGCAGTGACTGGAGCAAGGAGTAGTGAGATGACTGTGCCTTACCTCTCTTGTTCTTTCCCTTTTTGGCACCTGTTGACAAAGGGGGAGAGAGGCAAGATTGAGATGTTTCTTTTGCGTTGTCGTCGTCTTTCGTCATAGTGTCATCATGGTAGTGTAGCGTTGAGACGTTTAGTTGTGAGTTGTGAGAGTCGATGTTGAGTCGATGTCATTTTTGAACTCTTTTTCATCTTAGTGGTCTATAATAATACTTTGTTTCGCCTTTGTGTGGTGATTGGAGGTCATGGACATGGATATGTGGACTTTATGCTTGTAATGGATGCTAGAACTATGGTAGAACTTGTTGATATTCATATGTTACTAACATATTAGAATTGTGTGGTGTTTGTTTATATATCTGAGATGCTTCTGTTGCTGTTGAAAAACTTCTGTGTGTGCGGAATGTGGAGGCTCTGAGCTTAGGCCCGGAGGCTTCGTGACTCTGGCCCAAAGGCTCTGCGGTCTGCAGACCCAGGATATTTTCTTTTGTGCATAAACTATCATACGCATCACGGATTATTATTTGACACAATTCTTTTGCACCCACGATGGCATGAATACAATGTATCTTTCACACTTGCTCTTAATATATGCAAAGTGTGTCTTGAAGGGATATTTTTATAATTCCAAACAAATCTTGCATATATTAAGGGGGAGCCCTTGTATTCATGCTATCAAAAGCTCAATCTTTCAATTAAATGTAAGCTTTAATTGTGTTGTCAACATTTACAAAAAGAGGGAGATTGTAAGTGCAATCAAGCTCTAAGTGGGTTTTGGTGATGTTGGACACATAATTAAAGGACTAATGGCTTTGACAAGTGTTTGATAGCATATCTTTAATCATGGATGGCTTGCCATAGCTCCAAGAGCTAGTTTAATTCATTTTATATTTTGAAATTGAGTCATAGGACAAGCCATACTATCAAGGAGGATACTAATGGTGTGCTGAGTGGAACCAAGTGCTCAAAACTCCATCTACATCTAAAATAATCCCAGCCAAAAAAAGGCCAGCCGAGCTAAATTCTTATCTGCTCTGGCCTGCGCGGAACCTCCGCACTCTGGCACGGAACCTCCGTGTCCTAACACGGAGGCTCCAGGGTCTGATAGCCCTGATCGTTTTATGGGTGGTGTGGGCGGTATTTATACCATACTCCTTCACCCCCAATGGTCATCTTCTTCCTCATTCACTTAGACTCACAACAGAAGCTCTCTCTCTCTCAAAGCTCAGTGATCCCAACTCCCTTGCACAAATATTTGTGATTCCTTGAGGGATTTGGCTCTAGAGAGTGTGAGAAAGCTTGAGAAGATCCTTCTCCTCCATTCTTGTGCACTTGGTGAAGCCCTAGCCGCTTGGTGTGTTCGTTACTCTTGGAGCTTGGCTCCTAGATGGCTAGCGGCCGTCCGGTAGCTCCCAATCCGTTGTGGTTGAGCACCGAAAAGTTTGTATTACCCTTTGTGACTTAGTGGAACCCTCTAACCTATTGCCTTGGTGATAGGTTGGAGAAGAGGAGTGAGTTGAAAGAGACTCCATAGCCTTTGTGGCTAACCTCAACAACGTGGATGTAGACAAGCCTTTGTGGCGAGTTGAACCATGGGATAAATCCTTGTGTTCATTGTGATTGCTGTTGTTGTTCCTATTACTTGTGATTTGGATTGATTTTTAGGGTTTGCATCCGATCTATGAATTCCTCATCTTCTAGGTGCAACCGACTGTTTTGATAGCTCAACATACTCCCAAGAAGGCTAGTATTACATTCGATCTATTTTTCATTCATTAAATTCCACAGTAGATCGATTTCATACTCTGATCCCTGAAGGTTCCATGCTCAGTCCCGAAACCTCCACACCCTGGAACCTCTGCGTTCAAACCTGAAGGTTCCGTGTTCTGACTGTTTTCAAAAGTTGATTAAATTTTAGAAAAAGACCTATTCACCCCCCCTCTAGGCCACTTGCTAGATCCTTTCAGAAACAATGGAGTAAAGATTATTGTATATCAAAGGAGTATCTACCAGTCAACATACCATCATAGCTAGAGCAAGGGATAAAGGTAATGATAGAAATTAAGTATAATGACACTCAGGGGATACATCACTAAGATATTGTAAACTAGTTAACTCAGGAGAATAATAGGTGAGGTAGATTCCTATGATATTCCTATTACATGATCAAAGTATATATACACCCAACTATAGCTAAGACTAACTCTACTCTTGTGCACTATGGGATGCCGCTTAGACAGTAGAGCACCACGAATGATAACTCTAATGACGTGACTACGGTCCTACAATTTAAGAACCTGCTCAATTCGGTATGGACTATAAAGGATAGACGGGGTTGTCACCTTCCGCTGCTACCACACAACTAGGGAATAGGGTGTACTCATAGGTAGAGCATCATAAAAGCACCATGCTTACACAAAGCTGAGCTACTTAGACTAACTGGTAAACTAGCAAGCTAAGCGCTCTATGAACTAGCACACAAAAATATTGATAACCTTTAACTAAGCGAGATATATATTCAAAGTAAGCATAGTCATGTAGATAGGAATATGATAAATTGATAATAAGTCTTACAAGATGTAGAAGTGAAGATACAAGGCTTTGCTGAGCCTCCAAAACTAGATTCGAAGCTTGAGCATGAGCCCAACTCGACCCTCATTCCCGAGCTACTAATCTACTACATTGGAAAGTTCTAGACCTATTCCTCCTGGTGTGTCTTGATCTGAATCAGAGATATGAATTAGGGTTTCCAAGATGCTCCAGGGAGGGGGGTTGGGGCTGCTATTTATGAGGGGCGCCTGGCACCATCCCCTTCTTAGTAGCCTCATTGGTACTAAACTTTACACCATATCTAATTAAAATGCACATGGGCCTTCATGGGCCAAATTCTGAATTAAGCCCATAAATGCATAGCATGGCTCTATCTTGTCCCTATATTTGAACCGACGTTGAACAACAGCATAGATTGATCCTCAATGGCGGTGGAAGAACCGACGTCGAAGCAGAGACCGAACAGCAGGGCCCATAGGTAGGTCGGCCTGCAGGTGGGGCTGGCTGGCCCCACATGTGAGCCTCTCGAGGTCTGCTTCGGTGGGTTGTCTTCTGGTGTGTTCTAGATCCTTTCTAAGTAGTTTTCGTCGCGAATAAACATGATATAATCTGACAATTAAGTCCCCCTTGACAGTTTTCTGGATAAACCCTCCTGCATTCATAGATTCACCAAAACTCATGGAATTCATTAGTTTAAACCCCTATATCTATGTTTGGTGATGGAATTAAGTATATATGCAGGTTATGTTGATGGTTTATAATTGGTGTTAGTGACCGTCAACAGTAGTAAAAACTAATATGCATTCAAAAACATTCAGAGAACTTTACACAATAAAAGAGGCAAAATTACAAGCACTGCACATCGCCTACACTCCAAACTATGCTCTGCCCCCAGTGGGGCGAAGATAAAAGTTGTATCGACGATTTTCCAAATCCAGCGTCATTTCTTCGGAGGCTCCTCTTTGGGATCCCATAGACCAGACGTCGATGGCTCCCCACGGTCTCACCTAGATTATTCGTGATAGGCTTTTCGCTCCTCCAAAATAGCCGGATCAAACTCCAAATAGAGGAACCTATTAAGAAATTCTTCTTTCCTAAGCATGCAGCGGAAACATGAACTCAAAAAATCGGTCATGCTAGAACCTAGAAATTTCTCGCGATGGCGAGACCAGGAAGCGCCTCCAACATACAAACCATTGCAATTTATAATTAACAGATAAACATCCATAGGTTGCGTAGGCTCCACATCAGGAACATGCGCACTGAAACCACAGAAGTTTAATTTAAGTCTTTACATCAACAACCAACCAAATGTAACTATCTGAAACTATTAGAAACGTCATGTCCTAATTTTCTACCCCATATTGCCCAACATTTTTGCCCGGAGCGGCCACGTCATCTTTGCCTGAGATCTCGGTAGCAGGGGTAGATCGGGCATCTGTGTCGCCTGAACCGCTCCTAGCCACACCCTCCCAGACACTTCGGTCAGCAATAAACTTCTTCACCTTCTCCTTGATGGTGGCGCACTCATCGGGGGACTGCAGAACAGATTTCAAACACATAAGAGTGCATTTTTGCCATCCACAATAGAAGGGACAACGTAGCGAACAGACAACACTTTCGAAAAAGAGCCATACCATGCTACAGGTCATAGCAGCCCTAAGAAGAGCGAGATCCCTGCCACCGGGATGCCAGAACCCATCAAAAAACCTTTTCACCGCGTCATGCGCATGACTAGGGGCATTCCAGTATGACTGGGGATCCTTGATCTCGACCTTGTCGAGGTGGTCACAACCACACTCCTCCAAGACTTGATTGAAGGCACAAAGCGAAATGAAAGAGGCATACTCCCTCCCAACGGCCATATAGTCTCTCACGGTGGCCAGCTCATTAGCTAGCCATTCAATGAAATCGACAACAGGCGCATCGCTAGGTGCCTCTGTCTCCTCGCCCATGCTCTAGATCAGCTCTTTATACACATTCGCTGCTCTTTGGGCGCTCGCCACAACCTTGTTCCATTCATCGTGCTTCTGCCTGCGATAAACATTGAAGTCTTCACGCATTTTCATAATTTGCTCCTCGACAACCTTGCAAGCAGTCTCGTTCTCCTTGATAAGCTTCTTAGCTGCCTCCAGCTCCTGTTCGAGGGCCTGGATCCTGTCATCCTTAGTTACTAGTTCCTTCTTGAGGCCCTAGCAAAAGGCTAGCCCCTGCTGCTGGAGCCCCCGAGCCAGGAGCATGGCCTGTAGGTCAAAACACGAGAATACGAAACGGTCCTTAGAAACAAAAAGAACAAGAAAAACAAATAAGAGAAAAGGTATGGGTACTTACGCTGGCAGCATGGAAATTCACCACCTCTACAAGAGATGACTTGGGCACTCTCAAAAGGTCCCTCTCCACCTCCAAAGCAGTGAACGAGCCAGCACAGGCATCAGTGAAATCAGCCGCAGCCTTGCCAGGCAACAAGCCAACGGTGCGGTGATCCACATTGGCGATCACCCGGGAGTTCAAAGCAGACCCTAAAGAACGAGCAATCCGGTAAGTCTCCTCCTTCACGGAATTCATTTCGCTAGAGGAGCTTGACCCTGAATAGACTCGCATCTCACCATACTCCTCAGGCCGGGAACCCAACCGCAACTCCCGATGACCGAATAACTGCCCGCGAACTAGGCTGTCAGTTAACCGAGTAGAGTCCACATAAATCAGGACTTACCCTGCGGCTACTATGAACTGGAAGCATCGGGGGATGGCATAGAGGCAGAAGCAAGCCGAGTGGGAGCGGCCGCCGCAACAGAAGACGACCTCAGCCTCTTCGGAGCGACATCCGAGGGGGGATCTGCGGCCTTGTAGATTTTCTTCTTCAGGTTCTTGCCAAACACGTCCCTTATGGACATTGTCGCACCCAATTTTGCATAGCAAAATCAAGTACTCATATATGTGCACCCAGGATGTCCAAACACACACATATCCTCAAATTGTAATAATATCAAAATAAAGTACTTTATTACATCGCATATCTCATCATATTGTTATCACATGGTCTTGCTCATCAGCAACATTATTACATAAAGCGGAAAACTAAGCCCAAACTGCCATAGGGACTCCAACTGGTGAACATCAATCTAGTAGTCCTAGATATTTTAAGGGAACTCCTCATATATGACATCTGTTACCCATCTAGGATTTTCATTGAATGTGAAACAAGTGTAAGCGCACCATGCTTAGCAAGTATAACAAAGGGATCTATGAGGCTCAAAGGCTTGACACGGTTTGACTATGGTAAGCAATTTTAGTTGGTCAAGTTTTATTAAACATGTGTCACTACTTTAGTGAACAAACCCACCCAAGTTGTAATTATAATTAATCAAGATTATATCATTCCCAACCATCCAAGTAACCACTAATCATGAAGGATCCAGGCCGCTCGTATCCATGAGCCCGACTGTTATAACAGGTTAAAGAATTCTGCAGAACTTGTACAACTTAATCCACCCAGCCATGATTACCAATGCCAGGGTTTGCAAAGCCCACATCGCCTCTACCAAGGAAGCGTGGCAAGGTTTCACTACATAACCCTTCGCTAGTCGCACTAACAAGTCATAGCTGCTAAGGTTTCGGTTGTCTAGCCGTATGCGGCCCTCCTCCAGGAGTGGCACTCATGGTCGCGGCATAGTACACACCTTGGTAGGAAAAGAAACATACCAACTAGTGCCCCCCTCTTGCCCTTACGGAAAGCTATAGACGAGCTAGTACAATCTAGTTACCAGGCTAAAGTCAGAGCCATTTGAAACTCAGGGTTGTACTAAACCTCCTAGGTGGCCGCTTCAGGATTGAGTCCTTATGGAGAGGCACTAGAGCACTCAACCCAGTACTCTAGCCCCCTAAAAGTTGCTAAAAGGTACCATTTTCACATATTGCATATACCTTTAATCATGTTTAATATTTATTTTAGGTTATGCGCTGCAGCAACTATCCAAAATGCATCCCAAATCATAGGTAACAAGGATATGTAGTACAAGAAACAATCTAGGTAAAGTCCTTAAGGGCAATTCAATTTTAAACATGTGCATATGTATGAATTATAGAGTTCATAGGTACAAGGGGCCTTTGCTACACTTACCTTCCTCAAAGTTTCCTTCTTGGTACTGCTGGTCACCCAACTGATCCTCAGCAACCTTGAACTGATCACCCTCTAAACGTGTTCCAATTCATCAATCAAGCATCCATTCCAGTCATCACATGCATACAAATATACTTCTATTAGAACAGTACACCAAATAGTAAAAATAGAGATTGAAAAGCTTACAAAACTAATCTACATACTGCTACGAACACATGAGCGAAAGAATCACTCTAATCGGCTTTAAAACGCAAAAGTTATGTATAATACAAGTTTCACTGGCATTTATGTAAATAAACCGAACTAAATTTTGAATTTAAACTAATAAACTTTGAATTCTATCGTGTTCTAGATGGCGCGTACTATTATTCAAAAATACAGGGGCTAAAATAGATAAATACAGGACTAAAAGCAAATGCTTTTGAATTGATGTTGGACTGCGGGTTGATTTTAGGAAAATAGAAGGGCTAAAGCGCAAAGTGCGCTCGGCTGACCGCGGTTTGACCGTGTCGTCGCTGACTAGGCATGACATGGCGTGCACTGGTTGGTGTGGTGCACCACCGTGTGCGGTGAACCGGTGACGTGGGCGCTGTGCTCCATGTCCACGGGTCCACGATGGACCGGCCACTTAACCCCAGAGGGGTATCTAATCCACGTCGTCCGTGGGAGAGCCGACGGCACAGATGAAAGGGGGGTGTTTCCCCCCGCCGGCTCATAGTGCAGTGGTGGCAGTGCCATTGACGCCGGTGACCCGAGCTCGTCGGTGATCACCGGAACGGTGATTTCGACCACCTCAAACCAAACCGAGGGCATGGGAGTAACGAGCGTGACAGCGCGAGTTTGACACGACATAAAGAAAAGGCGGGGAAGCATGTTGGAATGAGGGCCCCACGGCAGCACCATGGATGGTCAGATCCGGAGCTAACCGTCATGGCGTTCCAGTGTACCATTCGTGAAAGTAAAGGGACGGGGAGCACGAGAGGTATATCACGAGTCCAAAGGAGGTGATTGCGGCATCCGGGGAGGTTCCAAAGCGGCTAGTGACGAGCGGAGGCGGACTAGAAAGAGAAGTCATTGCCGGTGAGCTTGGGAACGTCAAACCCGTGACCAAATTGAGAAGAAAAAGGTACCTACGGTCGTGGCGGGGCACGGCGGAGCTCCTGAGCGCGACTGCGAGGACTGATGAGCTCCGGAGCGGCGATTTGAAGGGTGGCAGTGCGAGCTCAAGCGGTGTATGGAAAGAGAGAGAGGGAGGGGCTTGGCAACGAGCTTTATAGGGTGAGCAAGCGCGGTAGAAGAGGAAACGGGCGTGGCGCAATTCACCCGGTGTCTTTGTGGCTTATTGGAACCCTTGATGGCTCCCTTCACTCAGCAGATGAAGCCGCCATTGAAGGCAGGCGTGGCATCTCCGATCGGCGAGGAAGGAAGGGGAAGGCGGGCGGCTGATGAGCGGGCCCGACCACGCAGTGGGAGAAAGGGGAAGAGTGGGTGTAGGTGCGGCTTGGATGCGGGCAGGCTGCCGCTTGGGCCAAGCGGGGCACCAAGTTGGGCTGCGGCTCATGCACGTGCGAAGAGGGAAAGGCGCAGGAGGGGGCGTGGAAGCGGGCCACGCTGCTGGGCCATGCGCTATGCCGAGCTAGGCGACGCGCGTGAGACAAGGGGAGGGAAGGGGAAAACGGGCCACCAACGGCCCAAGGCTGAAAGGGCGCGTAGAAAAAGAAAAACAAGAACGGGCTGGCTTTGGTTGCTGGGCTAGAAAGGAGAGAGAGGGAAAATTTTGTAAAGAAAAGCCTTTTCATTTTTAAAACTTGACAATTGGATCAAATTCAAATCAAATTTGAATTTAACCCTAACCAACCTAGCCCTACACTCAACCAAAAACATATGCTTCGACATGAATGCAACAAACAAGTTTCTAAACCTTATGGTTAATTTTAATTTAATCAAAAATTATTATTTAGCTTAGGTTAAAATGCATAGAAAATTAAATAAATACCCAATTTAATCTCTAAATTGTAAATAAAATTTTTAGGGTGTTACAGACATGGTGTCGGTCGTGCCGAAGGTGTCATTCACATCGCCAACCTTCGCCTTGCTACCCATTCCGTCGAAGTCGCTGGCGGCCAGCGACAATAAAGGCAACAGAGCATAAATACAAGAACCAAAAGACAATGAGAGGCTGAGACAGGAACTCAAAAAATAATTTGACAACAAAAGTCAGAAGCGTAAAGGGAAGAACTACCATTTCGGTCCAAACTTGGCTGAAACGGCGAGTCTGTCTGATCACCACTTTTTTGCTGTTGCCAACCTTGCCAGCAATTTCCCTCCCGATCCGAATACCGGTGGGCTCGGCGGTGCCTCGTCCCGCCCACCGCGTTTCCGCTTGCGCGACTCCAACGCAGTGGTACTCACCCCGCACCCCGCCGTCCCCTTTCTCCGTCCACCCCTTCAACCTCGTGTCCCCCGACCGCGTGGGGCCACATCTTCGATCGGAAGACTTGTCCAGGGACCATCGCGGTCGGCGTAGCAAAGGCCCATCGCTTCAAAGATGCGATTCAAGCGCCTCTTTCCAGCCAAACACTGACATTTGCCTTTGTGCTCCTTGTCTCCATAAAACCCAATAATCTATTTGGCCTTATGCTCTATATGATTCACAAAACTAAAATCGGTCGAATAGGCGTCTGACGGAGTGACATCGATTTTGGGGTAAACATACCCGTCCCTCTGTTCAAACTCAGAGCACCGGGTCTCGCTACTTCAGGGTGGGTTGTCGCACGCAATCCACTCCTAAACCAAATCTCGACTGATCTGCCATTGGGATGTTAGGCCAAAAGCATCCGCAGCCGCTGCATCGTCCCCTCTGCCCATCCAAAATTCGACCCGGCGATACCCTTCCATAAAATCATCTCAGAAACAAGAATATGCGCTTTCGGTAGATTATTCTCCAACGCATCAGCGACGTCTTCTTCGGAGCACACTCGGTAATAGAATTAGTACTCCGTCCAGCGTGGCCATTTGTTCTGATAAGCTGGCACTATGGTCACGGTGCCTCGAGTCTTCTTCAGCACGAAGTTGTAAGACCCATAGTGGGCCACCATCTCTGCCTTCGTCCTCTTGTCCGTGACAACCTTCTTATGCAGCTGTGTCTCATAATGGCCACGCTGGATTTTGAGCGCCATAAGACCTAGACATTTTGAGCGCCATAACGAAAACACCGAGCCGAGCCAAGGTGTTCGGAGTTAGCTGATGGATTTGCAAGTTGAAGCGTTGCAGCACCTCACCAACGAAATCTTCACAAGGGAAACGCAGCCCCGCTTAGAAGAAGTCACGAAAAACTACGGCCTCATACGGCTCCAGTTTGGGAACCTCCTCTCGCTCCGGAGCATGGCACAAACTACGATGGTATGCCTTCATAAGACCACGACCAACATAATCATCAAGGTCCTCCTCTGTCACACGTGATTGGCCTATTCGGTAAGTAGCCGGAGAAAGATTTGCATGCTCTTTCGAACCGGAAGGCGCCGGTCCAACTGTCTCAACCTCTTCGCCCTCCTCCTCCACCTCTACATCCACCTCGGTATCCTTGGCTACTTCATCAGGCGAAGGACCGTGACCACCCGCAGCCGCAGCTGTCGGCATCAAATCGTCATCCTACCTGTTCGGCAATTCACTTGCCATTTGATCCACACGGCTCGGTGAATGAGTCTATGACTCCGAACTAGAATCGCCAGATCAGCTCCTGCTGGACGAGCTTTCGACGGACGACGACTCACTTGACATCTTCACAACATAGCACAACAAAAGTACAAGCCACAACAGTAAAGAAACGAAAAAAATAAAAACAACGAAAACTAACATAAACCAGAAGTGAGAAGCGAACAAAGGTAAAGCAAAAGTAAGACAAAACTTAACTATAGAGAACTTGTGAAGAGCGAAGTCCTCCACCAGTGAACGAAGCCAAAGACCAATGCAAGCGAAAAGGCAAAAAGCGAACAGACGCATGTAATCAAGAGCCAAGGAAAGAAGGGAGCGCACGGCTTCCCCAAGGTTTTATATAGCCAGCCAATGAAGCGGCTGCGTGCTCGAGGAATCGCCGTGATGGTTCGCATGACCGCTATGATCTGGCCCACCGCCGCACGAAACAAGATAACTACGACACGCAAACCGAAAAAACAGAATCAGTTAACAGGTTCGCGAAATAATAATAATAATAATAATAATAATAATAATAATAATAATAATAATAATAAAAAAAAATGATAAAATAAAAATAAAATAAAAATAATAATATAATAATATAATAATGATATATTAAAATAAAAGACGGTCCAGTCCTCCACTCTTCGTAGGGGACGGCGTCCGAGCCCTGCGGCAAAGTCATTCGAATAACGGCCATGGCATCCGCGCGAAAGGCGAAAGTCGTTCGAGCAATGCCGAGGGGCTAATGTTGGGGCGCGCCAAGCCCTTGGGCACCCCCACGGGGCTCGTACGCCATCGCCCCTCATGAGGCCCCCTATTCGCCATAGCAAAAGGACGTGGGACGCACACGGAAGAAAGGGAAACTCGGGGCGCGGCTCAAGTATCACATGTCGTTTCGCCACGGCAAAATGGTGGCACAGCATTGGGTAGGGGCCTAATGTCTTTTGGCTTGGGTGAAAAGGCCAGCCCTGCATCCCTCAGGATTCGTTGCCTTTTCGCCAGAGCGAGAAGCCGTCGTCATGCCGCCAAGGAGAATTTCTTAGTCGCGTATTTTGGGCCCAGGTGGTCCAAGCGCTGGGTCCGCTCCTTTCGTCATGGCGAAGAGGTGTAAGCGGACTAGTAATCATAGTGGTCGTCCGGGCCATTTCGCCTAGTCGAATGCTTGTCGTTTGCTTATGTGTCTGACCTTGTAGGTTTTCGCCGAGGGAGAGCTCACCAGGGGACATGGCGCCGACAACCCTGACCTGCTAGGGACCGCTCAGTCAGCAAAAGGGTGGCACGGCGCGGGGACCAGAGGGCCGACGTTACCTGAGGCGGGCGATATCTCCCAAAAGGTGAATGAGTCCTGGGTAGAAGGGTATTTTTGTCCATGGAAGGCCTGCATGCGTGTATAAAAAGCCCCTGAGATGGGGATTGTAAGGAGGGAGAGACATAATTCCATTATGAATACTTGAGTTTTGTTTTCTCCACCCAGTGTTCACCGTGGTGTCCGGTTACCTGATTCGCTCGTGTGGCAACCTAGTGTTCGAAGGCTAAGGCCTAGAACAACACTTGTATTTACATTCTAGTTGATCAAGCTCTTTAGTGTAGCTAGTCTTTGAGAGATTGTTAGTTTGGTTAGTGAGTCTCTTTAGTTAGTCTTTGAGAGCTCACTAGCTTAGAAAGTAGTGACTTAGCTATTGTGTGACATTGTAATCATAGCAACTAGAATTGTGGATAGGTGGCTTGCATTTTTAGTAGACTAGCGTAAAACTTGCTATACGCCATTTAGTTCTCTACCCTCTTGGCTAAGTGTTATTTATAGAAAATTTTATTAGGCTATTCAACCCTCCCTCTAGCCATTTAGGACCTTTCACAGCTGCGACCGAGCACATGCACACAACACATTTGAAGATCAACATCTCCACGATCACTCCAAGATTGCAAAGACGCTCGGGGGCTACTGTCGGGGTCAAGATACCCCGGGTATCTCAAGGCACCGAATAGTTAGCCACTCGAGTGGCCCAGCTGACCGAGGCCTAGTAATTGCGGCCCACCTAACACATGCAGGCCCCTAGCCAAACACCAAGACGAGCGGTCCACCATGACCTCTCCCTTCTCCTTCCGTTGCATGCTACTCAGTCATGCCTGACCTCTCTGTAGGGTTGAGATGGCGGACTAGGGGGGTGAATAGTCCTTTCTAAAAAATAAACGCACCGGCTAACCGAAACAAATGCAGAATTAAAACTATCGGTCTAGCCAAGATGACACCCCTCTATCTATGTTCACAAGCACCTTATAAAGATCCTAATTAGGCAACAAAGATGTCGAGCTAGGTAGAGCTCACCTAATCAATGGTAGAAGCAAGGTCACACAAACCTAGGCAACTAGTATTCAAGCAACCGGAGGAGCTCCTACACAATCTAGTAAACAAAAGCACAAAGCTCTTAAGCTCACTAGCAATGCTCAATAACAAAGCTACACAAGCCAAATTAGAGAGCGCAAATTACTTAGCTACACAAACTAAGCAATGCGACTAACAAGGTTGCTCAAACCAAATTAGTTACGCAAGAGCTACGTCTATGCTACACAAGCAAGAAGGTAACTAGCAAGCTACACAAGCTAACTAATTACAAGAGCAACTACACAAGCACAATATATATGAAAGTAAATACGAGCTTGTGTTGGGGAATTGCAAATCAATGGGATGAACAAGGTTGACATGATGATTTTTATCCCGAGGTTCACTTGGTTGCCACCAAGTTAGTCCCCGTTGTGTCGATCGCTCACTTGGTGGTTCGGCGACTAATTGGCATCACCCGCCAAGCCCACATGTTGGGCACCGCAAGAACCTACCCACAAGTGAGGGTAGCTCAATGACACGCTCTACTAGTGTTGCTCTTCGTGGCTCCCATGGGGTGAGCACGGTACCCCTCACAAATCCTTCTCTAGAGCATCGCATAATCTTCTTGCGTGTTTCATGATGGAGAACTCGCCACCAAGCTGTCTAGGAGGTGGCAACCTCCAAGAGTAATAAGCACCACCGACTTGCAACTCGAACACCTAGTGCCACTCGATGCAATATCACAATGCAACGTACTAGAATCACTCACTCATAATCGATTCGCACTCTTGCAAGCACAAGTGAGTTAGAGGGCTCCCAAGCACTCCTACACAAGCCACATAGGCATGAGGGTGCTCAACAACCAGCCTAAGGCCAGCCAATGCTAGGTTAAATAGCCCCCAAGAAAATAGAGCCGTTGTACCCCTTCACTGGGTACTCTGCGCGACGACCGGACATGCTGTTCAACATGACCGGATGCTCCTGTAGCAGAGTCTGGTTGCTACGATCATGCCACGTGGCGCCCCCTTCGAACACTGACCGTTGGAACCCCAACGGCTAACTGCGCATGCACCGATAGCACACGATTGGACGTGCCACCGTGGGATGACCAGACCCGCAGAGCCAGAGTCCTATCGAGCTCCCGCGACCACAGACGCCTCCAAATAGTAGACCGAACCTGCTCTTCCAACAACGATCGGACTTGCACCCGCCAGGGTCTGGTAAAAAATAGAGAGGTCTCGAGAAGGCCAAAACACGATCGGATGCGTTTGGTTATACATGACCGAATGCGCCACCGCGTCCGCTCGCCACTGCGCGTCGTGCCAGCAACACTGACCGGACGCGTCCGGTCACTCTCTCTCACACACTATTCCTCAACAAGAATTTCTTGCTAAGCAGGGAAGATTGCCGGTTGAGCTACCTCTCTCTCACTAACATCTCACTGACACGCATGCAAGCTTGTCCCCCTTTACTATTCCTCAACAAGAATTTCTTGCATAACAAAGGGAATTGTCGGCTGAGAGTTTGCACCACTATTTTCACCATTTTAAGTGATATTTCTTCTCCATTTTCACCACCTTTGCAAATGTGCTAACACCACCAAGTGTTCACCATCTTGTGCATGTGTGTTAGCTTTTCACAAACATTTTTCATAGGATTATCACTCATTTCACCACGCCACTCTATCCTAGCAACGATGCAAAGTTAGATCACTCGAGTGGCACTAGATGACCGATATGCAAATAAGTTTGCCCTCTTGATAGTACAACCATCTATCCTAAACCCGGTCATAAACCTCTCTACACACCTATGACTGGTGAAATGAAATGCCCTACAAATATACCTTTGCCTTGCGCAGTCCATTCCATCTCCTTTGATGTTGATGCAACACATGCACCAACCTTGATCAACAAATGATATGATCTACTTCATATCATCACATGACCATATTGGTTCATTGATCTTAACCTCACTTGCTTTTCACCCTTGCCTCGGTCCATCAAAGTCAAGTCCTCGACTTGCCCTTCACTCTTGCAACCGGTCCGTCAAGCCAAGCCTTGTCTTGATCTTCTCCACCTTCGTCACATGACTTCATGTCATGTCTCATATGCAATGAGCTCCTTCATCACATGTGTGAGCCTTACAACAAATCCAAGCCATCTTCACCATCATGGCATGTGTTGCTCATACAAGTGTACTTGTGGACTAATCACCTATGTATCTCACATTTAAACATATTAGTCCACCTAGGTTGTCACTAAATTACCAAAACCAAACTAGGAACCTTTCACTCTCCACCATCTTGACCCCTAGGACAGGACAGGGAGAGGCCGGACGCCATTAAGTACGCCTACCCTGACAAGAGATAGGCATTCTCCGCTCACTCCGCCAGGACTGAAAGGACAACCATCTCTCAAGATGTGGGCTCTCGGGGCAGACGCCATCCCTGCGTACCCCTGAGCAGACAAGAAAACACCGTGGGATAGTGACGCCTAGTATGACACTGCACCGTCCAGAATCAGCCCAGCATGATGGGCGTACGACCCCACCCGCTACAGGATGGGTCGCACGACCCCAGCCTTGACTCCACAAGACCAACCAGGCCACCGGGGGCCTCGACCTGGCAACCTAGGGTCGAGGTCTACGGTGCCATGACTCAAAAGGCAACCAACAACCCAAGAGCCACAATGCCACCAAGAGAACAGGAAACGATGACGAAGGCCACGACAAGACCATACCGTGCAAGACAGTTGGTGAACCAACACCATGACAACCGTACCGCCACGACCGGTACTGTAGCACCGTGCCACGCCATGTCATGGCGTGGGGAGCAAGATCACGATGACCACGACGATAGCCATGTCTGGACATGCGATGACGCCAAGACAAGACATGGTGGATTGCTGGCCAAGTTTACTCGCTTCTCCCTCCCTCGGGCTCTCGACCACTCAGGTCAGGAGAAACCATCTCTCCACATGTAACCTGGCCCCCGAACTCTATATAAGGGCGGCCAAACCTCCCTTCACACGGGACGAAATCTGGAGACTCCATTTGGGCTTTCGTTCTCCTGACTCCTCCTACCTCGAATCCCTTAGCTTACACACCCCCATTGTAAGACCTAAGAGCACTTGAACCGAGGAACACGAACTCGCTACACTCTCTGAGACTGGATGTAGGGCTCCAGCCTAAACCAGTATAATTTCCTGTGTCTTTGAGTGCTACTATCATCTTCCTAGAGCAGCGCGATACTCATAAATTCACTCGTTGGTTTACAAAACACCGACACATGGTGTGCTGATGACGAGGGCCGCCTGGAACGACGAATCAAAGTCGAAATATGATGATGACAAAACGACGCGGAACATCGACGAGGGCCGCCTCGGGGCGACGATGATGAGGGCTATCGTCAGCTCCTGCCAATAGTAGCTATGTAGATACATGCATATATCGAGAGATATACATGTATCATAAAATTTTTAATTAAAATAAAGAACATGACTTAGCTCGATCGACGTCGAGCGAAGTAGTTGGCATGTCATGATATCCGAGTAGGTGGATGTGGCCCGAACAGCTTGCTTGTGGCTCGCTTCTGGCTCGGACAGCTCGCTTGACGGCTTGCTTCTGGCTCGCTTGACGGCTTGGACGGCTCTCTTGACGGCTTGCTTCCGGCTCACTTGATGCAGTGGGATGTCCGAGCTGCTACCTGTATGTTTGCGGCAGCTATGTTTGTTAGTCAGTGCCTATTGTTCAGTGTGCTTTCTTTGTGAAATTTACTACAGTTTTCTACATTGCCATAGCTGCCACAAACATACAGGTATGCACAGACATTTATCTGGTCCATTTGTTAGTCCGTGCATATTATTCACTGTGCTTTGTTCGTGAAATTTACTACAATTTCCTACATTGCCGGTGCCTTCTCATGCTACATTTGTATGTTCTATTGAATTTTACTCTTCAGTCTAGGAGACTCATTCCCTGCGCAAAAAATCAATATTTTGTTCGTTTCCTATATATACATATGCTTACTAATATGAAATTGTTTCTTACACATTGTTCGCAATTTTAATGAGAGATAGGCCTCTTTTCGAGTGGTACATGCTCCATTTATTCACATTAGCACATACTTCATTGTTCAGGCAGGTATATGCATTACCGGGTATTATGAGTTCTGTCAACCACCACGTGATTGATGTGCCCTCCAAAAAACATGAAATTTGTCTCCAAGGACCAATATATAATCTATCCCATGGGGGTCTTCTGATTTTGCCTCTTTACTTAAGGATGCACACCTGGTTGCTGACTGATTTCCTTTGTGGATGATGATTACGGGTGGAGTGGACCTTTCTTACTGTTACGAAAGCTGTGAGGTAAGACAGTTACTTATTTGCTGAGTTTTGTAGGTTGTGCATCTACAGAATTGAGACAAATGATAACTGCACAGTCCTTCAGAGCAGGTGTCAGGTTCGGGAGAGTGGGTACAGATACTTCTACAAGGAGGGGAGGAGCCAAATGAACTAGAAGGCCATTGTTCTTAAAGATAATTATGGAGTTCCACTCATCTATCCGATGAATGAACATTCCCAAAAAATGGTCACACAGTTGTGACCAAGGTTTTAGGATTGGGGTGAAATGGATTTCTACCTGCTTTGAACAAATTTCGCGAGAAAGCCAAGATGTTATCCGATCCTACGTGGATACAGAGGCTCCAACCTACTCCTGGGGCAACTGGTAGTAGGCTGCAGACTACCAAGAACTCCATTTTTGGCATTCCAACTACCAGACACCTTTGCTCCTTTATTTAGCTATTTTGAAGCTCATTTTTTCTTCCATGCCGACTACAGGTCTACAACATGGCATGCCCTTGGATTTCCAAATATATTGTCAATTAAAAAACTTACGTTCTATCGATGTCCGACCACTGAACTGTATGTTGAGTAGTTTTGTCGCCTCTCTTGCCATTTCATTTTTATGTGCTTATTGTTTCCTAAATGACACTTATCTCATGGCTTCTCTTATCCTACAGTACCTTCAATTTGCCGGATGTTTTACAATACATCCCAGTTTAAAGTATTTCAAGTTTGCAACAGCGACATTTTTTATGATGGCAAGATTGTGATATATATATATATATATATAGCGCTAATTGGTACCCTAGGTACTGAATAATATTCAATACCCGACCCCCTCCAGGTTGTGCCCACTCGAACGTCCGGTTGCTCGATTCTACAGCGCGCCTCGAACCACGGGCCGGTTTTTCTAGCGTGTGCCTCTACTATCTGCTTTCTGCCGGTTTTACTTTTTAGATCGGGATTTGTTGACAAGCAATATAGATATCCTATTTAGGTATGAAGGGAAATTAATTTCCTAGAGACGGGAAAAAATGAATTTGCAGTTAGAGATATAGAAAAGATTAGATAACATAGGTATTAAAAAGTGTGACTATAGTTATTGTGGTTCAATATTTGTTTGTTCGTATACATGGCTGTAGGGATAAGGACGTTATTCTATGATGAAAGGCACCATACAAGATTTGTTAAATTATTTGTGTCACACAGAAAGGGCGATAAAAAATCATACCTTTTTGCAAGCAATGTTTTTTTCAACATCAGCATACACACAGTCGTTGTTCAGACACATACCCACCAAGTGGTATGTAAAAAAAATCACACCTGATATATAAACATGCGCCCAAACCTTTATACATTACTATAAACAGCAAGTTGGGAAGGCACGCTACTTCAAGGTACAACACTAATCAAGGCATAACCATTTGTGGTCCAGTAGGCAGCACATCTGTCAGAGATAGCTCCACAAGGCAAAGTTCAAGGCTTCTCTCAGTCGACCTTCGTCCTGTTGCTAGCCACAAGAAAATTGTGAGTGATTTGCAGTTTAATTTGAAAGCACCACAGAATAACTCAATTTGCATGGAAAACAAGCCGGAAAAACAAATGTCGAATCAAAGATATTTAGAGTGCAGTGTAGCTGGAGGTGGGTGCTTTGATGGAGAACGCCTGGGATTTGCACACAGAACCTAAGAAAGAATAAAAGAGAATAAATAACACTGATGAAAATATTAGCTCTAACCACAAAGCATGATCAAAGAGATTTAGAGTGGACTTTAAAACAGCATGTTGACTTCTGGCATCTGACAAAAGTTGATCATCATTGAAGTTTATTGAACTAAGCTGGAAGATAGCAAACACTAACTATGCTGCAGGAGCGCGTTTGATAATTATTGTCATTTCCCAATTTTATAACCTCGAGAAACTGACATAAGAAATTAAGAAATGAACACATTAAGCAAAAGAGATATGATAAATTGGAGAGATCACTTTCAATCACGGACCATCTAGCATCAGCAAGCCCATTGATGGCTTCTTTAAACCTCTACAATTATGACCAAAGAAGATTCACAATAACAATCAGGAATCTGTCCGTATTGTTTAGAAACCATGAAAATTATGATAGAAAAAATCAGAATTGGAAGCCAAACTAATCACCAATTCGACACACATTCGTCCATGTTTTGAAATTTGGATGCTGGATTCATTCATAGTATGGGTGTGAACATCAGTTTAAGTCATCTTGATTGAGGTTCACGTCAGGTAGCAATTTCAACATTACAAGACATACTAGTGCTAGATAGCAATAAAAAATCTTCAAAACTTTGAATGGATTGTCACAAGGCATCAACAAATCTGTCCCAAGTGTGAACTAATCAGCTCAAAAAGGAAACAGAAAAGGAAGATCATGTTGTGGTGCCACATGTGAGTAGAAAAATCTTATCAGCCTGCAATCGCATAGTTGATAAAGTTAGGGTAAATTCAGCGAACAATGAAACATATAAGTATGAGCAGTATATAAATGGTCTTGCAGGAAGCAAAGTGGCATGCATAATAGGATACGAAAATCTTAGAAAACATGAGCATATGAATAACAATGATCAACTTTGGGGTTCAAGAGCATATGAGCAACAGGTGCTCACACATGTAATTGTCAAAAGCGTACCACAATGATTAACAGTCAGAAATCTTAAATCTGTAATATCAAGTGCATACATAGATCAAGATGGATAAATCATAAAATCAATGCCAAATTGTTGCTTTTTTAACCTTAAATCTGTAATATTAACACATCTGCTTTTTTAATCTTAGCATCAAAGATGAATTTCAATCTGAATTATTGCAGCTATACTTAACTTTAGGTGTACTAAATACATGATTTTTGTGATGATTTTTAAAACATTGTAACATGGTATTTTAGTCCTTTAACCAACGAGGGTGCCAGCCTCCCTGGGCGCCATATGATTATCCATTTGGCCCTACCTTAATTATTTGCCACACTCTAAAACTGGAGATGAATCTGAAAAAGTTTAAAATGACATACTAGGATAAACCAATACCACATAATTTAAAATGATAAGAAGTTGAATCTAAAAAAAATATGGAAATACCAGTACAGTCTGGCAAGAGGCTAACCTTTGAGGCCTTCTCTTTGAAGGTGTGCTCTCAAATGAAACACAAAGCGATGATAGAAAAAGCATCAGTTGTGTTCCCTTGCAATGGCTTCCAACACACATGCTTTCATGTAGACCTGAAGTACACAAATATATTGAATACTAATAAACCTCTAATGAACTAGTGGAAAAGCTAACAGGAAATGCTTTGATTAACAAAAGGCCTGTAGGAATCTATTTGCATGCAACCTAACTAGAATGTAGGAATCTATCTGCATGAAACCGATTAATAAAAGGTTCCTATGAAAACTATCAGTCTATCATATGTATGAAACCTAACTAGAGTGACAGGTAGACAAAGAATATATCTGCACACCAATCTAGTAATCTCTCCTTTTCAATTGTGATGTCTCTGTGTGTTTATTTTTTTATGAGCTAAATAGGTAAATAGATTGACAGTTTATAAAATTCTTTAAATGTGACACTTAGAAACATAGTATTCAGAAAAAGATTTTTATACTATTGAATTTATTAGGAAGAATTCAAGTATCCAAAATTATTTAATGAAAATATTTCTTTTAACAACCAGAAAGAAAAACTATCTAAGCATGAAAATAATGAAAGGTTGGTGTCATTTATCAGAGATAATCTAAATTTTATTTACTAAATTTGTCCTGTAAAATTTTATTCCCCCGAAAAATCAGCTGATGGAAGATGTACACAATGGCAGCAAGCCAACAACTATACAATCATAACCACGGCAGGAGCAGGTTATAAAGATATTGTTGGGTTTCATTCAGACAAACAGAGGTTTTAACATGCAGTACATAGTCAGTCTAGATAACAGGTTGATATCTACAGATTTCTGATTTCGACAAGTTGATACCAAATAAACACACAAAGAATTAATTTGACAAGAAAATATGAAGTGAACAAAGAGGATGCTGAGGTGTAGAGGGCATACACAGTCTTGGAAGCTCCTCACCTTGGAATGAAATTGTGCTGCACTAAGGAAAGAGAATCAGATAAAAGAAGTTATAAACCTTGACCTTAATTGTACATAGTAGTTCATCACGTGCCATCTGCATACAACATTTCACTCGTGGCAATTTTAAACGTTCAATCAAGTTTAGAGCTCAGAAACTAATTCAATTAGAGTAAAGGTAAGTGACAGGAAGTTCCAACAAATCCTTACCGGTGTCTATGTTTTCATTTTTCTATTTGCTGTGTTGGGATCTTTGTTGAGCTTCAGCAACAAAATTAATTTATGCTTGTTCATAAAAAAATTACAGGAACTTGATCTAATTAGCACCAGCAGCAATACGTATTGGCTGTTTCGTTCACAGTAAGGGAAATTTAAGATGGTTAAGCAAAAAAATGACCTGTATGATAGGTCCTAAGATGCATCCCCTTTGTGTTCTGATTCTTTAAAGTTGTGGGATCATTTGTAGTGCTTACAAGAATTTGTCAGCATATCTGGACCATAAGGAAAAGGGGATTAACATGCATACAAGAACCTCCAGTAAAATTAACAGACCAATTTATCAATATTGATCAGCAAATAATATTTTTACACAAGAATACAGTCAAAAGCATAGGTGAATGTCACAACAATCATAGATGAAATGAGGATAAAATTTTATGGTTACGAAGATGCAAACAAAGATGCTGCCATGATGCACTCGGTGATATCCATTGCCCTTTTATTCCTAACTTGTATTTTTCTGATTCAACTAAAAAAAAGAATTATCTTTAACACAAGGAGTATTTACACTATTTAAGAAATAACGTAATATGAAACATTATCTAAAGAACACAAGAATGCAATATAGCTCTAGAAAATCAGTAACATTAGCATGCATATATAAATTGGTAGGTTCAACTAGAAAATTAAGCAAACAGTTGATAAAATCACACACATCATTTTTTTCAGGTAGTACTCAACGTGTAATATAGTGTCTCAATCCAGTCGTGCATGCTATTTAGGGTCCGCCACATAACAAGCATAACAATGGCAGCCAACTTGCTACAAGTGTTGTGCTATTGTGACCTATACATGTTTACTGAAAAAAGTAAGCATGTGCATATGCATTGCATTGGCAACTGGTGTATATTTTTATCCAACAAACCACCGGAAAAAAGCTAGTTGATTAATATGGGAGTCCAAAGACCTGTTTTCTAGTAAATTATCTTGTTGTGTGACAAGTAAGGTTACTAGCGTCGATTATTGTAGTTATAAATCCTAAATCATTATGTAATACATAGTTCTAGAACCTTGGTGGCTTTAATTTTGCCTTGTTTACAAAGTCAAAACCTACACACCCTTATATGGAGACAGCTTGATGGCACTTGACCTTGCAAACCAAAAAGAGGAGGGCAGGAAGGGAGGGAGGGAGGGAGAGAGAGAATATCTATAGATATAGTACCACAATCTTAAAATGTATTATATATAGATACTACTGCAATCTTAAAATGTACTTCTGAAAAGAGTATGTATACATACTACTTTACAAAAAGATTATGTATGGTGTATACAATTTTGAGGAGTATTTGTACATCTTACAAGGGAGTAAAAGTATATACTCCCTTTGCTGTGCACATATATACTCACTTCTAATTTCATAAGACTGGTGGCTGGTCCATTTACAGAAGCAAAGCATTCTCCAGTTGATTGCAGTAACTCTATCTATAATGTAGATGCAAACTGATATGCAATTCTGCGGCATCTACAGGCTGACAAAAGTTATCTAAACTGAACATATATGCACTCACTACAAGATAGCTTCAGCTATAAACTCTGAACTTGCAACTTCACTGTGCCATACTCATCCCTCATATATTCGAGCCCTTCGTGAACATCATGATTCCAAACCAATCAAAATTATTTTTTTTGTCAAGTTATAATGTAATATGAAAAATATCAAATGATTCTATGATAAAGAAAGGCATGCAAACATACACTTATCTGGAAAGCTATCTAAGCATACTCATATTTGAAAAACAACATCTAAGCATACTCTTAATTTTTTATCATTGATTCTAATAAAAAATACAAAAGCCGAAACACAGCGGTAGTTCCATAGTCTACAATCTAGAAAGTAAGCTTGGGAATGAACTAATCCATCTCAAAATAAAAAAGTAGGATGTGTTTCTCTATTATACCTAAATTGCTCATTTCACTACTGCATTCTCCTGCTTATGCTAGTAAAGATGCAAAGAGAGTGCTAGCTTAAAATGGAATAGTTTCACTTGATCAAACTTTAGGGTGTGACTGAACTCTGAAGTGTCACTCAAAAGCAACATAAAATGCTTTGCCACCAGCAAGCAAACAAAATATCATGCTGAAAAAGAAATGGTAAGCAGAGAAAGTTTACCATTAGGAAAATCCTGGCCTCCAGACCCTAACAAGAAATTAAAAAAAACATCAAATGAAGAATAATATATATTACAATATAGCTTTCCATCTGAGATTATATCTAGACAAACATTATTTATAAGCTGAGAATTTACGCGAAAGCAAATTGTCATATAAAATTTTTATGATATGACATTTGAATATTGCATTTTGTAGTTGATTAGGTCTTAGCAACAAACATTTTAGCTCTTCTGAGATAAAAAAAACTACAGTTCAATTGCAGGGAACTGTGGTTAAGAAAAATAATTTATGTTTTTCACCAGAAACTTGATCTAACTAGCACAAGAGGCAATACCTATCAGTTATTGCGCATAATGACACACCACACTGATTAGGTATTTTTTCAAATATGAAAATATGTGTTCTATCAAAAATAATTACTAGGAATCAAATGCACGATAATTTCTTAGGTGAGTGTCTCCTTAGGTGTGATTCATTGCTACGATCAGTTCAGCAAGCTCATAAGTACATAAGACCGCAAATAAAATGAACAAGATCGAAATAGTCTCCTTGATCTATTTCTATGCCTGTCATCATAGATCTAAAAAATACCATATTGTTACTAAATCTATGTCAAACCAAATAAAGAAACATGTGGCAGGAGCATGATAACAAAGAAAGAATTCAGGAGTCTGACACTTGAAAAGAAAGAGCACATTTGATGTATTCTGGTTTGGTTGTAGCAAGTGTGGACTAATTAACCTTAAGAACCTTCAAATTGGTTGAGCATGTTCATGGATTGGATGTCGATTCTCCCATGCCCTCCTGCATGGTCCTAACAATGGCAAGCTACATATGTGTGAGATGGTTTACCAAGCTACATGCGTGTGAGATGGTTTACCTCAGATAATTCAGAACAAATCCATATATGAAACGAAACTTCGGAAGGCCTAGCAACGCCGCCATCGAAGAGGCCATGGGGCGTGACAGCGTTGTGCTCATGGTGATGCGCCACACCTAGAGGCGCCGCCACCATGGGGATGGAGATCGCAACCTGGTGGGTGCCGCCGCCGCGGGGAACGGGCCAGGGGATGCCGTCACGACCACGTCGGTGAAGCGGAGATGGGGCGCCACCGCTGTTGGTGAAGGGGAGATGGGTCGTGGCCACTGTCGTCGCGGGAGAGCACTGTCCGCATGGGATGGCTATGCCGCGGCCGGATGCAGGGGAGGGGCCCTGCTGCTGCGGCCACCACCAGAGGGGCAAGGGGAAGGCGAGTCGTGGTCTGATCCATCGGCGGAGGAGAAGGGATGCTGCGGCAAGGGGCCGCCACTTGCAGGGGGCCGTGCGCCAGGAGCGCCGGTACGAGGCGCTAGATCCGTCTGAGAAGCTAGGCTCTATACCTCGGCGGTACGAGGCTGCATGCTTCTTCCATGCCGCCCTGACGGGCACGGGCCTAGCGGGGCGGCGCTGACAGACCGTAGATTTATGCAAGAGCTCGGGGTAACCGCAGGCGGGTCTTCGGGCTTTCAGCCTTTCTACATGGGCCTTTTTTAGATTGGGGTTAGGAATCAATATTTGGCACTGTAGCATTTTCGTTTGTATTTGATAATTATTGTCCAATCATGGCCTAACTAGACTCAAAAGATCCGTCTCGTAATTTACGATCCAACTATGTAATTAGTTATTTTTTTTATCTACATTTAATACTCCATGCACGTGTCAAAGATTTAATGTGATGGAAGAGAGAAAAAACTTAATCTAAATAAGGCCATGTTTTGGTCCACCGTTACAAAAGCCCTTTCGTGACTGCGCCCCGAAAGACCCCTAGCCCCTCCCGTTCCTCACTCGCGCCGCCTCCCACACGCGCACTCGCGGCTCGCGCAGGCAGGGCGCCGCCGCCGCTCGCTCAGCGCCGAGAGGAGCAGCGCCGTCGCTCAGCGACTGCCGGCGACGAGCCGTCCTGTAGCCTCCTCTCCCCGTCTCGCTCGTTTTCTCTTTATTATCGGCCCTAGCACGCCAACACTGCCGCACCGCAGCAGCTCCATGGCCGCCGTCGAACCCTCCGCCGCCACCACCGGCGACGCCCCCATCAGCTATTCCCCCGCAGCCCCGTACTCCGCCCGCCTCCGCGAAGCACTGACCACCCTCTCCGAGGTAACCCATTAACCCACGATCTTAGTACACTTCAATCTCCCGAACCACCTGCTGCTTTCCGGAACCCTTCTAAACTCTCCCCATCTCCGTCTCCACCACAGGCTTGCGACTCCGGCAACTCCAATGCTTCTGAAACCGCCTCCTTCACCATCTCCGACATTCTTGACACCGCAGCCGTCGTAAGTGCCGAGGCCGATGACGGGAGCGACGACAGCGAAGATGCGTCAAGGCCAGGGGCCTCCGAAGAGCTGCTCCGCGAGGTGCTCGAGTTTCTCTCGCGCCCGTCATCGATCTCGAACCAGGTCGGAACGCGTTCCTCTCGAATTGATGTGTCTTGCGATTTTTTGGTGGGCTTGGGAGAACTGAGAACGATGGGTGTTTGGCGTACTGATTTGGTTGCTTTGTTCTGACAACAGATGGCCCTTGACGCGCTCTCCCTTGTGCTTCCCAAAGCTGTGGCGAAGCTAGGGGCTCAGATGGGGAGATGCCGGGATGTTGCCGCGGCTATCCTCAAGTTCTTCGTGTCGAATTGCAGTCCGAGGGACATGCTCTCCATCCTCTGTGAGGTTTGTTATACTTCGAATTATATGTGTTAAGTTCTTGACTTTTTGTTGTTGGTTGGCATAACTGTCGTTTTGCAATGACGATAGAAAATTCATCCGCGCTTGGGAATTTGAGCTTGTTAATGCTTGCAAGTTGTGTGTACATTTGCTGATAGGAAATTTCTCCACACTTAGGGCCCCTTTGGACTGCAGGAATTTCCTGGAAATTGTACAGGGATTTCACAGGAATCTGTTCACTTTCACAGGAAAAACGCAGGAAACATGAAGAATTTCCTTGTTCCAAAGGGGACTTAGAAAGCTGTTTACAAATGTGACTACATTTTGCGGGGAGAATCTTGGCTCCTTTCTCACCTAGATGTACTTGTATATGTGCATGCAAAGGCTTATGACTGATGTTCATTTGGGATCTGAGATGGTTGATATGGTTTCTTCTCATCTAATAGATCTGGATTAGTCTTACAATCTTTACTTGTAGCTGATGTTGTCTTTGCCCAAACTAAGAAAAACTCGACCTGCAGGGGGTAAGACCCCAACCCCTGCCGCACCCATACACAGCGGCACCGTAGTCCATGTGAGAACGATCACGACCGGGGCTGGGCCTTAGATCGGTGCTTTGGTTTGGGACAGACGAAGAGATTTTTTTTAACCCCAGACTGAAATTCGCTCCCACACGGAGTCGAACCCAGGTTACTCGATCCACCTACTCAACTCAGCTAGAGGCCCTTTCGCGTCTTAGCCCAGACTTGTGTAATGCAAGTGGTTCCTAATTGATTCATTTTGAAGTTATAATCTTGTGTTTTTTCTGACTCTGTACAATTGATACTTGGCTCCTTTAAGTATTCTGATCTCTTTTGCTTAACCTATCGTATTTGATTAATGCAGGCATTAGATGCACCAATGGAGCTACCAAATGGCTTATCCAGTTTTGTTCTTCTACTCGATGCACTTGCTAAAGGTATGTGCACTATTGTCTTGTGAAAACTTCTACAATTATCTCCTCATTTCCGTGTTCAATATTTGTAAAATTGTTGTGCCCCATCTTATCTGAAACTTGATCCTATTATCTTAATATTGACCTTAATTTGTTCCACAAAAATCTGATAATCTGACATGTATACACTATATTCAGTTTTCACCTAAATGACTTAAACTGCCATTTGAACATCATGTAAACAGTAAACAAGAGGTGTCTGTCTTGTTTAGGCCATATACAGCTAATTAGATGGCCAAACCGTTTAAACGGTAAAAAGTGTTGAAATACGGAGTAAACATGATTAATTTGCTGAAGTGAATTAGATTCATGATGAAATGCCTATTAGAACCCAAGACTGAATCAGTTAACTTTAGTTTACTTCATGTTGAAAGTGGATACATAAACTGTCAATGCGCTAGTGGAAGACATAGTATATTCTGTTTTTTTCGCTCAGATGTCAATGCATAAATATGTATACTTGCAGAATACTAGATTTTGTTTCATGAGTAAGTATGTATATTTTGGTGATATAAATGTTAAACATGACTGTTTACTATTTAGGATAACACTGCATACTGTAGATAAACTCTACAGATATGTTTCTCACCTGCTGTCTAAAAGACTAGTTTCCATGTTATTCAATGTTCGTCAACTAATTATTCGTTGGCCAGTGCTTACTTTAATTCAGAGGCGATATATCGAGCAAGTAAAGGTGGCACTACCTGTTGTCCTTAAAGTTATGCATGCTGCTGTATCAGAATGTGTTGAGGAACATGGAAGTGCTGCTGTTGATCTCTTCAATGCAGCACATGGCATTGGCAATGCCATTCAAGAAATGTGCAAATCAATGGTTTGTTGATTTAAGTACCTATTGTGAGCTGTTTAATGTTGAAACTTATTTTACCATTTTGTTTATCATTTCTATGTTCTCATTGATTCTGCATTATTGTTCTGTCTACTGAAAGTTCAACAAAAACAAAGATCTCTATGCAATTCTTGGTTTATACTCCCTTCAGAATATAGTGAGTACATGAGATGATGCTTTTCTTTACAGTTTATTTTCTTCCTTTTCCCTAATAAGATCTATAATGGTGCAATGCATGCCATCTTACTTTCAGGCTCTTGTATCACGAAGCAGACAGCAGGATATTCTCTCTGCTTGTGGTTCAGTTGTTTTTCAGAGTTTCAGATTTCTTAAATCTAGTGGATTCACCTGTCTTGGTCTGCTAACGGGCAGTGATGTCACAGCGGCAATTGATAAACTTTCCAAAGGTGTCTAACTCATCCAATTTATTTCCAGTTTCTTTTCTGTTCATTTCTTCACATTTGGTTTGCTTTAGTTTCAGCTGATAAATTTGTTTGCAAAGTGATGCAGAGGAAGATGCTGATTTTGTGGAGTATTTTTCCTTTGCTATGGATGGTGCAGCACTTTCAGGTGGTGATAGTTTCTACTACAGCAATTTCTTTCGTGTATCATTTATATGCTCATCGGTTACCTGTATCACCTGTTCTACAGTTGTGTGGACACATATGTATGATGATAATGATATGTCAAAGTATGCTGGAGAACAGTTGGAATTAGCACTGAAGGAAGTTCAGGGCAACCATATGAAGAAATGGGAAGCAATTAACATGCTTAAACATGTCCTATCCTCAATTCATTACCCATGGATAATCAAATCCCATGGTTTAAACTTAATGCTGATTCTAGCTGGTGAAAATCATGTTGAAGAGATCAATAATCATGTAGATTTCACATGCTATGCTCCTCGTATTTATGCAACACTCAAGGTATCACTCTTCCTTTTATAAAAATGTGGTAATTTCTTATTCTACTGCATAAACATTTTAATGACATTGATAGGCCATTGAAAGCGTTATGATGGCTGCCCCTGTGGCATTGGTGCGGAAAAAAGCTTTTGTTGCTTTGAAAAAGGCAAGTACCTTGAATTCCTCTTTCCTATGCGTATGGGTTAATTAGATCCATGTCATTATAATTCAGCCGTTTCAGAGGCGACCACTAATTCTCACCTAATAGGACGTGCGCCATTACAATTTAGCTTCCCTTTGAACCATGCCATCTTATACGTCTTTAGTGACATTGGCCCCACATGCAGGTGTATGTATTGCGTAGACTTGTCATATGGTCCAAAATACCCATCCTACCCCTCTCCCCACTAGACTTACAACCTTGCGTCTTCCCCTTCCTCTCTCTCCCTAGCCCATCTTCACTAGTAGCATCTGACGATGAGCTCATGCATGCCGGCGTTTGAAGCTCATGCTCTGAGTAGCGCTTCCGCTACTCCATCCTATGGACCTCCGTAGTCGTGGCCTTCTACGATGATGATGTGCCCGTGCGCAAGGTGCGGCGGTCGACCGCCATGGGCGCGAACTTCCGCTCCAAGGCCATGTTCGTGTACGCCTCCACCTGCAGCCGATACCGCGTCAACTACCTGTACGTGCCCTTTGTGGCCTTCTTCATGGACCTAGAGCTCCTTGGCTACCGCGTCGGCCCCATTTAGCAGATGACGGCGTCGGGACGGTGGCCCTCAGGGCGTCGGACATCATGACGATGTGAAAGTAGCAGGTCTGGCGTCACTTGTGGGAGTGCAACATGATCTACTACTAGTATGACGCGCGGTACCCCGCGGCGTGCCCCGAGTGTGGATGGAGGCGGATCCATCCTTCTCTGTTGTGGACCCTGCCCCTCTTGTCGTGGATCCGGCTTCTTTGCTACGGTGCTGCTTGCCTTCGGCTGCTCCCGCCGCAGATGGCGGTGGTGATAAGTCCTGGCTTGTCACCGTCATGGATGGGCCACCGGAGCCCGAGCTAGAAATGTCGCCGCCCGGAGGCTCGGCTTGAGAACTGACTCGACCATCGCCTTGAGCTTCGGTCCCTCTTGCCAGAGCATCTTCTGCTGCCGCCTCCCTGGGCATCATGATCGTGCACCTCCTGCAGCTCATCCTCACCATCCTGCCCCTCATCCAGATGTAGCCCTTTGAGGCCCTTCGTACTACGGTGGCCTCCTACTCCCCTCGTCATGGAGGCTTCCACCTCCTCCAGCGCATCCTGATGGAGGGTGCATGGCGGCACCGAGTGCGATGCTGGGCAGCACCGGTGCTGGTGCAGAGAGGGGGAGCCTGCCTTGGGGGAAGACAGGAAGAGAGACGATAAGTATGAGTAGTAGGACCCGTATGTCAGTGAGTGGAAGGAGAGGGGTGTAGCAGGGGAATTTTGGCCTATACAGAAGTACGAAGCTGTACGTATGCCTACATGTGGGCCCAAGGTTGCTGGCGTCGTGCATAATGGCATACCTCAAGTATGAGCTGAATTACAATGTCACTTATCCTATTCGGTGAGAAGTAGTGGTGCACTTCAAAAACAGCTGAATTATAATGGCATGGATCTATTTTTTTCTTGAACTTAATGGCATGGATCTAATTAACGTATTTTGGTGCTCACTTTTGGTGCATATTTTTGGTGTCGTGCATAATGGCATACCTCAAGTGTGTTTGCTCCTCACTTTTGGTGCATATTTTTGCAACAAGTGTGAAAATTATAATTGCCACGATTTCCATGATGATAGCTTGATTTTGAATGGCATCTCTACGTCCTATGTACTGTGATATTGCCGAGCCTTTTTTTTTTAATATTGCACTAATTTATGACACGAAATTGTCAGGTTATTTCAATGGTGCCATCATCTCAGAGATTTGACATCTTACATGCTCTTGTAAACAATAGTACATCTCCATCCTTGGTAAGGACACTGTTTTCCTCTAACACTATGTTCAAGTAGTCATTCTTTATGTTTTGGTAACTCCATCTTATTTATGCTCGTAATCTATTGGAGGACAAAGAGTTATATGAATGTTACTGCCCTTAATCACTGACCTTAATCTTCTAAGGCACAATATGCTGAGAATGGCAAACATGGCTCTTAAAATTTGAGCTTCTGTTTTAGCGTCATCAATAAAATTCTGACTTCTGGTTACTGTCAGACTGCAATTCTCCTTGATCTAGTGAGGGAGGAAGTTTCGAGAGAGAGTCGCCGAGCTGACAATGATTGTGTTGAAGATGATGGATTTCGAGGTAACGGGTTGCCGCGCTGGGCATCTCATGCACTTAAGTTAGTCGAGCTGATTTTGAGGCCTCCAGAAGGTGGTCCTCCTTGCCTTCCTAATCACAGTGAACAGGTATATTTCCTTTTAATGATCTTATTGCACTTAAAATAATGATAACTTGTGTATACGCAAATGATTTAGGAAATCCCTTTGACTGGGGAAGTAATCATTTCCTTCCTAATCTAATGGAATGGGATCTGGTTCGGTGATCAAATTCTGTGCGGCTATGATTGGTTGGCCTCTTTGATTTTTCTTCTTGAAAACGCAGGAGAGCTGCGCCTCATTATATTAAGAAGAGAAAAGGGCAAGAGCCCAAGCAACCCCACAGACACCACAAACACACACTTTTACGCCCCAACAGCTACAAGGATTACATTCGCGCCCGTGACAAAACTACACAAGGCGACCACTACTGAGCTAGACACTCAACTACCGAGGAGGAGGGCAGTCAAGAATGATAGCCCTCAAGCCCCTGCCATAGACCACAAGCGACACTCCTCGCCAGCTATGATCAAAGCACCAGCTAAGTTTGGAGCTGCTCCATCAAAAACACACCCATTGCGATGGTTCCATAAAGTCCAAGCTCTGAGTATAATGAGCGAATTAATTCCTTGCCTCATCAACCCATCAACGGTGCTGCTGCTAGTTTTCTCCCACCAAGCATGGAAGGAATTCTGTAGGCTGAGGGGACAAGGTCTTCTTGGTCACAAAGGGGACAGTACTCCGGATGAGGTAGCCCACGACGTGCTAGGCGATCAGCCGTCCAGCACTTTTGTGCGTGACCAGCCACACAAAGAAGCGACATTTGGGCAGTGCCCATGATTTCCAAATCCTTTCACACGGTCCAAAAAGAGTAGAACCCAAAAAGAACCCTTCGTATGCCGACTTAGCCGAGTATTGTCCATTGGAGGAGAGCCTCCATAAGTGTCTATCCTCAACCTCTGTCTGCAGCTGAAAATCCATCAGTAGATCCCATAAATGAAGGTAGTCTACAATCACACCAACTGTAAGAGCTCCCTGAATGTCCGAAACCCAAGCCTGGTTAGTGAGGGCGTCCTGGACAGTGCGCCGCTTAACCCTCCTTTTAGGGATAGCCATGAAAAGGAGGGGCAAGGTCTGCAATGCATTGCCCATGGAGCCACCGATCTGTCCAGAAAAGAGTATTTGCACCATCTCCAATTATAGAATTCACTGCAACTAAGAAGAAGGCTCTCTCACTTGCTCAGGCACATGGAATGGGAGAGCAGCCCAAGGACGATGAGGCTCTGTTTTCTGCAGCCAAACCCACCTCATACGCAGAAACCAGCCAAGAGACTTGAGATCTGAAATTCTCAGACCTCCAAGCTCCGGTGGTCGGCAAACTTTGACCCAGGCCACAAGACAATGTCCACCTTTTGCATTTTTACGGCCGTTGGCCTCTTTGATTGCTCATGCTTGAGTAGTTGGGGTTTCAAATCAGCAACTTTGCTTAGTTTTATGATTGCACAAACTAAATAGTTAGGGGTATTTTATCTTAAATTTCTCTTCTAGGAAAATGGAGCAAAGCAAGCATGAAGTGCATATGCATTCCGTATTCTACTCCATTTGCATTTGTGTGTATGCCACAATATTTTAATTTATGAGAACATTGTGTAGCACGCTTCTAGGTGCACAAAATCCATGTTATGTTTACTGAGCCAAAATATACTGTTTGAGAGATGCAAGGACGAGATTGATCTTTGCCTATGGTGGACAAAAATGTTAGTGCAAAGGTGCTGCCTGTGCATTTTGTCCTGGAACGAAAACAGAAGTGTATTTGAATTTCTGAATCGACACTTGCTGTACTGTTAGCTCTGCAAATTTGTTAGTTATATTTGTCATGCAAATATGACACCTTGTGTAATGTTTTTTTTTCCCACAACGGTGGAAACCTAATTTCATTACAAATGTAACGATAACGAAATTACAGAGTTCAGCAGTTTGAAAACGATAACGAAACCGTGGACAAAACAACACGTCTATGAGAATGATCACCAAGGGATCAGCCTCATGAACGAAAACTACCCCCGCGACTAGAGACAAAAACGCAGTGACTGTCAAACAACCACCCGAAGACACTTCCGAGTGTTCATTACAGGGCTCCTGCCCAAAAGCATGCAGGGCGCATTCAGCTGATACCCTCACAACTAACCAACATAAGGAACCAACTGGCGATCATCTTGAGCTTGCATCTCCAGGTCTTTCTTGTGGAAGAATAAGGCAGTCGTCTTCACAGCTTCCACCCCTCGAGTTACCTGCTTCTCTAGATCTTCCTTGTTTCATGTGCGGGCGCAAGTGTAGTGGCTAGGAGGCGCGCTCACGACGCCCATACCGTGGTGCCCAGGTGCTCGCAGATTGTATCAGTTTCCTATTTGAGGAATAGTTAGTTAGGCAGTCAATCTAGCTTGGGACTCTAGATATTGGAGGTTGTAAAGATCATCTTTTCATTAAGGAAGTTATTGATCTTTCTCCCTCTCCTGTCTCCGCTTCACTCCCCGTCTCGTGTTCACGGACGCGGAGTGCCATCGCTGGCGGAACTCCCTGCGGCCAAGAGCTCAGGCCGGCGTAGCCTAGGTTCCTCTACATCACCAGCACCTCACCCACCACAGCCATCACATCTGGTATCAGCTAGCTTTGGTACTCGATCCTTCCATCCACCTCCGCTCTGGTTTTGCCTGGTTCTTTGTTCCCATGTCACACAAGGCCAACGCCGAACTGAGCAAGGCCCTCGCTGATCTCGCCAACCAGACTGGCGAGCAGTTCGCTGAAGTAACATTGAACGTCGCCGACCTCGCCACCAAGCTTGCCGCCCTGGAGCCACTTTCCTGCACCGTCCGCACCTTGGAGGCCTATGTCCATGAAGGAGCAGAACAGGTCCACACCCTCAACCTCGCCATCTCGCGGTTGGAGCGGCACCAACTCCAACACCAGCAAGCACCCCTCCATGGACATCTCAGATTCCTCAGGAGACGGCGTCCTAGGAGCCATGCCTTATTCTTTCAACACTACCAGACCGCCGAGCGGTGAAGATCATTTTTATCCAAGGCCCAAGCTGGACTTCCCGATGTACGACGGCAAGGACGACCCATTGCCGTGGCTGAACCGCTGCGACACCTTCAGAGGGCAACAACGCCGGATGACAAGCGAGTTCGGTATGCTTCTCTCCACATGACCGGGGCTGTGCAGTTGTGGTACTATCGAATTGAGCTATCTGGCGGCATGCCTTCCTGGAGCCAGTTCGTCAGCGGGGCTGCGCAGATGGTGCATCAGCGGTTTGGCCACCCAATGATGGATACTCCTCTGGGTGAGCTCAAGTTGCTGGGCTGCACAGGCTCTGTAGAGGAGTACGGCGATCGATTCATGGCGCTGTCTTGCTGTGACCCAGAATTGGCTGAATCCCAATTGGTACAACTGTGCAATGTTGGCCTACAGAATCCCCTGAAGACAGAAGTGGGTCTGCACTGCCCAGAAACCTTGAACGACGCTGTGACGTATGCCTGTGCCTATGAACAACGGCTGCAGATCAGACCATCGGACTCCGGACCGCCACGCTGTTCGTACCGAGCACCTTCTTCATCATCAGCGTCGAGCCCACCGACATCTGGACCAGCACAAGCTTCTTCTGCGGCCAGCAGGCTCTCTGGTGGTGCAACAACACTTCCACGGCAGTGGCTAACATTGGCTGAGATGGCTCAGCGCCGCACAGATGGTCTTTGCTACAATTCTGATGAGAAGTTTACCTATGGCCACAAGTGCATGTGTGTGTTTGTTCTGGAGGTCCTACCAGAAGACATTGGGGAGGATGAAGAGGTGGACAACAACGCATTGGTGACGCCTGAGACACCTGAGATTTTTCTGCATGCACTCACAGGCATCAGGTCACCACGTTTCAGAACCATCCACATTGGGGTTACTCTTGGTTCTATCCGCCTTGAGGCCTTGTTGGATTCCGGATCAACGCACAATTTCATTAATGAAGGCATGGCACGACACCTCGGTCTTAAGATACGACAACAACATGGCATGTTTATCACCGTGGGCAATGGTGATCACATCAATTGCCCGGGATTATATCCAGATTTGCCGCTGCTCATTGGTTCTGAGGACTTCATGGTGGACTGCTATGCCATGCCATTGGGTGGTCACAACATCATCCTGGGTGTGCAATTCCTCAGCACACTTGGACTGACTTTGTGGGACTTTGCCGAGCAGATGTTGTGCTTTTGCGCGGGGACTGGCGCATCCTGTGGACAGGCCTGGACCATGCAGCTGGGGCACAACTCCACAATCTGACACTTACTGCTGATCGCCACATGGATCTGCTCCTGGAGGAGTATCAGGGGATTTTCAGGGAGCCTACTGGGCTGCCGCCTCGCTGGGATATCAGTCATCGCATCAGACTTCATGCCGGAGCTAAGGCAGTCGCTGTTCGGCCCTATCGGTATGCTCACACCTAGAAGGATGAGTTGAAGCGCCAATGTGCGGAGCTGCTGCGCCATGGGGTCATCAGACCGAGCACGTCGGCGTTTTCATCTCCAGCACTGCTGGTTAAGAAGCAGGACGGATCATGGCGGATGCGCATCGACTATCATGCCCTTAACACTGTCTCAGTGAAGGGCAAGTTCCTGATCCCAGTGGTGCAGGAACTACGTGATGAACTCAAAGGTGCCGAATATTTCACTAAGTTGGATCTACGATCAGGATACCATCAAATACTCACAGAGTGAGGATGATATTTCCAAGATAGCATTCCGAACTCACCAAGGCTTATTCGAGTTCCTTGTCATGCCTTTTGGCCTCACCAATGCACTGGCGGCATTCCAAGCGCTAATGAACTCAGTGCTTAAACCTTTTCTTCGCAGATTTGTGCTAGTTTTCTTTGATGACATCCTCATCTATAGCCAATCATGGTTAGGAACATCTTTGCCATGTCCGTTTGGTCCTGCAGCAACTTCAGGATCATCAGCTCTTCCTTAAGAAGTCCAAATGCTCCTTTGGTGTGACCCACACCATCAGTGCAGCAGGTGTAGCCATCGACACTGATAAGATCAGAGCAGTCTCCTCCTGGCCATTGCCGAAGACAGTGAGGGATGTACGGGGGGTTTCTCGGTCTTGCCGGGTATTACCACAGATTTATCAGAGATTTTGGAATCATCGTGGCACCATTGACGAGAAATTTGGATATTTGGGACTCTAGAAATTCGTCTTTTATTTTTCAAGTCTACTTCATAGTGTCAACTCTCCAAATGCAACGACATTGCATTAACGTTGCATTTGAGAGGGGGTGTTAAGGTTATTAGTGTAATCTCCCTAGTCTAGGGTTACGTCTTGTGTCTCTCATGTACATTATATATTGTCCCCCTTTGGGACTCAATAGTGACAATCCAGTTCAGTCTCCCTTTATTCGTAACAGCCCTTACCTTTGGGGACAACCATTTGTTGTCAAAACCGATCACTGGAGTTTGAAATTACTCCTAGATTAGAGGCTGTCCACCATTCCACAACATCAGTGCAAGTAAGCTGATGGGTTTTGATTTCACCGTTGAGTATAAGCCTGGATGCGCCGCCGTGCCGTGACACAGAAGAACTGTCAGCATGCCAAGCTATCTCTACTCCAAGACGTAGTGTTTGAAGAAATCAGAGCTGCTCTCCAAGAGGACAGCACACTGGACGTGGTCAGGATCAAAGGTCTGGACAGCTGGAGTATGGCTGATGGCCTACTGCTCAAGGATGGAAAGGTGTTTGTGCCTGAGACATCTTCCTAGGCACAAGCAGCAGTTGCTGCTGCGCATGAGGTTGGTCATGAAGGGTTCCAGAAGACGCGACATAGAGTTCGCGCTGATTTTTGTATTCCACAAGACACAACCTTAGTCTGCGATCATGTCAGTGCTTGCTCTACATGCCCAACAGAGCAAGACAGAACAGCTGCGTTGAGCGGGTTTGCTACAGAGCCTGGACGTTCCAACTGAGAGTGTAAACCTGTGTGCAAGTGTGTGCTTTGGCTATCTTTAGTTGCTTTAGTGGTTGAGTCTGTTACGGCTGATCACAACCAAGTTATTTTTTAGCACTTCATTCAGTTTTCTTTTGAGCTGTAACTTTTTAAATAGAACTACAAGCAGCCAGTCTCAATGCTGCCATCGGAAAAAGTAATTCTCCAATTCTCCAATTGTGGTTATCCATCTCGTCAAGCTAGCGCAGGTCTTCTGTCACGGCTGGCGAGCGTGAGGCACGGCATCAGAGTGGCAGAGGAGATGACAGCGTGGGGAGGCGATGGCTGTGACCGAGGCTGCAGCGGCCGTTGTTGCTGCTCTGGGCATCGAGGACGACGACGACAATGGGGACGGACCAACGTATCGCGGAGCCCTTATAGGTGCTGCCACGTCTCATCGTCACCAGAGCGGCGTCGCGGCCGTCATGGCAGGTGCGGGTCGCTCATCGTCCACCAGGTGATCAAGGAGTCTGGGGGAGCATGCCATGGCCGATGCTCACCAAGACGAAATACAACAAGTGGAGCTTGGTGATGAAGGTGAAGATGCAGGCCTGGCAGCTTTGAGATGCTGTCGATTACGGGGACGCCGACTTCCACGTCGATCGATGGGCGCTCGAGGCTCTCCTCGTTGTCGTTCCACCGAAGATGGGGGCTACCCTCGCGGACAAACCCACTGCAAGCACGCCTAGGATTCCATCTCCGCGACGTGCATTGGCTTCGATCACGTCCGCAAGGCTACTCTACAGAATCTTCGCCAGGATTGGGATCGTCTCGCGTTCTGCCCCGGCGAGGATGTTGATAACTTCGCCCTCCGCCTCTCAGGCCTAATGCAGTAGCTGGTTCGGCACGGTGAAGGCGACATCGGATGTATACCCAGATCGCTCTAGCGATGGAGACGCTCTTGGATTTCAAGATCCTCTCCATTGAGGAGGTGATGGGCAAGCTCAAGGCGGTGGATGACCGTGAGGAGGTGCCTCCCATCGAGTCCTCGATTAGTAATTGGTAAACGACATGGTGCCGGCTAAAGAAAATAGGAAATGGCAGGGAAACAATGGGAAAAGCAAGTGAAAGAAAAAGGTTTGGGAAGTGCCGGTGCCGAGGGTGGGGCGTCGGATTCTCGTCAAGGTATAGCAAGTGCATGATGAATTTGTGTATGGTCTTTGCGCCTATGGATTGAGTACTGAATTGGTTTGATTGTTTCATGTGCTATGTTGAGAATTACTTGCGCCTCGTCTCGAAGAAGTATACCCAGATCGCTCTAGCGATGGAGATGTTCCTGGATTTCAAGATGCTCTCCATTGAGGAGAGGTGAGGGCAAACTCAAGGCGGTGGACGAACGTGAGGCGGCGCCTCCCATTGAGTCGGTTGCCATAGGTGAACTGAGGATCTGTGGCTAGCCCGCCAAAAGAAGGGGAGGGCACGAGTGCGCCCAAGGAGCGTTGTCGGCGTCCACGGATGAGGGATAAGGCTGGTGGTGGCCGTAGTGGTAAGGCAAGTGGTAGCGCCGAACGCAAAGCGGACCATGACGACACCTGCCTGAACTCTGTCGGCAGCCCAAGCGTGAGCGCAGCTGAGTGGCCCACATGGCCCAAGCAGAGGAGGAACAAGAGCTTGCCCTGTTTTTGGCCCATGGATGTCTCAAGCTGGAGACTGAAGAAGGCAGAGGAAAGGGGAAAGCTTCAACATTTCCCCATCCTCGTTCGACGCCGGTGACCGCCTGGGCGACAAGCTTGATGGGTGGTACCTCGACAGCGGTGCCACACACATGATCGGGCGGCGGGAGCTATTCTGCATCCTAGACCGCATCGTTCGAGGCTTTGTCAAGTTCGTGGATTCGTCCTCGGTGGAGATCTGCAGCGTCGGCTCCATCCTGTTCAAGGCCAAGACTGGCGAGCACAGGGTGCTCCACGACATCTACTACATCCTGGCGCTCCGCAACTCCATCAGCCTTGACCAGCTTGACGAAGGCGGCTCGTGGGTGGAGATTGACTGGGGAATACTTCAGATTTGGGACCACCATGGTCGCCTCCTCGCCAAGGTTAGCCGTGGCCTCAACTATCTCTATGTGCTCACCATGGAATACTATCGCCAAGGTTAGCGCGGTACAAGGCCTGGTACATAGAGATAGTTGAGGCCACGGTTAGCGCGGTACAAGGTTAGCCGTGGGACGCGAGAAGATGGCGTGTGGTCACCAAGCAGAGGAGGCACCCATTCCCGTGTCATGCCTTGTACCGCGCGTAGGAGTAGCTCGAGCTCGTACTCGGCGACCTGGTCACCAAGCAGAGGAGGCACCCATTCCCGCGTCAGGCCTTGTACCGCGCATAGGAGCAGCTCGAGCTCGTACTCGGCGACCTGTGTGGCCCCGTCACGCTGGCGACTCCTGGCGGCTGGTGCTATTCCCTGCTTCTAGTGGATGACGTGTCCTGCTTTAGGTGCGCATTTGTAGGGTCAAGATGGCGGACTAGAGGGGGGGGGGGTTGAATAGTCCTTTCTAAAACTTAATCGTGCCGGCTAACCGAAACAAGTGCGGAATTAAAACTATTGGTCTAGCCAAGACTGCACCCCTCTATCTATGTTCTCTGGCACCTTGCAAAGATCCTAATTAAGCAACTAAGGTGCCAAGCTAGTTAGAGCTCACCTAACCAATTCTAGGAGATGAGAGGAAGGATTGGGCTGGTCCAAACCAATTCAAAGATCTAGCACAAGGTTTAGGGGGAGAATTTAGAGTGTAAACCCATGTGCAAGTGTGTGCTTTGGCTATCTGTTGCTTTAGTGGTTGAGTCTGTTAGGGCTTATCACAGCCAAGTTATCTTTTAGCACTTTAGTTTTGAGCTGTAACAAGTACTGCTGTCTTCTTTAAATAGAAGAACTACAAGCAGCCAGTTTCGACGCTGCCATCTGAAAACCAATTCTCCAATTCCCAATTGTGGTTCTCTAGTTGTCTAACACCAACTTCAGTCTGGGCAGATATTGCAATGGATTTGAGGGATTGCCAAGGGTGAATGGCAAATCTGTGATCCTTACAGTTGTTAAACTGCTGTTCTCCAAATCAGCCCACTTCATCGCATTGGGTCATCCATACACTGCTACATCAGTTGCAAGAGTTTTCTTCGCGGACATCATACGACTTCATGGCATCCCAAGCTCTATAGTAAGTGATCGGGACCCTGTTTTCACAAGCAATTTCTGGCGGGAGCTGTTCAAGTTGTCAGGAGTGCAACTCAACATGTCTTCTGTGTTCCACCCGCAAACGAATGGTCAATCAAAGTCTACGAATAAGATCATTGCCATGTATCTTTGCTACCTGACGGGTTATCGTCCTCGAAACTGGCTCCAGTGGCTTCCATGGGCTGAGTTTTGTTACAACTCTTCATTTCAAGCGGTGCTGGGCACCACTCCATTCAGAGTTGTCTATGGGCTCGACTAGGGATGAAAACGGGTGGAAAAACTCGGCTCCCGTTTCCATTTCTATATTTTTAGCGGAAACAGGATCGGATTCGTGGAAAAAACAGAATTGAAAATGGATGGGGATATACGGAAATACGGAAACAGACAAATACGGATGGAGAGCTAGAAAATTAAGTTAGAATAACATGATCAAATATTCTCGAGTATACATGAACAAAGTCACAAAATAATATACACATATGAAGTTATAGGTCCAATTTTCACTAGCATACCATGTGTTAACATGTTAACGTGCTGGTGATTAGTAGATTTATGAACATAGCAATTTTTAGACATATCTCACATAGATTGAAAACATGATGAAAAACGGAATAAATACAGGTCAATTCCGGATGAAAACAGGTCCCGCGGAAACTGACGGAAAATCCCTCTCCCATTTCCGTAAATATGGAAGCATGATCCACAAATATGGAATCGGGTGGGACAAAAGTAGAAAACGGGACAGGTCAGGACGGGATTTTTTCTGTCCGTTTTCATCCCTAGGCGCGACCCACCATCACTGATAGCTTATGAGCTGGGAGAAACACGATTACTGGCCGTCGCTCAGCAGCTACAGGTCCGAGATGAGTTTCTGGTGGAGATTAGAGAGTGTCTAGAGCAAGCCCAACAGTATCACAAATCTCAGTATGACAAGAGGCACCGTGAAGTGGACTTTCAGGTAGGCGACTTGGTTTGGTTGCGCCAGTTACACCGTCCTTTGGCCTCCATGGACAACAAAGGGCGCAACAAGCTTGGGCCTTGCTTCTATGGTCCTTTCAAGGTCCTGGAAAAGATTGGGGGGTTGGCCTATCGCATTGAACTACCGGCTGGAGCACAGCTACACAATGTCTTCCATGTCGGGTTGTTTAAGCCATTCAAGGGCACCACCTCCGGTCACACCACCGCAGCTGCCAGCAATCAGCCATGGCCTTGTGTGTGCTAAGCATGCTGGCGGCAGAGACAGGAGAGGGAGAAAGGTCGATTGTACACGCGGTAACTCCCTGCGTCTTGTGTGTAAGGAGCGCATGCTGGCGGAACTCCCTGCATCCAAGAGCTCAGGCCGGCGTAGCCTAAGTTCCTCTACATCACCAGCACCTCACCCACCGGTCATCACCCACCACAGTCATCACACCTTGGTAAGACCATCTGCTTACCTCCAGTAACCCTTTTTCCTTTCATGTGGTCGAGCAAGGTGGTCTTCTGGTGCTATGTGTTCGCCAGTCTTTGATCAATGGGTTGTTAGTTCAGTGGTTTATATTTAAGGTGCTCTATTATTGTAAATTTTACTTGTCTGCCCTACTAATTGTGTTTTCAGTTTTCACAACATTGTGCAGTTTTTGTCTGGAAATAACTTCCTAGAATATTTCAGTTTTTTTCCTATTTCTATGCAGGTAATATCAGCTCTAAACTTGCTAAGATTTATTCTGATAATAGATTCAAGAGGTAACGTCCAAAAACTTAACATTAACAATTTATCTTCAGATATTGATAATTTGTCACAGCCATGATGTACTCTTGTTCTTTCAATTCATGCTATGCCTGTATTTGCATCCATTACATTTCGACTCCTGCAATATTTTAACTACCATTTGAAATACGGTTCAAAATTTTGCAGGGTTTTTTTCATCAATGTAGATTTTTTATTTTGTGGTCATAATTAAGCATTTTGGTTTAATATTATACATGCTAACTTGTGTCAAATCCAATGAATTTTGTTAGCAAAATTGTTAGATTTTTTAAAACAATCTTACCAAAAGTTGAAATTAACACTTGGGGGTCTGGCATCGGTCCTTATTCCTAATTTTTAAGTCATGCACATACATGTCCTTATTCATGTCTGGAAGTGGTAATGAACCTTTCCAAAGAGCAATAACCTTATTCCTAATTTTTAAGTCATGCACATATATATACCTTTCCAAAGAGCAATAACCTTAGAAGCATACCCTCCATTTCAAATTATAAGACAGTTTTGGCAATTTCTAGATACATAACAAAAGTAATGTACTCCCTCCGTTTTTTTTAAGTGTCCTATTTGGCTTTGGTGCACAGACCAAGACAGAGATTAACTCTGAGTTAAGTCTTCACATTTCTGTACTCTATTCGATTATGCTGCTTCGTGCACAGCGCTAGGCAATTACTCCGGCATGGATCCATGCAAGCCAAGCGCGCGCAGCACTCACCAGCGTCCAGCCCGGTACTTGCGCGTAGTACTTCACCGGCAACATGCAAGCTAGCTCGTGCATGACTGCATGCGGATTTAACTGCGCATGGAAGGAACGATGCGTTTCTTTAACTCCTGGCTCTACGAACCAAGCGAACGGTGCGCATGGAAGGAACGATGCGCATGGAACCAAAATATGACGCTTATTTGCGACTTTCTCCCAAAACCAAATACGACACTTGAAAAAAACAGAGAGTATCTTGAAAAGCCAAAACGTCTTATAATTTGGGGTGGAGGGATTAATGTGCAATGGACATACATCCCAGTTCCAAATCGGTAATGGAACTGATAAGATGTTTTTTTGTCAATTTTTTCCATTCTTGTAAACCAGCAGAACGTAGGAAGGATTCCTCAGTTTTGCATCATTGCCTGATTAATGGATTAGAATTTGCATGTGCCACAATGGATTATGGAAGATATGTGAATTGTGTGTTTGATCACCTTTTATCTTCCCCTTTTGGTCAGGAGAAAGATCTGGAAAATTGTTTGAGAAAGAGACATTGCACAAGGTGCACTTGGAGTGGCTGACCCCATTAAGACCAATCGTGGCGGAAATTCAGTTGGAAAATGAAAAGGATGCTGATGAGATTACAAATGAGATAGCGTGCACGTTAAATCTTGTTCAATTGGTGCTATACCGCTGCATCGAGTTGGTGGAGGAAAAGTTGAAGGGCTGCTAAAGTTTTTGGTACCTAGTCATTTCCATACAGTGCCGACCGCTGTATCTAGATGGAATGTTCTTGAGGATACAAATTCCATCATCTCAAGATATGGCCAGGAAGTCTGGTTTTACTTAGTGTGTCTAGTGTGTTCACACGAATTTATGGTGTTATTGCTCTGTTCGTTTGGGCTGGTTTGGCTTATAAGTCATGGCTGAAAGTATTGTTGGCTAGTTTGGTATACTGTTCATTGGCTTATAAGCCAGATATAAGCAAGCGAACAGGCTGTTATCGTAGACTAGCAAACAGGATGTGGTTAACCCGTGGCCAGTTGCGCCGGTGGCCTACAACGTGCGACACCCCTGATTGCACATAACGAATTAACGAGCGTCTCTGACCGTGTGTGATGAGTGCCTCCTGTGTACTGTACATTCAATTTGGATGGCAAAATTGGCTGCCCGGCCTGGCATGGCACGGCTTGATATTATTAGGCCGTGTCTGTTTTTGTGCTTTTTTTTTTAGAAAGCACGGTACGCCTTGTAGCGGGCTATCTCGATGCCTGGTAGTGAACTAGTGATAGACATGCTGCACCGGTCAGCCCAATTATGGTATGCAGCAACCCCCATTACCCATCAGCCGAGCCGTGCCTCACATCGTTTTCAGGCGGGTTTTTTTTATCAACGTCATTACAATTTTGCAAGTTTGAAGATACACTATTACAATTCACCTATTTGGAGAATTGCCATTATAATTTCATGTCTCTCTTGTCCATGCCATTTTTCTACACTTATACCGTATATGGACCCATTGTCAGACATGTAAGCATACAGATACGTGTACCACGTTAAGTCCCCGCCTCCTCTCCGTTAGAACAGGCCCACCTGTGGCGGACTGTGCGCAAGCGGAGCGGTGGCCTGCGCTATCACTCGCGGCGGCGTCCCTGTTCCCGTCTCGTCCCCTCGCCCGCGCCATGACCAGAGCCGATGCCATGGCCGCCCTCTTCGATACCGAGCTCCGGCCATGACGCGGGCGAAGGGACGGGGACACCGCTGGGCAAGCTCGGCTCTGGCCATGGCCACAGCAAGGGTGGGCTCCGGCCATGGCGCGGGCGAGAGGACGGGAATGGGGACGCCGCCGGGGACGATGGCGTAGGCCGCCGCTCCGCTCGCACGTAGTCTGCCGCGGGCGGGCCTGTTCTAACGGAGAGGACACGGGGCCTTAACATCGTACACATCTTTTATCTGACAATGGGTCCATGTACGGGAGAAGCGTAGAAAATGGCATGGACAGGGGAGACAAGAAATTATAATGGCAGTTTTACAAATAGATGAATTGCAGTAGCGTATCTCGAAACTTTCAAAATTATAATGGCATGAATCAAAATTCCCTTTCAGGCGGCGTCACGCGCTCACACGCCTGTCCCTTGGCGGCTTGGCCCCTCCCTCCTCCCTGTTCTCCCTCTCTTCCCGGCGAGCTCCTCCACCACGCGTGCAAAACCAACCACCAGTTAGACCCAGGCCAAGCTACCGTGACGCTCGATCGGCTTCGGCTTTTAGTTTGCGGAGGCGTGGAGGTGGACCGCCCCGTGCCGTGAGGCTCGAGTCATGGAATTGCCGCCTCTGCCAACGGCGTCGGCGGAAGAGGAGCGCCGAAGCGTAGCGACGGGGCCGTGCCTCCCCAGGCTGCTCTCCGTCGTCCTCTCGGGGGCCCTCACCGGCATCTTCGCCGTTGGTAAGCGCGCGCGCACCTGCGCGGCGCCCCCCCCATAGCGTTGACGGCAGCTTAATTGTGTTGCTTCTGTGTTTTGGTTTGCGTGCTCTGCCGCCTCTGGTATTCTCTTGACTGACGCGGATTTGACTGTTTTGACTGGGGTAGCTGGAGGCCTGACGGGGGCGTTCACCTGCGCATTGGCCGGCCGAGCTTCCGACAGCGGCGTCCTCCGGGGAGCCGGCCTGGGGGCCTTTGCGGGGGCGGTGCTCTCAATCGAGGTTCTCGAGGCTTCGCGCGCCTACTGGAGGGCGGACCGATCGAGCCCGCAGAGCACGTCCTCCATGGTCCGTGAGCTACTTCTTCAAATTCATCCGGCATGATTGTTGTGCAGAATCAAACAGTAGAGTGTATCTGTCTTGCGTTAGCTACAGAAACTCCATCGGAATTATGAAATTCTTATATGCTAGTATTGTTCCTTCAGCCCAGATCATGGAAAGTATATAGTATTGTTAGTTCCTTCAACCCAGACCATGGAAATTATATTTTTGCAATCACATTATTTTCAGCGATTCATGGCGGACGTGCATTTAAGAGAATCACCTGTTGCATTTTCCAGGGGGATTTCATAGAACAGCTCCTTCATGCTCGATTTGTGCAAGACCAGTATGAGCCATTGGCATATATGGCATATCGTTGGCAGGTCAGTTTGTTGTCTTAGTTACCACTGGTGGCATCCTCTTTGACAGAAAGCACATAAACGCATTACAACATTACATGGTTTTGATACATAACCTTTACCACTGTTTTTGAATAAAATATATTCTTAACATTTTTTAAGCTTATGAAATTTTGCAAGTATTTTTAATACTACAATACACATGTAACTTACAACTTCTCAAAGTAGATAATTTGAAGTTGTTGATGATTTGTAGTTTTAAGGTTTCGCTACACGGCATGTTTTTTTATTGTAGTAGTAGACATTTTCCAACAGGTTGGCATTGCGGACAATGATGATCTGTTCGATGTTCTTGAAGATGTTTTATCCGAAGGGCTCTCACAAGATACTCTAAAGAAGTTGCCACATCATGTGGTGACTGATCAGAAGCTGGAATCAATTCGTGAAAACGTGTCTTGCGCTATTTGCCTGCAGGTACTAATGTCACATTACATATTTGTTTAGTGAAAAACTAACCTGCATTAAAATCTTAATTCTCTGGGGATTTTACTGTTTAGGAGCCAGTTTAGGAGCTTGCTTTGTTTTGTGTTGATAAATTAATATGATGTGCATATGGCATTTCCTTTTGGAAGTTGGCAGTTGATTAATCATGGGGAAAGTGTGATTTGACTGAAACTAAGATGGTGGGAGTTGAATCAGGAGTGCACATCACTCCAGCTCATAGATTGATTATAGTTTCCTCTGGTGATCACTTTTGTCCACCTACTGGTTGCTTGCCTTAAATTGCAAGGACTTCTAAATTTTAGGGCAAGTTGCCTTAAGTGCCGTATGCAGTTTGATGGATCTCTTGTGAGATCGCATAGCTCAAACTATCTGCTTGTGCGCAATATATGGAACAAAATTGATATTTGCTTTTGTTTTTAATTTTCTCTCCAGTCCAAAAATATGTGTCACATTTGACTTTGAACGGTCTTCAGTATATAATAACTTGATCACCATTATGTTCTAGAATATATTTTTAGAATCTTTCAAAATTATGAGATTTTGCGAGCATTTTCCAATATAAATGTATACGTATATCTTGCATGTGTCTAATCTAAATAATTTAGAAGTTATTGACGTTTATAGTTTTTTAGGTTTGACGCTTACTCTTTCCGGCCAAAACAGGCATGCGTCAGCAGTTCAACTTTTAAATAAACAGGCCCATGGGCTCAGCTGCATCGTGGGCTGTAGCTTGTGTTAACAGGCATGGGCTGTCTTTTTTTTTGTGCACTTAGGCTCGTAAAATCCATATTGGGCTGTTGTAGTTAGCAGGCTGAAAAATTACTAAAAAAAATCTGACTGAAAGACTGATGTCCTACACCTATAACCATGGCATAGTGATGGTAATAGTCCATCACACACCCACCCACACACAAAGATGCCCACACACACGGACACAGAGACACCCACACAGAGAGAGACCTTATCGTACACATCGTATTTTGATGACAGGAGGAAGTATTGAAGTATTCACATTTTGTTTTGTATGTATCTGATGCTATAGTTAGCCTTCTTTTTTTTTCTCTCTTGAAATGACATGCTTCGGTTAGGATTCTTTTGGTGCTGATGTCGAAAAGGCATTTCACTGTTTCAATTAAACTTTATGTGGAAGTCCTGACAGTTTGCCTTCTCCCAGGATGTTGTTAGCGGAGAGACAGTGAGGAAGTTGCCAAAGTGCTCTCACACCTTCCATCAGCCTTGTGTGGACAGATGGTTCATTGACCATGGTTCATGCCCAGTATATAGGCAGGATGTGTAGGTAAATCATGTTGGATTCTGGGTATGCGGTCATGCCTTTACAAAGTTGCTACCATCGTCATATAGAAAGAAAGATACGTAGCATGTAAATTAAATTCCTGCACTTGTGACTTGTCCCTATTGTGAACAAAGGTTTACTCATCAGTGATTGAGTTTCATGTTTTCTCTTCTTCCTCATTTTGGGCATATATTGATATAAAACTGAGACAAATTTCTTCTAATCTGGCATCTAATTATGGGCCTATTTGGATCAGCTAAAGCTAATTGTTAGCCGGAGCCTAAATTAGCTAGCAAAAAATTAGCCAGTTAACTCATGTTTGGATCCTTGGTTAATTGATGTATATCATTAGCAATGATTTGCCCTTTTTTGAAGCAGTGATTTGCCCTTGGTAGCTAGTTCTGCTTGGCTAATGGGCTAACAAGGATTTGGCTAAACCTAAAATTTCTTTCACACTTCAAAGCAGTGGATTAGTAATATCTGAAAGTTACGGTTCCAGAACTTCGGAAGAGATCTGTAGAAGTTCCAGAGACCAAGAAACCCTACAAAAACACAAGCAAATGTGATACAAAAACAAATCGTCGAATTTGCACACTTCCTTGGGGGCAGCCACATAGACAGCAGTTGAGTCTGAGTAGTTTTTATAAGGATGAACCGAGAAGTGGTTGGCAATGAGCATGGCACCATGGCGTATGGGCTGTTAGGCCAAATAGGCAGACAGGACGGAGCCAATATTTGAGCCAACGAACAGAATTCTTTAGTTTTATATCGTGAGCACGCTACAACAGTGGAACTTCATTTAACAAGCATAGCAAGCAGCACAGAGCGCACAAAATTGACACAATCCAGCCATTATGTTGGGTTCTAGACACGTCACAGTTCTAAATGATATTTCTGACGCGTTACAAAAGAACTGACCAAAATTTGTTGCACACTAATAACACTCAAAAGACAACCTAATGCAGACTGGTAGAAGTAACTGTCCGAACAAATCCTCAAGCTAATTTCGCTCTAGAGAAGTCCATCTCCGGGTGCTGCCATGGGGGGAAAAATATGAATCAGATGCATGAAATAGGACAGGAAGCCAACCTACATACATATATCAGGACTGAAAGATGATAATGGCTTTGTCGCACAGACTTACCTCAGACATGAACTTCTTGAGAATTTCCTGCTTTTGCATTTCATCACTTGTTGGAAGGCCCATCTGCTTCTGGCGCTGGTCAAACTACAAACCAATTAAAGGATTTTAGCTATTTCCAAGCAGCATTAAGAACTCAGATGTGCATCAGGTTCTGCGTGTCTTACCATCATCTTCTCCACGGTTTGTCTAGTCTCAGGATCCAAATCTGCGAGTTTGCTGCTCTCAGGCTCCACCTTTTGGGTATCAACTTCAGGGTCACCCTTTATAACAGACTTCCACCACTCCATTTGGTTGTGCTTTGTAAGCAATATGGACAGAGTTTTTCCATCCTCTACAAAATCTTATCAGTATAAGGGGCTTAGGATCAAAGAAAAGCAAGCTCAGATACAAACAGCCTGCTCAGCAGCTGCTGCAGCAGCCATTTATAAAGTAGTGCAGCCAATCAGGCTGAAATCCAATGACTTACCTATGCTCCAGAAGCAGTCATCAACCTTAACTGGCTTATAGAGCTCGCCCTGGTAATAAAGAAAGTACCAACAGAAAGTTAGAGCCATGTATTTTGTAGCAACACATTTGGTTCACCAGAAACATTGTTGTCCCATAAGACAAGACGAAATTTATTGCAGTAGCTACTTACATCAATGATAGGTGGCTGGCCCTTCAGACCAACCTTCAGATGGTCCTTCTTTATATCGAAGACCACAAATCTTGATTTTGTTCCTTGAGGAACAGGAATGGTGATGTTAACCTCTGGCAACTGTTGAGTCCACGAGTACTTCTCCAAATCAAGACCATTGCCAGCATTTGGTTCTGATTATTAGGAAAGAAACAAAATTAGATATTATATTAGGAGATCCCATAAATGCAGATCACATCTGAAGAATTGTCTTAGAGATGCAATAATGAAATAAAACAATTATTAGGCCACCATGTTAGCAATCTCACCACTACAACAGAGAGATAACTTGTCAGACTGCAATCAACATTGGACCATGGATAACTGTAAGGTCAATGAGAAGCAAATAAAGGGCAAATGAATGTAGGTTTTTTTCCCCTAACAAGGCTGTTATAAGTTCTAAGCATTTTGTTGCCTATTGATACCAATAATGGAATGCAGTTTGAAAATATCAAGTGGTGTAAGGATAAGCTCTAGAGTTATTTAGATACCTAAATCAAACCACATACGTTAATCAGAGTATCAACCCCAATCTATCAAGCTTATCCTAACTCCACAAGCCTAATCACCAGAATATGCTACATCGGGCTTATGGAAGCACATTTAGCACCAAAATCCCTAAAACGCAGTAGCGATACAACAATTTCAAAACAGGGCAGCAAAGGAATAGAGCACTCACGTCTCACGTTGCCTTCCTCCTTCCTATCCACCTCCATGCTGTCCTTCTCCACCGAGCTCTCTGGCTTCTCCTCCACCGTCGCCGCCTCGGCGGCAGCCCTCTGCGCCTCAGCCGCCGCCTTCCTCTCGGCCTCCTCCGCCTTCCTCTTGGCCTCCCTGGCCGCCCTCTGCTCGGCCTCCACCTGCGCCCTGACGGCCGCCGCCATCGCGGTGACCTTGCTCACCGCCGAAGGGTCGCGGAACAGGCCGGACCTGCGGTGGGCGACATCGATGGCCGCCTGGAGGAAGGGGAGCGCGCCGCCGCTCCTCTCCAGCGCCGCCACGAGGGCCTCCTCGACGCCGGGGCCGGCCGCCGCCTGCTGCGGAGCCTCCTCCTCCTTGAAGTCGGAGATGATCGCCATGGAGCGATCCGTCAACCTAGGGTTTGAGTGGCGATGCGTCTAGATGGATCTCAGAACTTCGCGAGGGTTTTGGTTTTTTTCGATGAAGGGGAAACGTGGCTTTGGACTTCGATTATACGGGGAATTAGTCGTGTGCCATTAAAAAAAACATCGTAACGCCGAGGGAGTCTCCGAAAAAGTTCAGTCGTCTTTAGCGTCGAAATTTTTTTTATGCTCGAGTCGGAGTCTCGAAAAAGTTCAAATGGTCTTGACGTCATTATTTTAACTTTTTTTGTGCCTCCACGTCATCGCTTTGTCGGTTTAGCCTCTAACGCAAATCAAATCCGAGATGTGACAAATCAAAAAGAACCTTAAGTATAAATATGTCATTAATTTTTTTAGCATCTTAACGATTTCAAATAAAAAAACTAGAAAGTTAGATCTATAATTTTTATATAAAAATAATTTTTATTTAATTCCGCAAAAAAGGATATGATTTTTCTAAGATATATTAATCATATCAAATCATATTTTTTACGGAATTAATTGAAGATAATTTTAAATAAAAATTATAGATCTCGATAAGATCTACAACTTTCTAGTTTTGAGTTTTTTTATCTAAAGTCGTTAAGATACTTAAAAAAATTAATGACATATTAAAACCTAAGGGTATTTTTGACTTTTCACACCTGCAGTTTGACGACGTTAGAGCCCAAACTGACGGCCATGGCATGGAGGGCACAAAAAAGTTAGAGCAGTGGCGTTAAAGACCGCTGAACTTTTCTAGGGGCTCACAGAGTATTGCGATCTTTTTTAATGGCACACAAGAAATTCCCCCTCGATTATAAGGCTGTCTCCATCACGGAACCCAAACTTAAAATGGGTCTCTAACACAATCAGCCTGTTCACTTGCTCGTAAACGATCGTAAATTTTCAGCCGGGAACAGTATTTTTCTCTCATACCAAACTAGCCAGCAGTAAATAATCCACGATACGATACGGCCTCCCGAACAGGCTGAATATATATAGCTTCCAACAGAGTATCTATATGAAAGACCCATTTTAGGTACCGGGAGAGACATAACCTAAATATGAGTATTCTCTCTCTTGGAGACCCATTTGCAGAAAGGATTGTCTTTTGGGTTTTGTTGTTGGAGAAGACTAAAAATAGGTATTGAACCCTTTGCCTGTAGCGCTAACCAAAGGACGAATGAGCCTTATATTTTGGGTCGTGGTTGTTGGAGACAGTCTAAAGATGCGCCGAGGGTTCGGCCGAAACCGAAACGGAAGGGGGGGAACGAGTTGGAATTGGAACTCGAGACGTCTGCGGTGGCGGTCGCCTGGTTTGACGTTTGAGTCAGCACAACGGTCAATGACGGGTGGGGCCGGGGGATATTTTTTGTTTTGCCGCACTACTTCAGCAGTTCTTTCAGCGAACGAACAGTATTTTCCTCTCATAATATTTCAGCATAAGCCAAAGCATAAGCGAACAGGGCAAAAGAAACAACCGGTAAACCAATGAGTTTTCTAAGCGGTAGTGTTAGCGTCCGGACGTCCAGATAGATGCCCGTGTTCGGACGCCTGCGCCTGCACTCCGTCTCTCCCGACGCACCTGCATCCCGCGCCCGCCTACGCGGGGTCACGCCACCCGACCCGCTCGACTGCATGTGGGGAGTCCCCGCTCGCACCCCCTACGCTTCTCAGGCACATGCACGTGCCCCGCAGCTACAGCAGGTTACTACAGCATGTGGCTACGCTAGCATCCAGAAGAGGGGGAGGGGCGGATGCCCAACCAGCGTCGAGAGGAGGAGGTGACACCGAGGCGAAGATGAGGCAGAAGAAAAGCGAAGATAGAGATGCAACACCCGATCTACTTTTGAAACATCCGGATGCAACACTTACAACATACGTTTGAAGGCAGATAAAACACATGAAACATGCATATGAAACACTAGCTGCAACACCAAATCTACTTTTGAAACATTTAGATGAAACACATGCAATATACGTACGAAATAACTGAAACACTCAAAACATGCATATGAAATACTTACAAAAAAACACCTGAAAACACTTCATATGTGTGAAAACATATGCAACATCCAGATGAAACACTTAGAAATATACGTTTGGAAAATGAGATGAAACATTTGGAACATACACATGAAACATACATGTATAGCCACTACAACAAGTACAACATTTCAATATACTTTTGCAGTTTTGCCACATCATGATGAAACATTTGCAACGTCTAGATGAAACATCTGAAACACTTAAAACATACTCTTGCAACATGGGCTTTGCTCGGACAAATGGAGACACGTCGGCGCGGAGGTCAACGTCGGCGCATGGACCTCGCTTTGCAGCAACGACACAGGCAACTCGGCGGCTGGCGCAGCATCACACGAATCTCATTCCCCCTCACCTGTTTGCTGGAGCATCCGTCATGGAGGCAGCTGCGGCTCGCTAGCTCAGTGGAGGCGGTCATGATGAGCGGGCCGACCGCGATGAGGAGGCAGCACGGTGGATGCGGGTGAGGCAGACTGGGCCCGTTTGGGAATGCGGCACGGAGGAGGCAGCGTGGGGAGGCAGTGCGGAGGAGGCCGCCGGGATGGGGCGCGGCGTGGCAGGGGACCGACGGCGGCGAGGCGGAGTGGGGTGGACGGATGGGCATAACGACGCAGGAAAAAATGGCGCAGCAAGCATCGGGGTGTACGGACGGGATGAGCGGATAGATGGGTGAGCGGCGCGTGCGGGAGTGAGCGGTGAGAGACGTCCGTCCGTCCGTACATTTTAATTGTATCATTATTTTTTTAAGTGGCTTAAAAATTTCAAAGCATATTTATTAAGTTTCTCTAACAGTTTTTAAACTGTGATCCTAAAATATTCTCCATCCGTCCCAAAGTAAGTTTGGATTCTAGAAATCGACGTGGGTACAGATCAAGGTTGATGCTAAAATTGCGTTTCTACTATAGAAAAGACTAGAACATTCTTGCAACACGAATCCTCCATTTGTTTTCTTTTATTTTTGTTTTTGAAATCGTTTATTTCTTTTGTCTCACGTTGGTCTAGGAAGCTTCTGGTTACTGATCTTCTATGCTCCTATGCATATCTTAGAATCCGCACCATCTACGCATTTATTTTAGGACAAAATTCGAATAGTAAAAGTGCAATTATTTTAGCACTAAGGGAGTACTAGACAATTTGACATCCACCATACTGTTTTTTTAATCATCCTAATCATTTTTATATTTTCTTTCTTTTTTGTATATTTATATTAGGAACCATATCATATCCTTTATTCTTTCCCACGACTTTTTCATCTTCATATTAGCCAATGGATGTGCACACATCGAGTTTCGTACGGAAAGATTTGGAACTGAGACATGGAGCCGTTGGTGAACAGTTTTTTCAATCTTGCCAAAAAGATCTAGGGACTAAAGTTTATTCCGTGTCACGTTGGATATTCAGATGCTAATTAGGAGGACTAGACATAAGTTAATTATAAAACTAATTGCACAGATGGAGGCTAATTTACGAGATGAATTTATTAAGCCTAATTAATCCATCGTTAGCACATGTTTACTGTAGCACCATATTGTTAAATCATGAGCTAATTAGACTTAATAGATTCGTCTCATAAATTAGTCTTTATCTGTGCAATTATTTTATAATTAATTTATGTTTAATATTTTAAATTAGTGTCAAACATCCGATGTGATAGAGACTAAAGTTTAAAAGAGGTATCAAACAAGAATAAATTTAGGAAACTCTTAGTGACGCGAACAATGGTGCTCTATCGACCTGTCCCAACCAGGCTTGCTGGATTCCTGGATGCTGGCTTATGTTTGTCTTTTCTACGCTCGTAGCCAAAATAAAGAAAATTGTTCTCGGAATAAACAATAAGAAAATGCACAAATGCTTTACTTCTAGTCTTCTACATTAAAATTCTATGATTTCTTAAAAAATCAAAATCTATTCAGTGTGGCCTTGTTTTATTACATTATTAATGGCACAAACAGTGTTATGACGTGCCCCGAGCTTTTGACAGAAAAATGCACTTGAGTTTTGTATCCTTTTAAACGGCACAAGCACTTGGTTCAGCACTTCAACCGTTCAGGTCCTCCCAACCTAGTACCGTCGATGGCAAGTGGACCCAACGGATTTGCCTAACCCACCAAGCAGTCATCGAACTATCACGTCCCGTCCACAGTCCGCGTCCACACACTTCGGACGCTTGAATCACAGTTTTCCCATTGGTTGTGCGGGCGGGCACGGTTAGAAATATACGGGGTGCTTAAATTCAGTGACTAAAGCTCAAGTGTCATATTAAGTGTTATATGGGTGTCACATCGAGTATTTAGATAATAATAATAATAAAATAAATTATAGAAGTTCTCAGTAATCCGCGAGACGAATTTATTAAACTTAATTAATCCGTCATAAGCATATGTTACTGTAGCATCACATTGTCAAATCATGAACTAATTAGGCTTAAAAAATTTATCTCACAAATTAATCTCAATCTGTACATTTAGTTTCGTAATTAGTCTATATTTAATACTCCATGTGTCCACACCACAGATCTGCCAATGTATCGTGTTGGACCAAAGATTTTGATAGATATTGTTTTCACTCGATCTGACCTAGCACTTGATTAGGTCTAGAGAAACCACCACATGAGTGGTAAATATTTTGCAACTCTAAACTATATTGTCTACAATTGTTGGGCCATGAAAACATGAGAAACATGAGAGTGAGAAAAACAATAGACCAAGACACTGAGCGAGTGAGCGTCAGACAGAGAAGAGAGTGAACATGAGAAGGATGGGAGCGAAGGGAACAATAGAACTAGGAAGCGAGAAAGAAAAAAGAAGAGAGCGAACGATGAAAACTATAGAGGAAGAAACATTCTCCCTTTAATATTACTAGCAAACATGCTCGTTGTGTTATGATGGGACATGCAATTTGTTACCAATAATAATGAGCTAATTTTGTTGGGTTAAATTGGACATGGTCCAATCTTAAATCAAATATATTACAAAGCCAATAATAGGTGCAAGTGCAATAAAGATTAATTATGTATGACAAATTGACTCAATTTAAAATAGATGGCTATTGTGTGCACCTGTTGTGAGTTTAAAAGGTAGAAGATGAGCCACTCGCCTGCTGGTCATGACGCTTACGGGCTTTGGCGGCCAGGCCATGACATGAGTGCTTTGGCGCTAACAAAGGTTTTATAACTCTAAACTCAAAGCGAGAAGGATGAGAGTGAGGGACTGTCGTTGTTTTGTAAACCGGACTAGTAAACTTATACGATTGTCGCGCTGCTCTAGGACGACGATGATAGCATCCAATAGACACGAGGATTTATACTGGTTCAGGCCGAAGCCCTACGCCCCGTCTCAGAGATGATCGAGTGCGTGTTGCTCGCTTGAATGCTCTAAAGTTCTTACAATAGGGGGTGCAAAAAAGGTGGAAGAGATGGAATGACCTATGCTAGCACTACTAGGGATGTGTACATCAATGATGCTCTTCTTTCGTCACTGAAGACTCCAAAATCGTCACATATATTATTTTATGATGAATTTGTGACGATATGGTATTCGTCATTGAATGCGCGTCATATTTTACCTACCGTGACGAAACATCCATTTTCGTCATAGATGTGCATTTGTTCTATGACGAAATGGCTGTCGTCATAGAAGTGTATTCTTTCTATGACAATCTATTTTCGTCATTGATATAGCCCATTTTTCATCATGACTTGCCGTCATTAGGCGGCGGACGACGTCTCCCTTACGCCGGCAACTGACGTGTCTTGTCCACATGGCGCGTCCACATTGCGGTGACGTGTTCGACCACGTGGCGGTGGCGTGGCCAATGATGTGGATGGTCCACGTGTCCAATTTTTATTGGGCCACAAGGCTTCTTTGTGATAGGTTCTCATTTTCGTCACTAAAGTAAATAGAAATTCGTCACATAATCAATTACCAAATCATCACGTAAAGATCGATAATTCATCACAAGTGCACATGCCGATTTCATTACGAGAATGCAAATAATCTTGGAATGACCAAAAGCTTCCATAAATTAACGATCTAGTATTCCAATGACCAACAACTTAATCAACAATTCTAAACTCGGTTCACATAACTCACTAGACATCACATTTGAACTACTAGTTTTATCTCGGTTCACATTAACATCACAGAAATAATAAAAAGTTGCCAACCACCAACAAATATAAGTTACTACATAAACAAAATCACCACGGACCCTTGCTTAATGAACCAAAGAGCCTACGAGACGCGCGCTCATGTCGAAGAAGCATTGTTGATGGCCAAGATACGCTTGAGCAAAGACATTGTTCTCCTCCATTGCCTTGTTGCTTATCTCTGCTCGACTTCTTAGTACTCCTCCATCTCCTTTTGTGTCCTCGCCACTTTTCCTCAAAGATCAATAGTTAAGGTTTCAGGCACATTCATACAATGATTCTAAATCAAAATCAATAGTTAAGGTTTCGAGCAAATATAATGAAGTCTTGAAAAGGGCGTAATGAGGATTAAGTGTGCGGGTTCACATTGATCGAATAGAAAACAACAATCAAATAGAAAGGAACTGACCCATTCTCAATTTTTCGACAGGTCTCCATGTCCATGTTTCTTTGCTCAAGCCATGCTTGCTTCCTCCAATCGCACATATGAGCATGAATAAGTAGAATTGTCAATTCTCTTGGCAATAGCAAGAAAACGGATTGTTATCCGACTAAACAAATTTCTTTAGATACTAGGTCCATGTTCTCTAAGTCTTATTATAATAGCACAAGAACACATAAGGACATGTGCATAAGGAACAAACTAGGCGATGTCTTTGAAAAACAAGTAAACATGCAGGATAGTGTGACATGCGAAATCACATATATGTGTGCAATGCTTGAAACATCAAAACTGATCAAAACTACATAACTAGTGCTTGAGCTATGGCTCAGTTAAATATTTAATACATTAGTAAAATATATAGGTACTACTACTAGTAGATTTACTTTTTATTTATAAACTATTATAGACACATGCGTACAATGATTCTGTATCACAAATATTTAAATTTCCACAAGATTGGTGAGATGCAACAAAAATAAAATTTATCCAATATAAGAAATCACTACGTGAAAAACACTTTTTAGGGGCGGCTATAGATCGTTTGTAGAGGCGGCTCAGCCAACTGCCCCTATGAAAGGGTGGCTACAAATCATACATTTGTAGGGGCGGCTGGTGTTACTAGCCGCCCCTACAAATCAATTTGTAGGGGCGGTTGGTACTGTAGCCGCCCCTACAAATTGATTTGTAGGGGCAGCTGATAACACCAGCCGCCTCTGCAAATCGATTTGTAGGGACGGCTACATTACCAACCGCCCCTACAGTACATTTTTTCGCTAAAAATCAAATTTACAATTCAAATTCGACCAAAACATATATATATATATATATAATTCAAATCAAGCATCCTGACAATCTACAAGTGTTACAGACACGAGATGCACGACGAAAATAACTACTAGAAAGTACGGTTTCCAGCATTAGTTGGTAGCCTGTATGGTTGTACTGTTGCAGCAGAGATACTCTAAATATATGTTAGGTTCTAATTTCTAAGCGCTAACAGTGACACTGCAAACATCAATAGGGACGGTGCCGACCCCTGCGGCTGTTGTTGTTACTACTACCACTTTCATCTCCCCTCTGACGCCTTCTACCAGAGCTGGATCCACCACCACCGCTGCCACCATTATGATGACCCCTTTACGTGGCGGAGGCGAAGTCATAGGCACAGTGCTGCTGCCTGCAGTCGTGGGTCCGCCATAGACCAAGAAAAATATGAAGGGAATCAACAGGGTAATATCACTGCAACAGTTGGTTCATAGAATTGCTCTTAAGATCTAAGATGAGACGAAGAAAAAATGATGCAAGGACCAAAGAAAATTTCACAAAAACTACTTCTACAACAGAGATACTCTTTTCACCTAGATTCTCTAGGTCTGCCTCTTGTCAAATTTAAGAGCCACGAATACTAAATAAATTACATGTGTTTTAACAGAGACAAGGCATTTGGTAGGCGTGCCACACTTTTTACATCCCTCAGTTACTACTGGATAACTTTATGACTTTATGTTATAAGCACACATTGATCAAACCATTTCTTCTCCGTAAATAGATGTATTAACGACAAACCACCATATGTTTATCAATGGACTCCCACCAACTGGTTTACAACGACAACATTGGGGAGCAGATGTAGCGGGTGTTGTGCTTACGCTAGCAAATCAATGTAATGTAATGTAATATATGCTGTATAAGCTTTATAGAATAATACTTAGGATAGAAGAAATACTTACATGTATACAAGACGGCCATCTGGTAGAACCATTGGGATCATAGTTGAACCTAGAGGAGCACCTGGAACATACAACAGTGGCTGCACAAGTATGAAGAATGTCAAAGATAAACAATAGTTAGAAGATATCACCCTCCTGTATATTTATTCCCTCATGCATTGGGAGCAATGGACCTCCTTTAGGTACTGATGTCGTTTAGAGCCTTCTGGATGGTTTCATAATTTATTAATATTATTACTACAGCTAATGTCCAATGCAGATGCAAACATTGTGCTGCAGTCCACTGACTGCAAGAGCACCATGCCTATTCTCAGTAACTATACACGGAAGAAAAAAGAGCTCACCAAGAAAAATTGAGTGCATAGAAATTAAACTAGCATTCCAAATTTCATGGGAGATGTGTTTTTTACATTGCATCAACATGTGCATTACCATAATTATGAGAAAATCAGAACTTACAAAAAATAGTGTATATAGGTAGGCTCCAAAAAGACCTAGTGCACTAGAACCTTCAGCAATGATTTCAAATTGATTAACGAGATATTCCGATTAATAAAAGGGCAAGGGCCTCCCATCAATATATAAAAGCATGATGTCAACTAAAATAGGTTCTTGAAGTCGCTAAAATATAGTACACTCGAGATTCCTATATGTTAGAGATACAAATTGTCAAGTACCAATTACTACAATTGGCAAGTCATATGCCCATGTCCTAACATTTGCATATTTGCGGGCATTTAAGTGCACATATACTCAAGATACAAATCAGAAGGAACTGATCTTATCCAAACTATAAACATGGCATAGTTTCATCTTGCAAGTCATATTACCCGCATAAATATTGATACTGTGAGGAGTGGCTTGTCTCCCACCTTTAGACGTCTAGCCCGCAAAAGAAAAAAACCAACTCAAGAAGCAAAGCAAAAGGCATTTGTACTTTTTGAAGCAACCTAGATACAGTGCATATGCATTACAACGCGTAGTTACATTTAAAAATGATTTGTTTTTAAGCATCACTTGATGGAGATAATGTAGATTCCAACAAAGCTAAGCATGTTTACTATGATTTGTTTTTAAGCATGAGCAATAGATTCCAAATCAGATTCCATATTGTGATGGTGCACCCAAGATGAATATGTGGAAATAAAAATCACATGATAAGAAGATTGAATATGGATGCAATTTAAAGAAACTAGCAAACAAACAAAGAGTTCACCAAAATACTTACAACAGATGGTTGTGGAGAGTTCTCTTGAGAAAGGTCGGTTAATGCCCCTTATGGCAGACCATCGAGGATTCTCGCAAATTCCAAATGACGACTTAGTTACATAACAAATGGTTCTCGATTCAACAATTACCGTGAGCACCTTTCAATCCCAATCGACGAAGTGACAATAGTCGACCAATCTAGTGAATTCACTTGAAAGCAGTAATCACATTATTACGAGAACAAAATTAGGAGGCTTTGTTGCTAATTTCTTCAAAGATAATACCCAAACCCGCAACAGATTAATAAGGCTAGATTTTGCATTCTAGGGATCATAGACAACGAGGAAATGGTTCTGCAGAACACAACTAGCAACCTAGCGCGTCGTAAACAAGCAAAACAAAAGGAAACAAATAGAAATTGACTTAGGTTGGAATGGAGGATCTCCAGCCCGATGAAATGCAGAGAGGGGGCGACAACGACAACTTCGGTGAAGCACGCGAGATGAAGTGCCGGATGCCCACGATATGATTCGCATGATCTAGCCGCCCGATTCCTCACGCCCCCAAGAGGCCAATACCCGACCCAGAGTCGCCTCAGAACTACTGGGAGGCTAGAGCAGATCACCAGATCGAGACCCCAGATGCACGGAAGGGGACGAACCAATGAAACCAAAGGGATCGAGGTATGGAGCGATTACTGCGGTAGCAGCGCGCAGACGGAGAAGCGGAGATGCGGGGCTCCGGTGAGCGATGGCGTGGGGAGGGAGGCGGAAGGAATGGGGTAGGAGGAGAGGGTGCGGGAGCGTGAGATGGGCTTTTGTGGCGATGCCGATGCCACGATGCGCCTCGGATCCGGCCTTGACCACGCCGTGACTGGAGGAGGGGGGTGCACGCCCGTCGCCCTCACTGGAGAGGGAGGGTCACCGCATGGGGAGAGGGAGGGGGGCGTGGGGGAGAGATGGAGGAGGGGCTCGGAGGAGAGGGAGGGTGCGGCGCGAGGGAGAGAGAGAGGGAGGGGAAGGAAGAGTCGAGACGGAGAGAGAGAGGGGAGGGCAAATGATATTTTGGTTTGGGCGTCGGGCATTTGTAGGGGCGGTTGAATCACCAGCCGCCCCTACAAATACTTACACAGGGGGTGGCTAGTGAGTGAGTCGCCCCTATAAATTAGACCTATTTGTAGAGGCGGCTCGTATTACCAGCCGCCCCTGCTGTTCTATTTGTAGGGGCGGCTAGTCTCTAGGCTTCTCAGCACGTCACTGTAGGGGCGGCTCCATCACCAGCCGCCCCTACAAAAAATTTGCTCCGTTGCTAGAAACCATTTTTCACGTAGTGAATATTGGCTGCGACCAAGAATTATTTCCATCATGTTTACCTAATGCAGTCAGAAATTACGCGCAATTGGCCGATGAGCAATCTAACGTTTTGCACCCACTTTTTCCAACACAATATAATTCAAGTATTCAATAAATCGGATAGCAAATAGCAGCTGAATGTAGGGACTACACATGTTTTATGTACCTTTTTACAACATACGTCCTGATGTGCCTGTGCTTGCCGTCACCCAGTGTAGCGCCACTCTATCAGTCTGGCTCTGCATCAGAACAAAGCATGTTTTTAATATTATCGAATCTAAAGCAAAGTAACCTGAAGCAGGGCGTCACCACAAGTAACTTGGGTGTAGAGATAGGCAACACGTGTAAGAAATCCTCGAGCCCAAGCACATCAGCGTATAGCCCTGCAGAGGAACCAACAGAAAGGAGCAGCTAGCGTGAGATGGACCAAGGTAGGCGGGCAAAGGCAAGCAGCGCACTTTGTGGTTGCTGGGCAAGGGGCATCAACCAGCATTGGAATGAGCAGCGGCCTGCCTCACCGCTGAGAGACGCATCGACGTCAGGAGGAAGGTCGGCGGCGCCACGACTCGAGTCGCATCACAAGTGCGCTGCGGCTGGAATAGATACTCCACTACCTGAATCTCTGCACTTGTCAGTGAGAATCGCAGTGCTCTGGCCGGATCTGGTCCTAGCTGACTAGAAGACAGAGGGGGCGATGGTGGGACGACAAGCGCTTGGCTAGGGTGGGGTGCTACCGCCTGCCTCCTCCATGCGCCATGCCCCAGCCTTGACCTGCTCCAATGGGGTGGGAGTGGAGCGCACTGGCCGGGATTAGGTGTGGTGTGTTGCGCCAGGCAGCCACGACCGCGATGGTCAGGTGGGGTGAGGGAGGCGGCGGCTGATGGTTTGGTGTAGTCGAGCGGCGATGTGTCGTCGGGGGCTGAAACCCTAGTCACCCCTATTCGCCTCCGGGGCCAACGCAGTGGAAGGAGGGGAGGGGAGGGGAATGACCCTCAATCTTTTATTTTCATTGTAGGGGCGGCTGAGGTTATAAGCCGCCCCTACAGTTGAATATTTTTTTAAAATTCTAAATCAAAATGAATCATTCACATGTAAATAATAAATAATACAGTACAAAAATTTATAATTTTTTTATAGATATATTTACATATACAATAACTAAAACAACTACAATAGTTTAAAATTACAAAATTGAACCCTTAAAAATGAGAAAAAAAATTAAATTTTAAAAAATTAAAATAAAAAATACTAAAATAATTTTAAGACACCAAATAATCTCAAATGAAAATTTGATAAACATCAAAGTTGTAGAGGTCATTAAGATCTACAACTTTTATTTTGGTCATCTTATCATTTGACAAAATTTAAACCTTTTAAATTTTAAATTTAAAAAAATGACAAGTTCGAACCAAAATTTGAGACCCAAAATGATTTCAACATAAAAAGTGATGAATACCAAAGTTGTTCAACTCATTATTATCTACAACTTTTATTTTGGTCATCTTGTCATTTGACAAAATTTGAACCTTTCAAATTTAAAATTTTGAAAAACGACAAGTTCGAACCAAAATTTGAGACCCAAATTGATTTCAACATAAAAAGTGATGAATATCAAAGTTGTTCAACTCATGAATATCTACAACTTTTATTTTGGTCATTTCTTCATTTGACAAAATTTGAACCTTTCAAATTTGAAATTTTGAAAAATAACAAGTTGGAACCAAAATTTGAGACCCAAATTGATTTCAACATAAAAAGTGATGAATACCAAAGTTGTTCGACTCATGAATATATACAACTTTTATTTTGGTAATTTGCTCATTTGATAAATTCTTAGCATACATTGTTCACTAATCTTACACATGTCACATATAGTTTATAAAATCTTATGAGAGATGTGTCACATTTCTGAACAATGTCATTACCACTTTGTCTTATTAAGAAATAATCAATATAAAAGTTGTAGATCTTGATGAGTTATTCAACTTTGGTATTTATCACTTTTTCAGCTGAAATCATTTAGGGTACCAAAATCTTGTCTGAAAGTTGCATTTTTTTAAATTCAAAATTTAAATTGTTCAAACTTTTCATATGTATATATTGACAAAACAAACAAAATAAATTGATAGAGAATGATTTTAGAAAATTTTAGAAAAAAAATCATCAGATTTGGAGTTAGTACGAGGAAGAAAAAACTAGTTACAAAGTTGACCCACAAATTAAAAAAAGAAATCACACTGTTCACTGTGATCATGTAAGGATCATCTAGAACAGTGTGATTTCTCTTTTTAATCTGTGGGTAAATTTTATAACTAGTTGTTCTCCCTCATACTAACTCCAAATGTGATGGTTTTTTTCTAAAAATTTCTAAAATCATGCTTCAGCATTTAAGTTTGATTAAACTTGGATGTGACAATGTTTTACACATTTTAAAATTTGAAATTTGAAATTTGACAAGTTCAAACCAAATTTTCAAACCCTAAATGATTTCATATGCAAAAGTGATGAATACAAAAGTTGTTCAACTCATCAAGATCTATAACTTTTATTTTGATCATCTTGTCATTTGACAAAATTTGAACCTTTTAAATTTGAAATTTTAAAAAATGACAAGTTCAAACCAAAATTTGAGACCCAAAATGATTTTAACATAAAAAGTGATGAATATCAAAGTTGTTCAACTCATTAATATCTACAACTTTTATTTTAGTCATCTTGTCATTTGACAAAATTTGAACCTTTAAAATTGGAATTTTTGAAAAACAACAAGTTCGAACCAAAATTTGAGACTCAAAATGATTTCAACATAAAAAGTGATGAATACCAAAGTTCTTCAACTAATTAATATCTACAACTTTTATTTTAGTCATCTTGTCATTTGACAAAATTTGAACCTTTCAAATTTGAAATTTTGAAAAACGACAAGTTTGAACCAAAATTTGAGACCCAAATTGATTTCAACATAAAAAGCGATGAATACCAAAGTTGTTCAACTCATGAATATATACAACTTTTATTTTGGTCATTTTTTCATTTGACAAATTATTAGCACACATTGTTCACTAATCTTACACATGTCTCATATAGTTTATAAAATCCCGTGAGAGATGTGTCACATTTGTGAACAATGTCGTTACCACTTTATCATATGAAGAAATGACCAATACAAAAGTTGTAGATCTTGATGAGTTTTTCAACTTTGGTATTTATCACTTTTTCAGCTGAAATCATTTGGGGAACCAAAATCTTGTCTGAAGTTGCATTTTTTTGAAATTCAAATTTTAAATTGCTCAAACTTTTCATATGTATATATTGACAAAACCAACAAAATAAATTGATAGAGAATGATTTTAGAAAAAATTAGGAAAAAAACATCAATTATCATGTTATACGTTTACAAATAGAAAAACATGCATGCCTTTATCACAAAACGGCGAGTGCTCCAGTGGTAACGCACCAACATGTCTAGCAAAGCCAGTCGCGGGTTCGAATCTCCTTATGCGTGCGCTATTTTTTGGCAAAAAAAGGGAGGCAGAAGGATGCAGGTCCACCTAGACCGTGTGGGCCACGCTGCCCCACTTGTTCGCCGCCACGTCCTCAGGCTGAGACCCGCAGGTGGGACCGCATCGCCACTTCTTCGAGGTTGGGACCCAATGGTGGGACCACATCGCCACGTCCTCGAGGTGGGACCTACTGGTGGGACCACGGCGCCATGTCCTCGAGGTGGTACACGAGCCAAACGATCTATGACGATTTAGTTTTGTTGTTTTATGACGGTTCTTTTGTTTTTGTCATTATTCTTCGTGCCAAAGCTCCGTCACTTGTTACTTATGACGAAGCTGGAAATTTCGTCATAGAAAGCGCTTGTTCTGTGATGAAATTTGTAAGCGTCACGACTGAATCGTCATTGATGAACACATTTCTAGTAGTGTAGGTGAAGGGCTGCCCGAAAAGAAGCTCCAGGAACCCTACTACAATGGTGAATGAATGGAATGGTAGAGGATGTGAATCGTACTCGAGATGGGTGCCCTAGCTGCCCTTATATAGAGTTCGGGGCCAGGGCTTATACAAAAAGGAGGTTCTCCCGACCGAAGGGTCGAGAGCCTAAGGGAGGGCCTAGCTAACTTGGCTTGCAAGCTACGTCGTCTTCTGGTGCACGTTCGGTCGTGGCTATCGTCATGGTCTTCTGGCCTCGTTGCGGCAGGATGAGACGTGACGCTACTGTGTCGGCCGTGGCGGCACTACAGCCTCGATGGTGCTTCGTCAGCTATCCTATGCAACGCGGTATCCATCATTGAAAGGACCTAGGATGCCGCCTAGAGGGGGGGTGAATAGGCGTTTCTGAAAATTAACACCTTTAAAAGCGGAAACAATTAGTAAAAAGAGTTTCCAAAATAGAAACTCCAAATAAAGAGTAGTACCACCCCTCACAAGTTAGCCATAGAGTATATAAAAGATACTAAATGAATCTAGGAGCCAAACACCTACAACCAAAGAGTTAGAACACAATACAATTCAGTTTGGCGCAGGGGCTAATACAGGACGTGTCCGGTATTCACGACTTCAGTGGAACAGTCCCGAACTTGCTCCTTTTGATTTCTATCTTCAATCCAAATGGCAGGAAACTATTAGAGATAGTAATATACATAGAGAACCTGCAGAATAGCTAGAGCAACACAAATATCAAATGAAATGCGAATTGAGACACGATATTTGTTTTACCGAAGTTTGGACTCGTTCGAGTCCTACTCTCCGTTGAGGGGGGCTGCGGGCGACCCAGCAAAGGTCAGCCCTAAAGGGTACCACGAAGGTCACTCTAGCCGGAGTCTTTTCCAACTCCTTTTCCTCCTTCCACTAAATGATTCCAAGGCGGCGGAATCGACCGTTACAAACTTTCCGAAGCAACCACAATCTCTCGGTTGCTCTCCGCGACGCCTAGCCGTCTAGGACCGAAGAGTCCAAGAGTAACAAATGCGAATCACGAGATTGACAATATGCACAAGTGCTCAAATGGTGGCTTGCTCTGTTTTTCAAATTCTCTCTTAACCCATAAATTGATTTTGCAATTTAGATCACACACTCACTAAGAGAGGGTTGGGAGAGTTGGCAAGGCTAAAAAACGTGTGTCTATCTCAGCAGAATCAGCAGCCTCCAAAGGTGGAGGCTTGGGGGTATTTATAGCCCCCTTGAAAAACTAGCCGTTTTATAGCCGTTGCAATACCGGACACGTCCGGTGTGACTTACACTGCCCCAACGGTAACTAAGTTACAGAGAAGTTGTGAGAAGTCGGAACTCCCGACAGCCGGAACTCTCGACTCACGTCGGAACTCCCGACCCTCAGTAAATTTGAAAACCATGTAACTGAGTTAAAGAATATGAGGTGTCGGAACTCCCGGCACATGCCGGAACTTCTGACCGTCGGAACTCCCGACTCACGTCGGAACTCCTGACCCTAAAGGCTTTGGAAAATTAGCCGTTGGCCTCTGGTCGACCATGAATACCGGACACGTCCGGTATGACCTAGACAGTGAACTCTCCAAATTATTTAAATTGCGAGTCGTCGGAACTCCCGACCATTGCCGGAACTTCCGACCGTCGGAACTCCCGACATACGTCGGAACTCCCAACGAACCAACCCGAGAACAACACTTTTACAGTTACTGGGCAAATACCGGACACGTCCACACGTCCGGTATGGCCAGACCAGCAACAAGTCAGTTAGCTCTTTTGTCTCTCAAACACTCAAATCTCACATGGGTTGGCTTGAGCACTTATGAAATATTATCTATCAACATGATGCATCCCTCTTAATAGTACGGCATTCCTATTTACTCAAATTTAAAAGTATAACGAATTTAAACCTTTTGAGTTGCTCTTTTTGAACCGAAGCCGTGTATTCCAATCTTCATCAAGTGAGGGCGCCAACATGTTGATATTGATCTTTTTCACTAGAGCATAGCCATTTTGAGCACGTGACTTGATTCCATTCATCATATTTGAATAATCCCAAATGTATCAAGTCACTTCCTTCAAACACTCCAATAGTGATTTGATCCTTTACATAAACGTGGCCATCATAGCTTGATTAGTACCTCAACTAAATGCAAGTACTTTCTTCTTCACCCTAGCTAGGTTCTTTGGCTGCCAAGCCGTCGCTTGCCCTTCACCCTTGCTTAGTACCTCGAAGCCTTTCCTTGCTATCTTTACCATCTCAAGCCATCAAGTCACATCTTGTGTTGAATCATTCATTCATGTATTGTTATCTTTTTCATTTCAATTTTAGCAAGCTTCAAATATGAGACCATTCCATATGCAAACCCTTATGTCTCATTAATTAATTCTCACAAGCTTGCTTTTACATAGTACATGGAAATCCCACAATAAACAAGCCTTTGCATGAATTCCATTTGCATTGTTGTCTTGTGCTTGAACTAGATTGTTTATACAACAACACATCATTTTGGCTTTCATTAAGTACTCATGAGATAACCTATAACCTGTCCACACTTAGCAAACGGGTTAGACCTTTAATCACGTTGTCATTCAATCATCCAAAACCCACTAAAGGGCTAGATGCACTTTCAATTCCCCCTTTTTGGTGATTGATGACAACTTGATTAAAGCTTATAAAAGAATATAAACATTTAAGTTTTTGGGTTCAATGATTTATAAGAGGCTCCCCCTTAATATGTGCTTGTGATTGGAATTCAAAAAAATGACCTCAACTTGTCAATTGCACATACTAAAACATATAGGAGACTCCCCCTAAATCATTGCATCCGTGGGGTGCATGTGTGTGTGACAAAATAGAATTGTGATGCATATGACAGGATATATCACACAAGAATAAATATAAAGACATCACATCAAATATTTTCATTCTATCATGCATAGACCTTATGAAAAATAAATACAACACATGTATGCCACACATAACACTCATTACACATTTTCTCAAGTCCACAAGCCACAGATAATAAAGATCATATCTCAATAGATCCATAGATAAAGCATAAGTGAGTCTCATCTCTCACATGATACAATGCAATCTCAAACTCAAGATACATCAATGAAGCTCATGAACAAAAACTACAGCCTATAGTACATATCTTCAGGTACAAAGATAAGCAAATGAAACAAAAATCCTGAAGCTTTAATCAGTCTCTCTCCCCCTTTGTCATCTATCACCACAAAGGTCCAACAATGACAAACTAAGGACAAAAAGGGGCTGCAAGCTGTAACTGATCTCTAGCATCACTCATCATCATCTCCATCTCTTTCAGCATCTTCGTCATCAGAGCATGTAACACCGGCTGGACGAGAACCACCAGCACCAGATGGGTCATAGCCACCAGACCCGTAGTAGCCGCCACCACCTGTGAGATCACTCCACCAGTCCGAAGCATAGTTGTCTGCAGTACTAGAACGTGGCTGAGAGTGAGTAGGCACACGAGCCTGTAGTGGTAGAGTATCAGGGTGCTGTGGTGCCTGCTGCTGCTACTGTCGCTGAATGAACTCAACATACTCTCTATTATATCTGGCCTGCTGCTGCTCCTCAGTCTCAGGCTCACTAGCTGTCTCATCTGATAGCGGAGACCTAGGAGGATCAAGCTCAAGATTAGAAGCAATTTGCTTCAAAGTCCGAGTGTCCTTCCTCCTAGCCTCCCTCTCCTTCTGCTGCCTGGTCTGGATGTCTCTGCACATCCCAAATATGGAGCTAAAAAGCCTGCGGATAGGCGAGGGAGGACTGCCACGGCGTGAAGTAGAACGTGAAGGAGCACGTGGTGAAGGTGAAGCTCCTGCTGGTGCACCACTCCCAGGTGCATCTGCCTCTGGTGCTGCTGCTGCTCCTCCTGGTCCTGCTGGAGGTAACCCTAACTTAGGCAGATCTGCAACAATCTTCAGGGCCTTGTGAATCTTGTCATACTCGAACATGTGCCCTGTCACCTGCTCAATCATATGCATGATATAAGGAGAAAAACCACATCCCTTGAGGGGCCTCTCTCCCACACTCCTGATCTTTGACCAAATAAAATCAAACACGCTGAAGGGCCGAGCATCAGGTGCCATCCTGTGGAGTAGGTTCCTAGAATAATCAGCAATGTTGCCCTTGTCTCCACCCTTGCAGTCAATAGTCTTCTTGAACATCCTGTCCAGGTATCTGTAAGTAGGGTGAAGACCTAGAACCTTCCCCACTGCTCCTCTCTCACCACCAGGAGGATACATATATGCGAGCTGCTCAGGAGGTAACACCTGCTCGGTGTGGATCCTGTCCCTCTGGAGATCATCCTCTGAGAAATCAAGGTGGGCGGCAAATACATCATAGTCAACACTGTACCACTGGCCCTCAAGCATCCAGTGCATCCGCCTCTCATCCTCCTCAACGAACAGAGTAGCATAGAATTGAGCTACTACCTTTGTGTTCCAGTCATGCTGGAACTTCATGATCTCATAAAGTCCTGTCCGCTGGCAGATAGCAATGGCATGATCAACTAAGGCCTTCTACAACTCTCTGACGTACTGCCAGTCAATCCACTGAGACCTAGCAATCACAGGGTTCCTGGTGAGAATCACACTGGAGTAGAAGTCCAGGTGAAAGGCTGTCTGGAAGCGGTGATCATACTGAACCTTAGGTAGGCCTCTCGGATCAACCCTTCGCTCATCTCTGGCTTTCCTAGTCATACCCTTTCCCTTGTAATCAACTCTAGAAACATAAGAGGGTACATTGGGTAGGCGTGTCTCAAGGAGACCATAATGCATCCCCTGACCAGGCTAGTGCTGAACTGGAGGAACTGGCTCCTCCTCCTCAATCTCCTGCTCCTCATCTGAGCTGTCATCATCTGATCCTCTGTGAGTGCTCTTCCTCTTTCTTTCTTCTCTGGACTCCACTCTGAATTCATCAGTGTCAGTGTCAGAGGAAGAGCTCCCTGAGCCCTCTACATACTGCGGTGCTGCACTAGAGGCAGCTCTGGTAGGCCTCCTGCTGCTCAGCTGGAATCCAGGATGCATTTCCTGTCTTGCCTTCTTATGCTTCTCTAGTGCTGGATCATGCCTGTGCTTGGATCTGGGCTCCTGTCTCCCACTCATAGCTGATGCCCTGTATCCAAAAGATTTCCAAAGAAATTTTAGATACATGCCCAAATTTAATCTCGAATTGCAATTTAGACGTAGAATCTTTGATCCATGGTTTTACAACCATCTTGACATACAACTGTCAATAAGTTTGCAAAACGAAGATACAAAAGAATCTAAGCCTAACAAACAATTCTATGCTCGGATTGAATCAAAAGGAAGCAGAGGAGCTGCTCTGCTGGGCCATACCGGACACGTCCGGTAGCATACCAGACACGTCCGATATGCGCGCCCAGCAACCCTAACCAGGGTTCCTTGATTCAAACCATCACCGATCAATTCCAAACTTTGGGCATTGCTTCTACATAACCAATGTAGCATATTGACCAGAGTAATTTCAAAATCATGCATTAACCATGTAGATCGGACGAGGTCCGTGATTAGGGTACCCTTGGAGAAGAGATGAGAAGGCGATGTGAAATCAGATCCCCGGGCCTTCAATCTTGATGCAAGCCTTCTCCAATGCGATCTCCCCCTCTCTCTTTTGTTGGTGAAATCCTCGGTCGCCCTAGGTGAGGAAGAAGATGACGGCTGGGTTGGTTGGAACGAGACAAACTTGTCTGGGCCGAAGGGGTACGCTCGGTTTTTATAGTCCCGCTCATACCGGACACGTCCGGTAGCATACCGGACACGTCCGGTATACGCGGGCTGGCCCAAGCTATTCCAAAATGTGTTTTCTCTCTTCCAATCCCCTTTTCTATTATTTCTCAGTCCAAAAAGATATAAAATCTTGATCCAAACCGAATATGATCACTTCTCTTATCCAATGCCATCAATTGATTTTCTCTTTTCCAAATATATGGCATAATCAATAATTTGCTTGCTTGAGAGAGATAAAGTGAGACAAAGTAGATTGTGGACTTAAGAGAGCCATGTCATGTGTGATTAGCCGATCAAACAATTAAGGAGAGCTATAATCATCACACAACGAGGCTAGGTCACAAAGACCAAGATTCAAATAGTTTTTCAAATTCACACTTCCTACTCATGCTAGTTAGGGGTTTTTGAAAAACATCTCTCCTATGTCACACAAATGCTCATTCTAACATATAAAGGGCCTTAGATGCACTTGCAATGTATATATGTAAACACATACCTTTGCCTTGAGCCCACAAGAATACCACTAAGAAGATTCATGGCATGATAATCTTTATGTTGACCTTGATTGCCAAATAATCATGCTAGATTCTAAATCACTTTTCATCCAAAGGACTACAAAGAATGCTAGATAGATTTGTTAGTCCACAATGGTACAAAATAGAAACTTAGCTCCCCCTAAATAAGTGCTTCAAGTAATTTGAACAACTTTCAACAAACATTTTTATTCTATTAAGACATGGGGAGCCAATTTTCATTTTGACCATAAACCGAATAAGATTGCCATATTTAAAAGTGAGTTTAAAAGATACTCACAATCCACTTAGATTTGATAAATCACAAGCTTATGAGTAAGTTAGGGATATATGAGACTGTATGGATCAAATACTCAATTGCAATACGATTGGTGTTCTGGTCCATGCAACACCGGACACGTCCGATAGTATGCCGGACACGTCCGGAATACACAGAATAGAAACACTGACTTTCTGTCCCTGGCCATACCGGACACGTCCGATAGTAATACTGGACACGTCCGATAGGTGCAGGACAGAAATAATTAATTCTCTGCTTGCGATTCTTTGTTTAGCTCTAGTATTTATTGTATACTTGCATCTCAACAAATGAATTGCTTTACTAGAGAATTATTAAAAGCATCATATGGCAAACATGTTAACTATCAAGTAAAACTAATTAGCCACTTTCACTTTTTACATAAATATGCCTATTTGTTAGTCATTGAGCACCAAACAAATAAAGTGGCTATTTTTGTAAGGTTTAGGTACTTGTTACCAATGGTGAGGATGAAGTAAATGATATATTCATTGAATTATCTTCGGGTCAACCATACAAGTGATTATGATAAAAATTGATTGATAGATTGAGTGAGTATTTTCAATTTACTTGCTCAACCACCCCGAAGTCTTCATCTCATCACCAAGTACCTACATCATTAACCTAAGCACACTTTGGTACCCAACTCTTGTTGGGTCCTTTTGAGTTAGTCAACAAGTGCTTAGGCACCCAAATGGCTTTAGCACTAGTTTGTGGTGAACACATCACCTTGCTAGTGCTAACTCTATTTGTGGTCTTCCTAAGCTTATCATTATAAACATATGTGTTTGGCTTAGGAGCGTTACCATTTGGGCATTCATAGCTTAGATGCCCCTTTCTTCTACAAGCATAGCATATGCGGCCTTTGTTTGCTCTATGCTTGCTTTGCTTGTATGGACACCTATCAATCTTATCGCCCTTCTCATTGCATCCATAGCATCTTCTTATTGCAACTTGGGCTTCCTTTCTTGCCTCTTTGTATATTGGGCATTTCTTGGTAGGATGCCCCAATTTCTTGCTCATGAGACAAGCACTTTGTCCATCACTCTTCATTTGGTTGGCCAACTTGTTTGAGGCCTTTTGTTCGGCCACTTCACATTTGTCGGCCCAACTCTTATGTGGACACATAGCCCACTCATGTCCATATAATCCACAACCATAGCATAACCTTTTTTCATGTTTCTTGCTCTTGGTTGTGTTGGCCTTGCTTGAAATGTGATTCTTTTGTTGGGTTTTGGAGAAAGCAAGGTTTGAACCCTTCTCAAGCTTCTTCACCATGTTATCACGGTTATCTTGAGAAGGTTGTGCTTTCTCCTTACCCTTCAACCGAATCACATCTTTCTTTAATCTTTTCACCTCTTCTTTGAGCTCTATGTTTTCTATGAGATTTAGCTCAATCGAGGATTGGCTTGCTTGAGGAGCATACTCATTAGTACAAGAAACATTTAATTGAGATGGTGTACTAGTGAGTGAATGTGTGAGAGGTTGAGAGGATTTTACCGATGTGATCACAACCTCATGTGTTACCTCAAGCATAATGCTTGATTTTACTAATTCTTCATGAGAGCACTTTAGATGAACATAATTAGCTTGTAGCACATTGTACTTGCTTGATAGTTCATCTAGCCTTGCCTTGAGCTCAAAGTTTTCCTTCTCTAGTTGTGAAACACTAGAAGAGGAGTTAGTAACTAAAGCATGCTCGATCGACAATTTATCATACCTCTCATTTATTGCCTTTAGCTCTTGCAATTTGGAGATGAGAAACTTTTCTTGATTTTGAAGCGATTGCTCTTGCTTCTCAATCTCTTCTTCAAGCTCATCATTCTTTTCGACTATCTTCATGATGATGAACTTGTCTTTGTGGTTGAGATGATCAAGGTTGTAGTTGTCTTCAACTTCAACATCACTCTCCACTTGATCATCTACTCGTGTTATCTCCTTGGCTTGATCTCTCTTGCTAGCCTTCTTCTTGCTTTTCTTGGCCATGAGACACAAGTGATGAGTATCATGAGATACTGAGGTTGACTCATCACTTGGTCGCCACCGGGCTTGAGCCTCATCATCACAGACAGCTTGCTGTCCTGCTGCCACATCCATACCGGACATGTCCGGTATGTGCAGGCAGACAACATATCATGTGTTGCTTGGACTTCTTGCTCCGGCTCGGCACTCTTGAGGTCTTGTGAGACTTCTTCACTGCATGAGGACACAATGGACATACTTTCCATTGACTCGACCTCAAGTGCATCATCGCATTTGGATTCTTCATATAACTCAACGAGTTTGGTCCAAATGAGATGAGCACTCTCCGGAGGTGGTTGTCCATTGAATATTGCCTCATCTTAAACCTCTGCACTCAATGTACTCAAAATGATATTAATAGCTTGAGCATTGAGTTGCACGCATATCTCTTCCTCTTTTGATAAATTCTTATAGTTGCTCCAATCAACTATAGGAAGAGGTATGCTTGCAAACACAATATGCTCAACAATAGGACTAATATGTCTAAAAGCATTGAGTACATGAATTGACCAAGGTAGAAAGTTTGAACCATCATTTTAGAGAAGCACCGGCTCCAACTCGATAGGCGTTGACATCCTTTTCTCACGGCGGTAAAGCTTTAGGTGAGAACCTCTCTCTGATACCAATTGAAAAGACCTAGGATGCCGCCTAGAGGGGGGGTGAATAGGCGTTTCTGAAAATTAACACCTTTAAATGCGGAAACGATTAGTAAAAAGAGTTTCCAAAATGGAAACTCCAAATAAAGAGTAGTACCACCCCTCACAAGTTAGCCACAGAGTATATAAAAGATACTAAATGAATCTAGGAGCCAAACGCCTGCAACCAAAGAGTTAGAACACAGTACAATTTAGTTTGGCGCAGGGGCTAATACCGGACGTGTCTGGTATTCACGACTTCAGTGGAACAGCCCCGAACTTGCTCCTTTTGATTTCTATCTTCAATCCAAATGGCAGGAAACTATTAGAGATAGTAATATACACAGAGAACCTGCAGAATAACTAGAGCAACATAAATATCAAATGAAATGTGAATTGAGACACGATATTTGTTTTACCAAAGTTCAGACTCGTTCGAGTCCTACTCTCCGTTGAGGGGGCTGCGGGTGACCCAGCGAAGGCCAGCCCTAGAGGGTACCATGAAGGTCACTCTAGCCGGAGTCTTTTCCAACTCCTTTTCCTCCTTCCACTAAATGATTCCGAGGAGGCAAAATCGACCGTTACAAACTTTCCGAAGCAACCACAATCTCTCGGTTGCTCTCCGGCGACGCCTAGCCGTCTAGGACCGAAGAGTCCAAGAGTAACAAATGTGAATCACGAGATTGACAATATGCACAAGTGCTCAAGTGGTGGCTTGCTCTCTTTTTCAAATTCTCTCTTAACCCACAAATTAATTTTGCAATTTGGATCACACACTCACTAAGAGAGGGTTGGGAGAGTTGGCAAGGCTCAAAAACGTGTGTCTATCTCAGCAGAATCAGCAGCCTCCAAAGGTGGAGGCTTGGGGGTATTTATAGCCCCCTTGAAAAACTAGCCGTTTTATAGCCGTTGCAATACCGGACACGTCTGGTATGAATACCGGACACGTCCGGTGTGACTTACACTGTCCCAACGGTAACTAAGTTACAGAGAAGTTGTGAGGCGTCGGAACTCTCGACAGCCGGAACTCTCGACTCACGTCGGAACTCCCGACCCTCAGTAAATTTGAAAACCATGTAACTGAGTTAAAGAATATGAGGTGTCGGAACTCCCGGCACATGCCGGAACTTCCGACCGTCGGAACTCCCGACTCACATTGGAACTCCCGACCCTCAAGGCTTTGGAAAACTAGCCGTTGGCCTTTGGTCGACCATGAATACCGGACACGTCCGGTATGACCTGGACAGTGAACTCTCCAAATTATTTAAATTGCGAGTCGTCGGAACTCCCGACCATTGCCGGAACTTCCGACCGTCGGAACTCCCGACATACGTCGGAACTCTCGACGAACCAACCCGAGAACAACACTTTTACAGTTACTGGGCAAATACCGGACACGTCCGCACGTCCGGTATGGCCAGACCAGCAACAAGTCAGTTAGCTCTTTTGTCTCTCAAACACTCAAATCTCACATGGGTTGGCTTGAGCACTTATGAAACATTATCTATCAACATGATGCATCCCTCTTAATAGTACGACATTCCTATTTACTCAAATTTAAAAGTATAACGAATTTAAACCTTTTGAGTTGCTCTTTTTGAACCGAAGCCGTGTATTCCAATCTTCATCAAGTGAGGGCGCCAACATGTTGATATTGATCTTTTTCACTAGAGCATAGCCATTTTGAGCACGTGACTTGATTCCATTCATCATATTTGAATAATCCCAAATGTATCAAGTCACTTCCTTCAAACACTCCAATAGTGATTTGATCCTTTACATAAATGTGGCCATCATAGCTTGATTAGTACCTCAACTAAATGCAAGTACTTTCTTCTTCACCCTAGCTAGGTTCTTTGGCTGCCAAGCCGTCGCTTGCCCTTCACCCTTGCTTAGTACCTCGAAGCCTTTCCTTGCTATCTTTACCATCTCAAGCCATCAAGTCACATCTTGTGTTGAATCATTCATTCATGTATTGTTATCTTTTTCATTTCAATTTTAGCAAGCTTCAAATATGAGACCATTCCATATGCAAACCCTTATGTCTCATTAATTAATTCTCACAAGCTTGCTTTTACATAGTACATGGAAATCCCACAATAAACAAGCCTTTGCATGAATTCCATTTGCATTGTTGTCTTGTGCTTGAACTAGATTGTTTATACAACAACACATCATTTTGGCTTTCATTAAGTACTCATGAGATAACCTATAACCTGTCCACACTTAGCAAACGGGTTAGACCTTTAATCACGTTGTCATTCAATCATCCAAAACCCACTAAAGGGCTAGATGCACTTTCAGTCGTGGCCTTCATCATCGTCTCCTAGTTCCCAGGGGCGTCGTACCCAAAGTAGGTAGCTGCCCTGGGTCGTCGATCGCTTGGTCGCTTTGCGGGGCCGAGGGCCACGACCCCAATCGTCGGGGTCGGGGCGCTCTGCCGGTCTAGATGGCCTTTTCATCGAGTCCCTTGTCGTGGATCTCATCCCGTAGTAGGTGGGATCGTACAAGCGTCCAGTCGGTCCGTATTTGGAAGGTGGGTATCGTACCTGTTGCCACCGTGGTGTGGTGTTGTCTCGTCGGTGCGGCATGGCACAAGGATGACGTCTGGCCGAGCCGAGGTGACTGTTGTCGCCTCGGTCCTTGCGGGGTTTGTGCGGCATGCTTGCTCTTGTCAGAGCAGGCATGCCTAGCTGCGCTCGACCTCCCCCCATCCCTTCCGGGGGTCGTGATAGGGAGAGGTCGTGCATCTTGCAGAGTGTCGTGTACTAAGGCGGGTGGAAGAGGTCGGGGATGACCCCGGCCTTGGTGGCTAGCCCGCTCCGCTCGGCTTTTGCTGGGCCTCGATCGTTCGGGCCTTCGTTAGCTGCTGTATAGCAGGCCGCGCGGCCTGCTAACTAATCAGTGCCTTGAGACACCCCGGGGTTATAACCCCGACAGGGACGATGAAAGAGGAGTGATGGACATACGGGAGAGAGAGTGAGAGACGGAAGAAAGAAATTATCACTCTTTAATATTATTTGCAAACATGCTCGTACGTTTCAGCAAAAAATATAGTTATTATGCAGTGTTTATACTAATGATAATGAGCTAGCTATTTTTGTTAAATTTAGTTGGCTTGGACCAACCTTAAGTCAAATAAATTTCAAAACCCATAATAAATGTCAGTGCAATAAAAGGATTAATATCATATGGAAAATTGACACAACTTAAATATGTCGCTATTGTGCGTACTTATTGTGGGTTTAAAATAGGTAGAAAACAAGCCACATGTTCGCAAGTCATGATGCTTACAAGTTTGGGCGTCCAGGTCATGACATGAGTGTTGTGGTGCCAATAAAGATTTTATAGCTCCAAACTCAAAAGCGAGAAGCATGAGAGTGAGGGACGACAGATAGCAGGACAGAAGAAGAGGAGTGAGGGACTACCGTGGGAGAGAGTGAAAGAAGTAAAATAGGAACTTTTGCTCTTTAATATTATATATATAGCAAACATGTCCATACATTGCAACGCGACAATTTGTTATGTGGTGCTCATGCCAATGATACTAAGCTAGCTATTTTTGTTGAATTAGACTTGACCCAACCTTAAATTAAAAAATTCCAAGACAAAATAAATACTAGTTGCAATAAAGGATTAATCTAGATGGTAAATTAACATAAGATTGACTCAGCTTAAAATGAGTAGCTATAGTTTGTATGTTCTGAGTTGAAAAGTGGAAGACGAGCTATACACTCGTAGGCACGCTGTCTCATGAGTGGGCTTGTCTGGCTATAAGACATGCCATGAGTGATGCAACACCAATAAAAAGTTTTATAGTTCCAAACTCAAAGTGAGAAAAAAAGAGAGTGAGGGATCACGAATCAAGTGACATAGAAGAGAAATAAGGAACGGACAGATGGGGTAGTGAGTGAGAGACGGAAGAATTTTTTCTATTTAATATTAGATATAGATATAGACTAGCAACTATGTGTATATGTTGCAATGGGATATAATATGTTGCGCAATACTCGTATCAATGGTAATAAGCAAGCTATTTTTACTGGATTTCATTAAGGTTAGTCTGACCTTAAATCAAATAAATTTTAAGATCGATAATATACCTGCTGGTTTTCAGAGCTGTGACCGTGATTATAATTGTTCTACTGCTTAATGGAAAAATGAAAAGGTTGCCAACGTCCATGAATACCTTTTCATTTGTGCCTGCGTACTGGTACCACATCAGAGACTGGAAAAAGTTGGTAAATCCCGTTTGCCAATCAATTCAAAACCACCACGGTTTCACTGCCCATAGCAGGTAAGGATTTATAAGATAATCTTTCATGTTTTTGTCCCAAGTGAACACAATACCCAACAACTCTTTCAGAAACTATGGCGATCCGTGATCCATACATAATAGTTCATCCATATTCATTTTCTGTGGCTTCTATACATGATAGTGCACACCATCAGAAGAAAAGCAGAAGTGCAGAATCAAGTCAACAATTGGGATATATAGGAGAGAGAATCATAGCAAGAGGTAATAGGCACACATAAGATTACATAAAGATAGCAGAGTAGTCCAATAACCACACCATGATACCACACTTCACACTGCTGGAGGAAGCAAATGATCCCACTATTTGCCCTAGCGCCTGGCTAGGGCAATGGCGGAGAGTAATATCAGCAGTATCAGCATAACCATGGCTCCGAACGAACCAATGAGGGATCCAGAGATTCGCTCGCAGAATGAGTCAAACTGCTGGCAGATGGCAAGCCAGTTCGCCCTGACATTGCCTTTGTGTGCTAGGTACACAATAGCCGCCGCTGCAGATGCTCCCGCAGTCACCAATGCTAGCATTGCCTTCAAAAGAATCACAAGAAAACAGGTAACCAATTAACCGATATACTTGCTGGCACTTTTCAACATACTGTTACTAGTTGACTAACCACAGATGCTTTTATGGAGGATTATTTTCTTTGAACTGTAAAAAGAGTTAATTAGTCTTACCGCGTCAAGAAAGATCAAGAGCAGCCTGCTGTATTTAGCCCTGCTCCTGATGATGTGCACTATAGATAGTGGGAGCGAAAGGATGAGGTAGACGCAGACAATAGAATTTGCCACAACAAAGAACCTGTCAACAAATGAACAAAATTGAAACAGTTGGAGCATCGGATCGGATGCTCATCATATGTTCGGTTGTTAACTGAAAGTGTTTGTTTCTACTAATTAAGTTGCTGAGGTTAATTAGCTTACGTGAGAGTAGGGAGATCACTGTACTGCGCCTTGAAGCGGATGAACTGTGTGAAGAAAGGCAGCGTTTCGTTGGTGGTGCCCATTGCAATGGCACTAGCAAGGGTGCCGATGATGGCGATGAAGCGAAGTATGAGATCAAGCACGGACACTCCTTTGCTGACACCCCTGCCCAGGGGCGCCGCCTTCGAGGTCTCGCCATGCTCGCTGGATCCTTTCATTGTTAACGCCCTCTCTATACAGGTCTCACCTTGATATGGAACCTGCTGGTCGCTCAGCTGATTTGGAGAGCACAGCCCATCTTCCCACATTTATATGCATGCTCAGCAGCGCGAAGTGCAGTGCAAATGGATTAGGTCAGCTCGATATATGCCAGGGCAGGTGGCCGTACAGGACGTGTTCTGTGAGAGCTAGCTCCCAGGTGCATTTCGGTGGATACCTACTCTACTTGCTCCATGCATGGGACTGGTCGCTTGGTTCGTGCAGAGTTTTTGGTCTCTTTATAGCCGTGGACTTCCGCTGAGCACTACTATAGGGGTTGGCGTATCTCATTGCTAGTTGTCCTAATATGATGTGGAGGCTTCAACTAAACACTTGTTAGCTCATTCCTACTCCAGAAGCAATGCGATGATATTCATCTTTATGTCAACTCATGAGATCTGGGGTTATCTGTTTTGCACAAAGCAAGTTAGTTGGTGAATTGTTTCGTGCTCGTCAAGCTTGAAGAACCATACCGACCTGGAATAGCTGTCTGGGCTGTCATCAGCTTTCACTTTATGGTGAGTGTCGTTGATGCTTTTCCATACTGAGGCCCTGTCCGTTTAGATCCAAAATTTTTTGAATTTTGGCTCACTGTATCATTTCGTTTGTATTTGGTAATTAGTGTCTAATTATGGACTAATTAGGTTCAAAAGTTTTGTCTCGTGATTTCTCGCCCAACTGTGTAATTAGTTTTTTTTTCGTCTACATTTAGTACTCCATGCATGTGCCGTAAGATTCGATGTGACGGGTACTGCGCAAAATTTTTTGGAATCTAAACAGGCCCTGAATGTTTTCGGGTATCTCAGTTTTCACCACAACGCTATTCTGAACATAGTTTTTACCAAGAAATTTTATTTTCTTTCCCCTGCTTTTCTGTTTTCAAGCATTGTATCTTGAGCATCAACGGTGTAAAATTAGCACAGTGGATATGGATTGCCATATTGCTACTTTAATTAAGAAACGGCCCGAAGTACTTCTGAATGTTGTTATGTATATAAAGATACTTTAAGTTTTGCACCGAAGGATCGCAAATTCGCAATGAATTTTTAGTCTTGACAGTAGTATATACGTATATGTTTGTCACAAGGTCTTCCTGAAATCCAGCCGTGGCAGCCTTTTATGTGGTTCATTGACATCGGAATTTAACCAGGACTTTTAAGTCGTGATAAGGTGCGTAAATGATCAATTCTTGAAAACGAATGAACAGAAACTCGACATGACAAATCAATGAAGCCGATCGGAAGTAGCATGCGTAGTTTGCTGCTCCTTTGACTTTTTTGGGTTTATCTCTTTTTGCTATGTATCTAGGTATATTATTATATCTAGATACATAGCAAAATAGATGTACTAAAAACTCAAAGCGTCTTATAATTTAAAACGGAGGGAGTACTACGCTAGCCTAGCGCTACGCATGACAGCTAGAGTAGTCCGAACAATACTAGTGGATATGTTTGAGGTGCATTTGACACTTGAACTTGTCCCTGAAACTGGAAGACCCCTCAACTTAAACAGAAAAAAAAATCTTTCATTATTCAACGTTTAAAATCAGCAAATTACCCCTCCTAAATCTGTCAAAAGTGGTTTTGACTGTGGTTTTCAGCCAAGTTATTATTCTTTTTAATTAAAAACCCAAATCCTCCAAACACTGGATAAGGGTTTTAAACCACTAAAAAAAATATCTTCAAGGCTCCACAAAAAAAACGTCTATTTCTTCTTAAGTTGGTCATTTTTTTTATCATGCATACAGAGCAGACAACAGCAATAAAAAAAACTGAATAATACGTGCAAAACAAAATTTTAAAATTTCTACTAAAGTCTCTGATAAGAGTGACCAGCTATCAAATTTAGACCACCTTTGAATCATTGGACAACGGAAAGCTGCACCTCACCTATGCTGTTCAGGGAATCTGGTTATGTTGCCAATTCGGTATCGCTAGTTCACTCAACAAATTCTATCCCAGCATCTCAAATTATATCAAACTAACATGGTAAGAAATGTAAACAAGATCTAGAAAAATATGACAATTTGAACCGCTGGCCGGATGTACATTTGACAACAACAGACCATTCACAGGCTGTGAATCACAGCCCCACCAAGCCTTCATAATTGCTGTGCATACAAATACATTCCAGACAAGCAAACCAGCGAGCAAAGACAAGCATGAGCGAGGGAGGGAGAGGGGGAGACAGCCAGAGAGAGAGAGAGATGGTGGCAGCAGCAGTAATCAACCAGAGTTGCCAAGCAGAATTCAGCCGAAGAAGTGCATTCAGATATACATTCTTATTCTTATTGCAAAAACACCAGTAATCATCACGCTAGTATATCAAACAAAAAGGTATGAAAGGGGAACCCTGAAAGCTGACTCATGATATCAGGAACAAGCTCCACAAGCACAAAATGCAACAGAAACACAAGGAGGTCATGTCTGTCAGAGCCTTTATAAACCTTTTTTTTTTAATCTACACAAACATCCTACGGAGCCTGCTCAGCCAGCTTTAAGGAAGAAAATAAGGGCAGGACAAGATATCAACGGATGGATGGATTGACTGGCTTATAGTTGCTATCAGAGGGAGTTCAGTACACGATCAACCACCGCGGCCAAGCTGGCTTCAATCAACAAGTGTATTCAGATGTCCATTCTTAGTGGAAAGGTAATCATCAAGCAGGCAGACCAGATTCACCAGAACACCCCCATGAGGAAGGGCCTGTTTTGATCCATTAATTAATGATAATTGTTAGCAGCTAAAATTAGCACTAGTGGATCCAAACATCCTAACTAATAGTACAACTAATAACCCAGAATAAACTACCTAGCTAATAAAAAGTTAATGACTAGCTTCCCTACCTCCATCCCAAATAAATCAACTTAAAGTTGTCCTAAGTCAAAACTTTTGTCAATTTAACAGAATGAGTAAAATACACCGGAGGTCCATTAACTTTCGGTGATGTGTCATCTAGGTCCATCAACTTTGAAACTGCATTTTTTGGTCCATTAACTTTCGTTTGGTATCATCTAGGTCCATCAACTTTGAAACTGTATTTTTGGTCCATGAACTTTTTAAATGGTTCACTGCAGGTCCACGCATGCATGCATGGTTCACTGCAGGTCCATCAAATTTATAGAAAAGAATACCAATATTTATGACACAAAATGAGTATCATTAGATACACCATAAAATATACTTTCATAGTCTATTTATTTGGTGTCATAAATGTTGATATTCCTTCTTGTAAAGTTGGACAAACTTACAAAAAATTGGCTTACAACTTTCAAAGTTGATTTATTTGACGGAGGGAGTATTAAATGGAGGATCCAAACAAGGCCAAACACTGAAACTAAAGCTAGCATACATGTAACCTGCAGACTTTAAGTTTGCATTATGCCAATTTCTAGAAGTTTGTCTATACTAGCACTAGTTACATCCACGGTCTAACAAGCACCTGTCTATCTATTCAATGAATGATCATAAAAATTCATTTCATCTCACCTTGTTTGCAATGCAGGGTACCTGACTATGTTGCCATTCCAAATCGCTGGTTCACTTCAACAAATTCCAACCTTGAATCATCAACCACTATGGACGTGTAAATTAAGATCCAAATCCAGATGGAAGAGAACATGACAATACAGAACTCCAACATTTGATTTTTAAGCCAAAGAATAAACGGTGAAACTAGAGGTCACTGGCATTGCAGTTAAGAAAGGGCAACAATTCAGCAAACAGGGTAGCCAAAAAAACAAGAGTAAAAACACCAACCATATAGAGATTACTTTTACATGACAAAATTGTATGGTTAGGGGGCATTCATGCCAAGCCTTCATAAACCTTTGCATCTGCATATGCATTCCCCGGAGCCCACTTAAGCCAGCTTGGTTCACAGAATATCACACACACATCCACACGAAAGCAGGCATCAAGCAAGCAGCCAGAGAGGGGGGGGATCCCCCCCCACTGACGCCCGCGTCGCTCCCCCATGCGGGGCAACTCGGGCGGCCCCTGCCGCGCCGCCTCCCTCTCACCCCTCTCCTCCTCGCCCGCTGCACCGCCACCGGAGCTGGCTGCCGGCATGGCCGCCCGGCCGGCTGTGATGGTGGCGGCGGGGCTCTCCCTCCTCGTGTTGGCGGCGTACCTGCAACAGGCCGGCGGTCCGGCCCCGCGTGACCGGCGTGGAGGTTGATGAGGTGGCTGCCGCGGCTGTTGCAGCGCCGGCTGGTGTCCGTGCAGGCGCAGGGGACGGCGGCGAGGTCTTCTTCTTCTCCGCGCGTTCCCCTTCTCTCTTGATGGCGGCGGTGGCGGCCAGCCGAGGCCGCCCGGTCCGGGCCCGGTCGGCGATCCGGTGCCGGGGCGAGATCGGACCCCAGCCGGATCTGTCTTATGGCGCGGCGGCGGGCGAAGGCTGGCCCATGCATGCGCTGGGCGCGGTGCTTTCTCTCTGCCGTCCCTCCCTCATGGCCTTTCTTCTGCTGCGGCTCGGTTGCGGTGTGCCGGCGGCGACCTCTGCCAACCACCGCCCCGGCGGTCTGGCGGCAAAAACAACGGTGTCTGCAGCTATGGTCAAGACGGAGGCATCGGCGTCGGCAGGGGGCGCCGGATTCGGGGCCTGGCGTCCGGATTCGGCGGCCCCAGGGCATGGGGCGGAGCCCGACATGGTGGGGCACACTGGCAGTGATGACGGCAGCGACATCGGCAGGTGCCAGAGCCGACGACGTTGGTCAAATGCGGCCTCGGCGTGCGGTGGTGTGACGCGAGCGGCAGAGTCAGGTCCGGCTCTGCGTGGCCCGGTCGGAGGGGGTGGCGGCCGACGCAATTGTCAGGCGCTACGTGCAACCGGCTCGTGGATGCCCCTCTTAAGGGCTTCCGTGGGCGCCCGGGACAACGGCGATGGCGGTGAAAGGCGGCACGGTCCGGCCATGACCCGGCGAGTGTGCTAGAGGGTTCTTGGCGAAAGCCTTGGCGACGGCGACGCCGTTGGCGCCGCTTCCTGTTAGAAGCGTCGTATTTCCCCACTAGCATGTCTTCCAAGGGTGAAAACTCAGTCCACTTTGGACGTGCGACGGTGACGCCATTGGCGTCACTCCCTTCCTAAAGGCGTCGCATTTGGATTATTGTCGCGGTTTCGATGCGGGGTGATGGTTTGCGTTTGGAAGTCGGAGCTGCTCTTCAGTGGTGGCAATGATGACTGGTGGCGGCCATTAGCTTCAAACCCGTCGGGGGGTGACTAGTGGGTGGCCTACCATGGGAAGTCGGAGCTGCTGGCAGCTTGGCTTCCATGCTCGGCAACGATGACCAATGGCAGTGTGTCGTGTTTGTGCTCAGCTGCGTCGCGTGGAGTGGTTAGCCTTCGGGTGCCTTTCTGGCATCTCGTCCGGCTAACCTTCTTGTACATAATATTCTTTCGGCTTAATTGAGCGGCAGAGCTCCTGCCTTTTGTTTCAAAAAAAAAAAAAGAGGAAGGAACAGGGCCAAATTTCAGCGAAACGAACAGGGTCAATGATGACAGTGGCTGAGAAGGTAGTAGTAGCAGTAGTAGTAGTAGTACCAGCAGCATCACCAGAGTGACCAAGCGGGCTTCAACGGGATAAATGCATTCAGATCTCCATTCTTAATGAAAACACCATAATCACCAGGCTGGTATATCAAAATGCCTACCCCATAACAAAACCAAAATATTGAACTACTTGCCTCCAAAGTCCAAAATGAACAGAAACTCAGAAATTTTTCAAGGTACTGCGCATTAGCATTTCTGCAAGTAGAGTGGACTCATGCTTTCACAAATAATTTTCCTTTAACACAAAATGCAATTGTACTACAGGGACACTTGCCATAGCCCTCTTAGTCAGGACCAGGATGGTCAAAGCAAATAAGGATGGACTGATATTTAGAATATGATAGACAATATTGGACAAGCCAGCTTCAAAAGAACAGAAAGCCAAACATGATCATAAGAGAACAGACAACTAGCAAGAAAATATATTGAATCTGATATTGGAATCAGAGATTCCCCAAGACAGTCATCATGCAATTACGTCCCTGATACAGGGAACACTGCAGATGTCCTTGTCCTGTTTCTTGCCATTACCTGTTTGTATGAAGTCAAATGTTGTGATAGCAATTCTCATGCAGATACCAAACATAATTCCTCCAAACTGCATCTAAAGCAAAAAAGAATAAAAAAGAAAGGAAACAAGAGGCACATCTTGCAAGAAAATAAATAGGGTTTTCAAAACAATATTACAAGATTAGCATCGTAGATTCCCCAAGTCATCATACTTTTGCATAAATGGAATTGACAATACGGCAGATGTTCTTGTCTTTCTTCTCGCAATCTGCCATTTTTTCTTATGCGGTGAAGTGGCGAAATATGGCAACTCGCACACCAGACATGTTTCTGATAGGAAAGAATCAACAGACAGTGACTTAATTCCAGGCAACCAACACCCAAGCTAAAATGGCTTATCTCAGTTACAGATGAGATGCCAGAAAGTTTTATGGCCATAAAAAAGCATATAAAATGCATTACTCCGATTCAAAGGATACCTATCACTACCATGGTTATACACACATCAACCTATCCACCTTGTAAGCTACATAAGAAAATTCGCATTAGCATTAGCATCAGAGATTCCCCTAGACAGTCATCATGCCGTTGTGCCCCCATGAACCAGGAGCACAGCAGATGCAACTTTCTTTGCTTTTCATAATCTGCCAATTTTGCCCATAGGGTAAAATACTGCATGTTTGTACCTCAAATATCAGTCAAGCTAAAGCGAAATCATTAACATGATGCTGACCAAATCACAACAGCTCAGGCTGCCTTGCAGTGCTTTATAATAGGAACAGCTTTTCAGATAGTGATAAAGAACTCGTTAAACAAGTTAAAAATGAACTTAGGCAGGGCATTCTTCCAATCTGGGATAGCCTTCATAACTTTTGCATCTACAGATGCACCTTCCGGAGCCTGCTCGGCCAGTCAGTGATGGAAGAAGAGCGAGGATATATATACATGCATGTGTGTGTAGTAGCTGGTAGTTTCCCTGAGAGGAAACTAGTCACCATAAGCCAAATTTCAGCAAAACGAACAGGGCCATAATTTGGAATGGAGGTAGTAAGGGAGTCAACGAGCTGAGCTCACTGGCTCACATGACCCACCACCGCGGTCAAGCAGGCTTCGACGGAAGGCACATTCAGATCTCCAATTTTTGTGCAAAGAATGCTAATCATCAGGCTGGCGGATTAGAATAGCCCTCATGAAAAAAAAATCGATCATCTAGTCAGCTCGGAAATGAGGCTGAAACCACAACCTATTTACAAGGTATTAGGCATTTCTACGAGCTCATAGATCCAGGCCATCAAAATCGTCAAGAATCCATATGAAAACAAAGTAACTCAGAACGCGTGCTTTAGAAAGCAGATTCCTCGAGATATGTTTGTAAGGTAGGGGGATCCGGAATAAAATAAATAAATAAATAAACTGGAGACACAAGGTAAGGCAGGGGGGCAAACAAACTGAGGTTATCATCGGATTTCTTGCGCCCCCGGCCGAATCGACAATCGAGGGCGCCGCAGATTTACCTGTCACGCGATAGATAAGATGAGGGATAGCAAAATAGCACCCATAATCTCCCGAATCAGATGTGCGGGAGTGATAAACCGAGCGAGCAGTGGAGGCCCGGCGCTGAAGATGGAGGAAGGACGGATCTAGCCGGCGTCAGGGACGAAGTGAGCGAGCGACGGCAGATCGGGCATCGACAGTGGAGACAGACAGCGAGTGATCGGACGATATCCGACGGGGCCTATATAGGGAAGAAACAACACCAACAGAGAAAAATAGTCGTCCTCATCGACCAGATCCTATGAGGTCGACCGAAGCGACTTGTCTGTAGCTGTGCATCTAGCCGTTCACTTCCATCCGTTGAAGGAGCCAGAAATATGCGCTGCTGCACTTGGCTTACTAGGCCGGCCCAACGTCACGGCGCACTTATCCCCCTGGTCGACTCTACCGCCGCCGTTGATGTCACGGTCGGCGTTCCTCTCCCCAGCCGTCCGCCACCGCGACGCTCTGAGCTCCCTACCTCGCCGGCGCTCCCCTCCCCTCTCCGCGTGGCACGTCAGCAGGCTCCTACCTCGCCAGCATTCCCCTTCCCCGCCCCGCCATCGCGGTCAAGACGGCGCCGTCGTCGTCGCCGCAGACGCTGCCGGCCCGTGGCTGGTTATGGCGACATCGTTCCTCGCCTCACCGGCGCTCACATCTGTACCACCGCGACGCTCCGGCTTCGTGGTTGCAGGCCCTGTCGCCCCATGGTCGTCGGTGGCGGACATCCGATCGCCGAAGGCCGGCACATCGAAGGTCGTGTCGTCTCCGTGTGCTGCGTCGCACGACAATGCGGCGACGCGGGCTAGCGGCGCGACGCAGCAGTCGATCAGAGCCGCGAGCGCGACGGCGATGGGCGCGGAAGCAGCGGGCACTGCGCCCTTGTCGTGGGAGCCCAGCGGCAGCGCAGCGGCGAGGTCGAGCGAGTCCGTGATGCAGGCAGCTGTGGCGGCGGTGACGAGCGCGGAGGCAGAGTCGGACGCGGTGAGAACAAGCTTGTTCAACAGCACCGCGGCGGCGGGCATCTTGAACGAAGCATCTTGTGCGGCGGTGACGCTGGTCATTGGCTCGACGGAGCTCGAGCGAAGCGAAAGGGCGAAAAGCAGGCCGACGAGCATCTTGAGCTCGGCCATGGCGGATGGCCCGCCTCACACTCGCGCAAAAAAAGATAGCAGCCATAGCTCCTCCAGGCAACGTCGTTGTTGGGGCGAGGCCCAGTGTGTGAAGGGGTGTAGCGCCTGGGAGGAACTGTGTACCATCCGATTCTACTGAACGGTTCATATCACTGACTGCAGAGGAAAGTCATCCTCATCGATTGCATAGGATCTGGTTCCCAAAAATAGGGGGTCCTCAAAAAACTGAGGAACGAGGGTTTTACAACGGCAAGCCAGATATTTACTCATGTATATCAATTTTTTTAAGAAGACTAAATCCCATTTCACGTCATCTACTTACGATGTCAATGTGGTAGTATTATTGACTAAACGGTGAATTCCAATATATATATATATATATATATATATATATATATATATATATATATATATAATAGTGGAATCGATGGCCAGGCAAGAAAGAGGCTAAATTCTCTCATCATTCTAGGAGTTTGGTCTATATGGAATCACCGTAACAAGTGTGTGTTTGATGGGATTCAACCCAGTCTTTATGGAGTTTAAGCTGTAGTTAGGGACGAACTTCACCTTTGGAGTCTGGCCGAAGCTCGAGGAGTTTCCCATCTCCTTGCTTTAGAGCCAGCCAATGGATGAGTTCTTCTACTACCGGTGGTCAAGGGTGAGGTCTTTGTTTAGAGATAGACGGATTGTGCCTTGTGAAATGTGTTGAGGTGTGTATGATGTTGAAAGGGGTTCCTAGACCCTTTTTTTCTTCTTAATATAATGATACGTAGCTCTCCTGCGTGTTCGAGAAAAAAAACTAAACGGTGAATTAAATGGCCATATATCTTTAATCAGTTTTAGCTCAATCTTATTTAGACAGTTTAGATGGTAATTCACCGTTTAGGGTCTACAAGACACGATGGCTTTCATTTATTATTTAAATATAACGGACTAATCTGCCATTTATACTTCACCTAGCGTCATTTACAATATGGACCAAAAAAAATTGACAAATCTGTATACTAAATATTGTTTAAACTAGTCGGGCTGCTCACAGTTAGTTTATTATAGTTGCACGAAGGAGGTGCTAATAGATCCACAGACTAACTATACACATTATTCGCCTAAACAGTAATATGTTTAAAAACATCGTGTAAACACTACGTAATGGTACGCCATTTTCATTTAATTGTATGTCAAACACTTATAAATAGGTAGATCCAAATAGACCACGTCAATAAGTAGCTAGTTAAGTTAGCAGCAGCTATCTAGTATCTAGCTACTGTTAGAACCGGTGATTCAAACAAGCCCGAAGTCACCAAGCAGCTATCTAGTATCTGATTTTTAGAACCGGTGGATTCAAACAAGCCCGAAGTCACCGATCATTAACGGGAAAGATCCTTATAAAAAATAGAAAAATCTCAATAGCCTATACCACCGGGATCTGGACTCTGGTCTTCACCAAATCATTCACTGGAATAGGAAAATGAATAACCTAGAGGTCTCAATAGCCTACGACCGTGCTCCCTCTAGCTGTCTTGCAAACTGACATCAAGTGCTCTGGTCTCTGGAACTAAACTGTATCCCTCGGGGGAAATGAATTTCCTGTGATTTCACTAAGACCTAAACTAGCTTGATCTGAACTTGAGAAGGACAAACCAAAAAGGTAACGTATAGATGAAAGGAAACGAAAAATTCAAGTAATAACACTGAGGTTCAACTGCTTGACAAGATTAGGTGCATCAACTTTTTTTTTTTTTGACAGCACATCAACATTAGGTGAGTACAAGTGGATTTGCTACATTTTTAGAACAAAAGACCATTGGTCCTACTTTATTATTGTTAAAAGTATCAAAAAGCAGCTCTTACAATGTTCCGAGCACAAACAGTCCACCAACAGATCTGGTGGCCTAAGCCAGAAAGAGGATTCACTCTAAAGAATTCCCTGTAAACTTCAGAAACAATCACTTAAAAGCTAGAGAATAGGCAAGGTCAGCCCGAAAACCAAGCCAAACCAAAAACAAGTTTAACAACAATCTTGGCCTGAACATCAAGCAAGAACCATTCGAATGAAGTTCACACAATCACACTAAACTATGAATTGCTGTCCACAGTGACAGTCAATTACAATCTTACTATCTTAGTTTCAATTTCGCAAACGCTTGATCCATCCATCCAGCCAGCCTGGTCCTTGTTCAAAACATTCCATCTCTGCAAGAAATTGAGTAAACAGTGAAGTCCCACATCTGGTGAGGAAATGACAATATTTCTGAAAACAAAATCTTTTCAGATCAACAGAAGACTCCAACACATACACATCCCAGTAATATCATATGTTTTTAGCCCATTTTCTACAAATTACAACCCCCCCCCCAAAAAAAAAAAAGGCCTTGAAGCTGTCCACGCCATCAGGGCATGTTTAGATGTCCAAACATTACACTGTGCTCACCCTCAGACAAGCTGATTTGCTACATTTGCCATGGAGCTTATGATCAAGTTCTATCTGTAAAAAAAAGTAAATAGAGAAACCTTGCACTATAGACAGCCTAACCATCGTTCCAGGTATAATAATGAAATGTCTTGAAAGCTCAATGCAACAGTACTATAGGGACAAGTTATGGATGAACTTATATTTGTGATGGGAGGAAATATTAAAATCCACCACAGCAGCCAAGGCAGCTTCAATAAACAAGTGTATTCAGGTTTCCATTCTTACTGCAAAGATAATCATCATGCTGGAAAGCCAGAACGCTGACCAGAGCTCACTTAACCAGCTTTGGTGGCACATAAATCAGATCCAAATTTTGACAAATCACATAATTTCAACAGCTAGCTACATGGATAATAACATTTGGCAATAATAAAACCATTCACAGCTCCATTTGATTTATTACCGTAAACTTACAACAAAAACAACAACAACAATGTAGCCTTTCAGTCCCAAACAAGTTAGTGTATGCTAGAGTTAAAACCCACCAAGAGCCTCAAGTCATGGTTCAGGCACTTCAATAGCTGCTTTCCAAGTACTCATATTCAAACATAGATCTCTAGATATATCCCAAGCATTCAAATCTCTTTTTATTGCCTCCCCCTATGTCAATTTCGGTCTTCCTCTACCTCTCCTCATATTATTAGGTTGGCTTAGGACTCCGCAATGCACTAGTGTCTCTGGAAGTCTCCTTTGGACATGGCCAAACCACCTTAACCGATGTTGGATAAGCTTTTCTTCAATTGGTGCTACCTCTAGGCGATCACGTATATCATCGTTCCCAACTCAGTCCATTCTTGTGTGACCGCAAATCCATCGCAACATACGCATTTCTATAACACTCAGTTGTTGAACATGTCGAATCTTTGTAGGCCAACATTCTGCTCCATACAACATAACCGGTCTAATCGTTGTTCTATAGAACTTGCCTTTTAGCTTTTGTGGTACCCTCTTGTCACAGAGAATACCAGAAGCTTGTCGCCACTTGATCCACCCTGCTTTGATTCTATGACTAACGTCCGCATCAATATCTCCATCCCTTTGTAGCATCGATCCCAGATACCGAAAGATATCCTTCTTAGGCACTACTTGACATTTCAAACTCACATCTCCCTCCTCCTGTACAACTCCGCCAAAGTCGCATATCATATATTCGGTTTTAGTTCTGCTCAATCTAAAACCTTTAGACTCAAGGGTCTGCCACCATAACTCTAATTTTCTATTTACTTCCGCCTACCTTTTGTCCATTAACACTACATCATCAGCGAACAACATACACCAAGAGATATCTCCTTGTATGTTCCTGGTAACATCATCCATTACCAAGGCAAAGAGATATGGGCTTAAGACTGACCCTTGATGAAGTCCAATTTTAATCGGAAAGTAATCTGTGTTACCATCGTTTGTTCGAACACTAGTCACAACATTGTTGTACATGTCCTTGATGAGGGTCACGTACTTTGATGGGACTTTATGTTTGTCCAAAGACCACCAAATAATATTTCTTGGTATCTTATCATAAGCATTCTCCAAGTAAATGAAAACCAAGTGGAGGTCCTTCTTCTGCTCTCTAAACCGCTCCATAACCTCTCATTAAGAAGATTGTTTCTTTGGTTGATATTCCGGGCAGAAACCAAATTGGTTTGTTGATATCTGCGTCGTTCCTCGCAGGCGCTGCTCGATGACTCTCTCCCATAACTTCATAGTGTGGCTCATCAACTTAATTCTCCGATAATTAGTATAACTTTGGATATCTCTTGTTCTTATAGATTAGTACCAATATGCTTCTTCTTCACTCCTCAGGCATCTTGTTCGATCGAAAGATATTGTTGAACATCTTGGTTAGCCATACTATAGCTATATCCCCGAGACATCTCCACACCTTGATTGTGATACCATCAGGGCCCATCGCTTTGCCCCCTTTTATCCTTTTCAAGGCTTATCTGACATCCGATTCTTGAATCCTCCGCACAAAACGCTTGTTGGTGTCATCAAACGAGTCATCCAGCTGAACGGTGGTGTTCTCGTTCTCACCATTGAACAATTTATCAAAATACTCTTGCCATCTATGTCTGATCTCATCCTCTTTCACCAAAAGCTGCTCCCTCTCATCCTTTATGCACTTGATTTGGTTGAAGTCCATTGTCTTCCTATCGTGAGCCCTAGCCGTCCTATAAATGTCCTTCTCTCATTCCTTCGTACTCAAACGTCGGTAAAGGTCCTCATAGGCCCGCCCCTTTGCCTCACTCACCGCTCGTTTTGCAGTCTTCTTTGCCACCTTATACTTCCCTATGTTGTTTGCACACCTGTCATGATACAAGCGCTTATAGCACCCCCTTTTTTTTCCTTAATCGCCTTTTGTGCATCTTCATTCCACCGTCAAGTGTCTTTCGAGTCGCATCCGCTCCCTTTGGTCACTCAAGCACCTCTGAAGCAACCTTCCGAACGTATGTTGCCATCTTCTTCCACATGTTGTTTGCATCGCTTTCATCATTCCAAGGGCCCTCTTCAATAACCTTTTCCTTAAAGACCTTTGATGTCTCCTCTTCTAATTTCCAGCACTTCGTTCTAGCAACCCTAGCTTGTTTGTTCCCACGAGCTTGCACCAGAAAACGAAAGTCAGCCACCACCAGCTTGTGTTGAGCGACCACACATTCTCCAGGCATCACCTTACAGTCCACGCATGTTCGTTTATCCCTTCTTGTAAGGACAAAGTCGATTTGACTAGAGTACTGGCCGCTATTAAAAGTCACTAAATGGGATTGTCTCTTACGGAAGAAAATGTTAGCTATCATCAGATCAAAAGCTATGGCGAAGTCTAAGACTTCCTCTCCCCCTGGTTCATACTACCATATCCGAAACCCCCATGAATCACCTCGAAACCTGCACTTGATATACCTACATGGCCATTAAGATCACCTCCTATAAAGAGCTTCTCGCTACTAGGGACAGCTCTAACCAAGCGATCTAAATCTTCCCAGAAAAGCCGCTTAGCACTCTCATCATGGCCAACTTGGGGGACATACGCACTAATGACGTTTAAGACAATATCACTAATGACAAGTTTAACTAAGATGATCCTATTCCCTTGCCTTCTCACCTCCACCACACCATCCTTGAGGCTTTTATCAATCAAAACTACTACTCTATTTTTATTTGAAGTTGTCCTTGTGTACCAAATCTTGAAGCCAGTATTGTCCACCTCCTTCGCCTTCTGCCCCTTCCATTTAGTCTCTTGGACGCATAAGATATTTATACGCCTCCTAACCGCTATGTCCACAAACTCTCTTAACTTACCTGTAAGGAACCCTACATTCCAGCTACCTAAACGGATCCTAGTTGGCTCGACTAGCTTCCTTACCCTTCGCACCCGCTGAGGTAGGTGTGAAGACCCTTGCTCATTTTGCACCACACTCGAGCACCGATGTGGCGCGCCACTAAGGATACGACGACCCTATCCTTGCTCACTTGACACCGTGTCCAGATTTTTGGGTTTCATCTCCATTAAAGTGGCTAAGTTTTTACATTGGCTCGCCGCGCCTAACACAACCCTCCTCCTTTACTAGGGCTTAGGACCTACTATGCTGAGACGCCAAAGGCGCCCCCCATAACCACAAAAATTGAGGTCCCACTGTCCTAGTTAGGACAAGACAACACAACACATAGTTAGACAAGCTTCTAGGCAGAAATCACTCAAAATAAAAGAAAAATATTTGATCAGGGGCATTCTTCTACCTGGTATCTGCCAAGCCTTCATAAGCCTTGTGTCTACATAAGGATTCCCCAGAGCTCACTTAGCCAGCTTGGTTGTGGCCAAGTAGGAGACAGACAGACAGATGGAGCCCAAGAAGGCAGTAGTAGTAGTACTAGCAGTAGCAGCAGGCCAACCAGAGTGGCCAAGCACGCTTCAATGGGAGACATACATTCAGATTTTTCCATTCTTAATGCAAACATCGTAATTATCAGGCTGGTATACCAGAATGCCTCTGCCCCCATAACAAAAAACCAAAAGACTACTAGCCTCAAGAAACCACAGAAATCAGAACTTTTTCAAGGACTTCTGAATTTCTGCAAGCATAATAATGAAAGACCTTTTCTGAAAACACAATGCAACAAAACTACAGGGACAAGTTATGCCTCTGCCAAAAGCCTAATTTCTGCAATCATCAACTATTTATGAACTGGCACACTGTGTAGCATATAAACTAGATCCCAATCTTGAAAATCGCATAATTTCAACAACTGATCAGATTGGATAACAAAATTTGACAAGACCAACACAACTCCACAACTAATCAAAAAGAAAATCGGAAAAAGAAAGGTTAACTGCAAAGATGTTTGGAAATCTGCTTGCCAAAAACAAAGAGTAAAACATCAAGCTCATAGAGATAACTCATAACAAAAAAATTTGTTGCAATGATACACAGATCAACACACTTTGTGGCATATAAACTAGATCCCAATCTTGAAAAATCACATAATTTCAACAGCTGATCAGATTGGATGACAAAATTTGACAAGACCAACGCAACTCCACAATTTGCTATAATCAAAAAGAAAAATCAGAAAAAGAAAGGTTAATTGCAATGATGTTTAGGAAAATCTGCTTGCCAAAAACAAAGAGTAAAACATCAAGGTGATAGAGATAACTCGTAACAAAAAAAAATGTTGCAGTGATATATGTGATACGCAGCTCTCCTGCGTATTCGAGAAAAAACAAAACAAAATTGTTCGATCAGGGGGATTCTTATATCTGGCAAACCTTCATAATCATTGCATCTACATATACATTTTCCAGAGCCCACTTGGCCTGCTTGGTTGATGAAGAGGGGGGGAGGAGGAGAGAGAGAGAGAGAATGATGATGATGATGGCGACGGCCACAGAGCAGCAGCAGACCATCAACCAGAGTGGCCAGGCACATCCATTAACAGGAAAAGTGCATTCAGATCATCACTCTTGATGCAAATTACCATTAATCATCAGGCTTGAATATCAAAATGGCCCCATAACAAAACCAAAACACTGGACTACTAGCTTCAGGAATAAAACCAAATAAATCAGAACTTTTTCCAGGCACGATGTATGGCAGTTATGCACAAATAATCTTCTTCCTCATGCGCATACAAAGGTAATATAGGAGCATCCTATATGTCTGTCAAAGCCGTAATTCCTTTTTTTTACCTACACATCCGAGCCCGCTCAGCCAGCTTGGTGGAAGAAAATCAGAGTGAAATATGCATGGATAGATTGATGGATTGGACTTATACTTGGAATCGGAGGGAGTACATGATCCAACACAGCGCCAAACCAGCATCAACAAATATGTGTATTCCAATCTCCACTCTTAGTGCAGAGGTAATCATCAGGACGGCAAATCAGAACACCCCATGACAAACTCCAAAACTAGAATACATGTAGGTTGCAAACTGCATGCTTTTGCATTATGCCAATTTCTAGAACTTGCTTAAACCAATCCATGGTTTAACAAGCATCTACCCATCCACGAACCCTTACAGCTTAATACTCATAAGGAAAAACGAAATAAACAAAAAGAGCCTCAGATTACTGAAGAATACTCAAATAACACCCAAATCAAATATGATCATAGGGAAAAAAAAAAAGACAATGTGCAAGAAAATAAGCAAAAAAAACTGATATTGGCATCAGAGATTCCCCTAGACCGGGATCATCATGCTACTGCATCCCTGATCCAGGGAATACTGAAGATCTTCTCGTCATCTTTCTATGCAGTGAAATGGTGAGATATTGGCATATTTTAACTCCCAGATGCATGACAGACATCGATCCTCCAACAAATACCTAAAGCGAAATAGGAACACCAGGAGACAACATGAAAGAAAATCAGATATCAAACTGATACTAAAATTGGGAAACTTTAAATGTCCTTGTCAAGCTATTAAGAACACTGCAGAAGTACTTGTTTTTCTTTTCTCCATCTGCCGATATTTTCTTACGCGGTGAAAATGTGTGCCAAACATGTATTTGTGAACCTGAGGGAGGTGAAAATGTGTGCCAAACATGTATTTGTGAACCCGATGGAGTTTTCGAGAAAGGGTGTGGTTGCTTTGCGGCCTCCCAGGCGAGCTTCCCACCAGGCAGCAATCCTCGCCACAGGCACCCAAAATCGGACACCTGGGAGCAGCGCTCGCGCCAGGCAGCTCTGCCCAGGTGCAAAGCAAACAGCCCGAGCATGTTTGGATTCTCTCCCGGCAAGGTTGCCTGGCAAATGGAGCTTCGAATGCCTGTGGACGAGATCATTGCCTGGCGAGACTCCTGCCAGGGAGGTATCGATCCAAACATCTCCGCTCTTAAATGCAGGTTGACAGATTATGGTAAGCATATATTACACAAACTTATATTCTATCTGTAAAAGGAAAAACCACATATCTTTTATTCAAACAGGCTAGCATGGTCAACACGAACCAACCTCATTCAATGCATAAGCTATAAACAAAAACTGGCACTACCAATTCAACATCAGAGATTCCCCTAGATAGGGTCATCATGCATGCTATTGTGCCCCGAGGGCAAGTAGCACTACAGATGCCATTATATTTGCTTCTCATCATCTGCCAAATGCCAATGTTGCCCCCATAGAGCGAAAACTTGCAAGTTTGCAACTCAAATATCTGCTGCAGTAAGATGTTGGGATACCAACCACATCAAAAGCAGCACAGTCTGCATTCAGTACTTCAAAATCAAAATAGCTTTTGCACTAGTGACAAAGAACTCGTTAAACAAGTTAAAAATAAACTCAGACCGGGCATTCTTCCAACCTGCCGCCTTCATAACTTTTGCATCTACAGGAGTATTCCCCGGAGCCCGCTCAGACTGCTCAGTGGAAAAGCAGAAGCAGAGGATGTATATGTATATATGCATGCATGCATCTGCGTGTGTGTGTGGTTGCAGGAAAACTGCACCAAACATAGCAGAACAGAGGGCCTGAGGGAATGGTAGATTGTCAACGGACAGAACCAGAGCAAGCCTGCCTGCCATGAGAAACAGTCAAGCGGGCTTCGACGAGGAAGCGCATTCAGATCTCCGTTCTTTGTGCAAACAATGCTAATCATCAGGCTGGCAGATCAGAATCCCACGAGAAACATAAATTAATCATATACCGACTGAAACCCTAAACTATTCGCAATATATTACCGCATTTCTACAAGTTCATAGATCCAGGCCTCAGACAAATCAAATCAAATATCCATACGAAAACCGGGTGGCCGATAACAAAACGAAGGAAAGATGAAGACACGAGGTGCGAACAAGAAAAGGCAAGCATACGAACTGAGGTTTTAGCACCGTAGCTCCTTGTGCCGCCGACCCGAATCGGCGACCGAGGGCGCCGCAGATTTGTTACCTGTCTAGCTCCGGTCACCCGGTGGGGATACAACGGGCGGACAAAAGAGCACCCGGAATTATCCGGATCACATGGTTACTGTGGGAATCGGCGAGGGGTAGCTCGCGCAACGCATTGGTGCCTGGATGGCTGGATCTGATGGAGGGCGCGACGGCGCTTCCCTCGAGAATTTTTTTTTATTTATTTTTAATATTTTTTAAACTAATTTTAAATTTAACACTGTCTAATTTTTTTTTTCAAAACTAACACTTTTGATCGCACCTATTGCCATGGCGCGGTGTGCATGGTGACGCGGCGGGAGGATGACATGGCGTCGTCGTGGCCGGATCTGCCGCGCCACTCATCTTAAGCGCGGTGTGGACGCCGCCAAATGGGCGCGAGAAGGCCAAGAAAAGCCCGCGACGCCTCCCACTCCCCGCCGCTCGCCTCGACCCAACAGAGCTCTCCGCCGCCGCGCCACCGCCATTGGCTCGTCCAACGCCAACTGCCGCCAAGCCGCGCCGCCAAGCCCGGTGTTAGGCGCCAGCGCCATCGGTCGATGCCGAAGCGCCAATGTCCATCTCCTTCGGCTTGGGTGACCCTAAAAGGTCCCCGCTCATATCAAGGTAACTCCCTCTCTTGATTTTTTTTTGTTATTATAAATGTTATTTTAGTTAGGGCTAGTGATTTAGGATAGTGAGGTTAGTGAATTTGTTTATTTAGGTAAGTAGTTTTTAGGGTTTAGATTGTGTGTTGTAGTATAGTTAAGATTTGGTTAGGTAGTTAGGGTTTAGATTACTGTTAGTTATGACTTTGGGTTTAGGAATTGATTAGGTATTTATTATTTAGTTAGTTTATAATAGTAAAGGGTGTCAGTATAGATCCTAGTTTTCAAGTGTCGATACTTAGTAGTGCGTGATACAGCGATTTGGATGACTTGATAGAGTTTCGTCAAATATTTATTTTCCTAGTGAAGTTGTTTAATATATCTGTTAATGTTACTTTGAATATATACATGTGCTTTCATATTGTGTTCGTATTGCATAACAAGTAGTTTAAATTTTGCAATGCTACGTAATGTTAATTTGAATATTGTTAATTTGAATACTATAATCATTTGTTTATCAATTTGTAACAGGATGGCCCCTCCCACGTAGCACTAGTTATACCCCCTTCTTAAGGTGGAGTACGACGACGACCTGCACCGAGCACACTTCTTGACTAACACCGACGTAGAGGTGCCCTTGCCTCCTTTGAGGCCCCGCACGCACACCAGGGCGCACCAGTGGGACGAGCGTTACGCGTCATACATACGGCGTGCCAGCTTCCTCGAGCTTGTCCGTGTTGTCAACTACGATCTTCCGCCCCTTGACCTAGCACTACTACTACTGTAGCTGTAGACAGGTGCAAGTGCCTTCATTGTACGTAAACATTCTTATAACAAATTTAAGGTAACCAACCGTCGTTCTATTCTTATAACAGGTGGAGGCCTGAGACCCACGCGTTTCACCTACCTTACGATGATATGACCTTGACCATGCAGGACGTGAAGGCTATCTTTGGCCTTCGGTTGGGAGGACTTTCAGTGATAGGTATAGTTCACAACGATCACTGGAGGGAGCTGGTGGCTCAGTTCACTGGATTTCTTCTACCGGATGATGAGGTTTCTAAGAAAAATAAGTGAGCAATTCAAGCCTATTTAATACTTGCATTGCTTTCCTGCAGCCATCGGGTCTCATTTTCTTTGGTGAATTTCAGGGAAAGTTCTGGTGTTTCGTCGTCCTAAATCACAGAGCGCTTTGATTACTTGGACCCACAGGCTGATGAGACTCAGATCGATAGGTTTGCTAGAGTGTGGCTCTAGCACTTCTTTGGTGCTTTTCTATTCCCAGACGTCTTGGGAACACCATCAGCTGGATCTTTTTTGACATACTACGTCAGCCGTGTGATAACATAGCGGCGCACAACTGAGGCAGCGCAGTCCTGATATGGACGTATCGATAGCTATGTGTTGCCTGCCGTCGCACCTCAGGGTATGCGAACCTTGGGGGTTGCTCCTACCTACTTCAGGTTTAGTGTTGGGAACGATGGCCCATTGGGAGGCCCCTTATTATTGGTTTCCCTATAAGTATTTCGGTTCACTATATTCTTCGAGACAGTTACATATGATGAAATTATTAATGACTAATTTATTATCGTGTTTAATGCAGCATTAGAACGGGCAGGATACCCTGCCTACAGCTCTGTATATCTGGATGCAAGCAGAGTTAGTTAGAGGAAATGCGATGCGCAAGTACATGGAGTACACGGACTGTCTCGACGTCCTGAAACAGCACCAGGTTACGCTCTCTTTACTATCATACATATGTCTTGTTCGATGTACACTATATCACAACCTAACTCAATTACGAAATATTCAGGTGCATTGGTGTCCTTGGGATGCTCCAGAGCTCTAGGACTATCTGAGTCACGTCCCTAGAGATGAGTCAGACGAGTATCGTTGCAACGTCCCTCTTATTTTCTTCCACGTGGTCGAGATTCACTTGCCCATCAGGGTTTGCAGACAATTTGGAAGAATAATAGGCTACCCACCACCGCTTTACTCTACCAACCAAGAATTGCACGGGTGCATTATCGATTAATAACAAAGCTACAATTCAGAGATATGTATGGTACAACTAACAATCGTTTTGTTGCAGGTATGACCGCATGAAGAGGTACAAGACCAATGATTGACGCGTGACACAACGCGTACATCCAGTTGTGGCAGACCAGAGATCGGTAGCCGGTCGATGCGGGTCCCCCACACGACCAGCACACCTTCGACGAGTACCTACGGTGGCTTCACAGGTCTAGAAGGACACATATCAAGCTCCCGTACACTGAGGAGACGATTGACGAGGACAACGAGGAAGATGTGATCGAAGATGTGTACGACATTTTCACTAGGGATGACACACAACTACAGAGAGCCCCGCTTCAAAGATATGTGGTAAGATACTCGAATGGTACAATTTGTTATCCATTTGGTATTAAGTATGTGTACTAAAACTGTCCAACCGCGTTTCTATACCCAGGCGACATAATTGTCAAGGCTGTCCAACAAAGTAGTGTTTCGGCTTCACGAGTCTAGAGGGCAGGGGTCAGGCGTTCTCGAGGCTTTTGTGGAGGTAAACATAAACTTGTCCGTTTCAAAAATGTTTCTTTAGTGTATATGCGTTTGGGAAATGCACTAACTTTAACGTCTATTCATACATAAGGTGAAGCGGAGCTGCAGGAAGCTAACTCAGAAGTTAAGCTGCATGGACACTCCTTGGGTGGAATCCGATTACCAGACGTGGTCGGGTGCCACGCCTTCTGGCTCTCTGAGGACACCAGCCGGCTCTTCTCAGTCGGTGATAGGTGTCGCTTTTGTTGTGCGTACACCACCACATTATAGCGCTGGAAAGGACCCTGCAAACGAGGACGACAAGGACGACGACGATGACGACGACGACCCCCTGGGCTTCCGCATACAGCACCACCAGTGGGACCCTGGGCAGCAGGACGAGATCGGCATGTCTCAGCTAGGTGGTGCCCCGCTTGGTACCCAAGGAGCCTCACAGATAGTAACAAAGGTAGTGTCTTTAAATACGTAGGCTCCATGAACTAATGATCATAAAGATTATAAGTAATCGTGCATATCATATATTTGTCGGCAACGCGACCACACCGACATTGGCTACACTCCTAATGTGTTGCCCACAAATCCGAAGAGACAGAGACGTCCGAGGAATCCTTATACTCGTGGGATTTAGTTGGTTATGTCGAACTTATGTTAAACGAATATTGTCGTCGAAAACTTGCAGACTCATGAACCAATAAAAATATTATGTGGCAACTTGTCAACTTGCGTACGGACTTTATTTATTTGCTTCATATTTGTTTCAATGCGTCGCGGCAGCACTTGTAGGTGTTTACAACATCGACAACAGCTCCCGTTCAACTACAATTGAGGCTGGTCGGCTTCTGTCTGCGTTCAGGTCCTGCCGCGCCGTGGGCCCAGGCGCGTCAGTGCCCCATGGGCTATGGCACGGCAGACCCTGCCACGTCACCGGTCAGCGCCCGGTCGTCGCCACGTCATCCCTCTCGTCATGCCACCATGCATGGCGCGGCACAGGCGTTTCGTCGCGCCAGGAAAATAGGCGCGGGTAAAAGTGTTAGTTTTGAAAAAAAACAGTGTTAGATTTAAAATTAGTTTATAAAAAGTGTTAAAAATAAAAAAAAAATCTCCCTCGATCAGGAGTAGGGTTTTTCAAGGTGGAGAGCGGCGGTTTCGCCGAGGATTGAGAGAAGAGTTTTTAGCTGTGTGCTATTATTAAAATTGGTAATTACATATAAACCACTAAAAAAAGTTAAGTTCACAGGTGCCATGCTCTGAACTCTTTTGTCATTCATGCCATTTCCGTCAGATTTAACCATAATGGTGTCAAATCGTGGGTGTTTTTTACTTTTTACGCCCGCAGTTTGACACCGTTAGTGCTAAATCTGACGGAAGTGACGTGTAGGACAAAAGAGTTCAGAGCAGTGGCACCTATGAGAACTCAATTTTTTAATGGCTTATGAGTAATTATCAACTTTGATAATGGCACACAGGTAAAAGCCTCGAGAGAAGGCAGGACGGGTGTGTGGGAGGGGGAACGGGAATAAGCGGTGGGAATTGACAGGGGAGTTAAGTGGAAAATTTAACTTTTTTCTAATTTTTTTTTGTTTAGTTTGCGGAGGAAGAGGGCTGCTTGGTTACTTTGCTGGGTGGTACTGTTTAACCTTGTTGAGAGAGGATGATATTTCTGCATTGCTTGTTTGGTTGTGTTGCCTAGTTTTTTTAAGCTTTTATTAGAGACACTTTCATGATCTCTAAATATTTTGTTAAGCTTAGAGATATTCTTTGTGGTTTAAACCTTATTAGGTATTTATCGAATTCTTTTTAAAACTAAAAAAAAGAAAAGATGAAACCACCTTGAGAAACCACTTCTAACCATGGCAAGGAGGTAATTTAAACAGTTTTGAGAGTAATGTCCGGTTTTAGAGTTCGAGGCAGAAAATCAGACTACAACGATAGTCCAAAGAGCTAAAATGGACTTTTTCATGGTATAAAACTGTCCCAGAATTGAAACAGTATCACAAATAAAACTAGTTGACCTCTTGCGTGTAGAAAGAACAGAGAATACATTCAAAACAGAAAGAGAAAAATACACACACTCACATAATGATTCATTCAAAATAGTCATCTATATCATTGTAGGCATGAGGTTCAATGTAGCGTATACACAAGATCAGTAATAATACAAAGATGTCACCGAAGAAACGAACCGTTGACGACGGAGGAAAGTAAACATCCTATTGCCCAGCTCTGCCAAACTCACCACAAAATGCTCTAGAACTAAAAACAATCAATCTGAGGAAAAGGAAAGGGTGAATTTCTACTGGTTTCACTAAGCCCTTCTAAACTAGACTTGAACTAGGGTACCAAAGCTCTGGACTTTGGAAATTAATCAAAGGCAAAGATGAATGGGAACAAAAAGGTGCGCCGTCTCAAAAAAAAAAGCACTATGGGGTGCGCGACTACTTGACTAGAGGTGGATCAACACTAGGTGAGTCCAGGCATGCCATAAAAAACTAGCGGATTTGTTAAATTTGCCATGGTGTAGATGATCAACATCTATCTGTAAAGCCACAGAGGTGCTAACAAGGAAGCCATGCACTTCATTCCATTGGGCATAAGTAACTAGAGAAATCTAGCTCTGCATAGATTGTCGCCCAATAACCATTCTGGGTTCTTGCAATCATTGACCAAATTGGCCATCATGCCACACATCTATTCAGGCGGCGGCAACAAGAATACAAAACCAGAGTTCTCCCGGATCAATGGAGGTGGCTCAATGTCAGATATGTCAATCTGCTGCATCGATTTGGATATGTCATCCACAGAGAATGGTATGCTGCATTAAAAAGTGCAGTTGCATAAGTAGAAGTACTTCAAAAAAGAAAAGAAAAAAGTGGCATAGGACAAAAGATTGATATGAGCGAAGAGAAAGTAACCTCGAGTCATCATCCAGGAGGAATGAATTGCTTACAGGATTGTTGGAGTCTTCAGTCATTAATACTCTCATGTTTGATATTACCTAATATGATAATCATACATGCTCAATTATTATCCAGTTGCAATGAAATGCAAAAATGTAGTACAGTATGAAGTTTACCTCTGGGGAGACACTATGCGTTCCATACTTATCATCCCAGTACATAGTACTAATCCTGTATAGTTGTTGTATACTAAGTACCTAAAAAGGAAGTCATGATGTTCTTAACAAGATCCAAGGGAATATATCTCTCCTAGCAGAGTGAGGGACAATTAGACAAAAAAAATTTGTCCCTTACCGGACAAAGGTCATGACTTATTTCATCGAATGTTTTCTTTGGCTTTTGATGAATTACCTGTAATAAAGATTAAAGAGAGAACTGTATATTTGATTTTGCTATATTTTCAAGCTGCAATCTTACACTTTATGTATCACTCCTTGTATTGTCATGATAGGAGAAATGGAAAAACAAATTACCAGGAAACCAATAGCTTGTTTAATATGTTTAAGCTCATCCCAGGCTGAACCTGCATACTGCAAGTAGGAAAAGCACTAGATGAGAACTCAATTTTGATGCTGAGTTGCAAGCTTTCAAATAACATGTACCTTTATGTTTATTTTCTTTTGTTGTTAGTCACAGAAGAAGCATGTGCATAAAAAGTTAAAAACTGGCATATGGTTTAGAACAAATTGTTGTGCAATCTTCATTCATGAATATGTTTATATCATCTATAATTGGCATGTAACAAGAATAGCTAATGATACCTCATCAGTAGCCCTATAGCACCAATGTTCAAGTTCAGCTAATCCTGCTTTTACATACTCGCCATTACTGAATGAACAGCACTCCCTTCTCAGTAGTAAACTGAAGACAGACAGACCATGTTAAAATGAAGCTCAGTAAGACACTTCTGGAGTTTGGAAAGTCAACAGTTAAGAGCTCTGTTTTAAATGTACTTTACCTGTTAAATAGTTGTACATTGATAAATGAGAATATCTGAGTGAATACTTTTCGCACCAAGAATGGAGGAACCTGCAGCAGAGTCATACACAAGCAGGGCACAATGATACACAACTTTAATCATGTTTAATGATCATGCAAAAAATTACATGAATAATGCTTTTCTAGCTGTTCAAAAAATTTCTCCTAAGAAATGAAGAAAAAAAGAAACATTATACCGACATTGTTCACTTTCAGTATGTTCACAAAATTTCCTAGGCTCTTCACAATCCCTTGCCAGTGAGCAATCAAAGCTTGTTGGGCAGCAGTATTAGTGTTTGAACGTGAAGACCCTTTCATTAAGCTTGCCCTTGATGTTCTCGGGGCCTGCAGTGTTGGTATTCGAAAGGAGAATCACATGAAGGCATCAGTTAGACAAGCCAACATGATGGTTATCATTCTGTGGACTAAGAAATCGTGAATACCTGAATGCACAAGCCAAGCAAGGGAGATATCTCTTTCTTCAAATTATCCCGGATCATTCCATATATCTTCTCCACGTATGCTGTAAGCTGCTGTTTAAACAGTAAAGCGGGATACTTGGCTTCGACTTGTCTCAGAGTTTCAACTCCAGTAACCATGCTTCCATTTATGAGAGAAAGATTTACACCTTGTGGCGCTCCTCTGAAGCTCTAGAATTAGATAGGGAATCATTATAAAAAAAAGAATTAGATAGGGAATAAAATGCATATTCATTAAATATGAAGCTTCATTTAAAGAAGAACAAAAGAAAATGAGCGCAAAAATTAAGAACATATATATACCTGCGTCATTCGTCCAAAAAGTGTAGCAGAAGATGACCGTCGACGCTGTGGAGCCATACCAGTTGATCCACTCGCCTTTAATGTCCGTTGAAGCAGCAGCAATAGCGTCGAAGCATTTGAAAGCCAGTATGCTAGGACTTCATTGTTGTCTTGTGTCTACATAACACAAGCAAAATGATGTTACTTTAGCGTTGTAGGTGATAATAAGAAAATTGCGTCATGATTATAACCTCAATTGCATGTCCAACGGTTTGAATGATGCGATCAAAAACACTTGTCCGTTCTACTTCAAATGATCTCCAGTGAAGAAGGCATTTGTATATAATACAAGCAGCAACTGGCCTATTCCCAGCATAGCCTAAATGTTGTGCGATGCACCTAATTAATAGATCTTGATTCTCCTGCAAAGGTTCTGAACATATCAGATGACAGAGCAACATGAATCTAAGGATCTATCTAGTGATCCTAAAGACACATGAATAGATGGCAGGCCAAACCTGCTGCTTTTCGTTAAGTGACTTCTGTGGCTTATCATCAATATCATATTCCTTTTTAGGTGAGGACGTATTATTGGATTCCTGAAGCACCAATAGAGAAACAAAGGTTTACTTGATATATTTCAAGTAATTTATTGTATGCTGCTATAACCTATGGAAAACCACTTACTGGAGTTATTTTTGGATCATTGCTTGATACTTGAACATTTTCAGAGCTTCTCTGTAGACCAAACAAGAGGGGTAATTCATTGACGGAATCTTGCAAAACTGAAGATAAGATAAAAGAAATAGCAACACTCACTTGTAAATTGGACTTAGAGCGGCCAGAAAGAATTTTGCTTGGAGCCATTGAGACAGCTTGCTGACGAAGCACTTTATTTTCAGATTCTACATTAGCGAGTTTCTCTTCTAACCTGAATGAAAACATGCAGATCACACACACATAAGGTTTAACGAACTCTAGCATGTATTTTGCTGGAAAGGAGTAGTCTAAAGATTAAGGTGAAAGGAGAATTTGGACATGGCTCGTGCAAAATAGGACAAAACATAGAAACATCAGTGGTGGAAGCACAAAAGAAAATGAGGAGCATGTAAAAAGCATAAACCTTCTCAGGTAGTCCTGAAATTGACGCATTTTGTTTTCAGTCTCATCCAGTTTCTTTTGCTTTTCTTCATTTGCTTGTTCCTCTTCAGAACGTTTCTTTTCTAAATCATCAGCTCTTTGTTTTTCTGATTGTAATGAAGTCTACAGCAAATGAAGTCAGACGTCACAAATTGAGTGCAAGTGTTCAATTGTCCAAATATGAAGCACTTCAGTTTATCCGATAGGGTCACGTTGTTGTAAAAGGATGAGCAAATGAATAGGAAATTCCGGACAATAGTTGTTGCAGACTGCAAACCTTAAGTTCTTGAACTTCTGTTGTCAAGGAATCAATTTTTCAGTGTCTTGGACAATGACCTGAGTTTCCTTCACTATAGGAGGCGCTTCTTCAATAGTCTTGGCAGCTTCTCGCTCCTTGGCAAGCTTTGTGCTTGCCTCATCCAGTTTAGCTTGTAATGCTTCCATAGAGCTCTGCATTTTTGACAACTCCTGTGCTTTTGCTTCTTCCAAGTCTGTCTGTGTGCACATGAATTCACTTGTGTCAAATAATTGAAAAATAGTCATGTGTCATTATGTCAATATATTAGCACATATTAAAACCACAGAGCTGAAATATTGATACAATTATGTTTTGCTTCTTAGAAGTGCTTACGGAATGGAAGATATGAGAAGAAACAAAGAAGTTAAAGAAAAGATACCCTTAGTCGTTTCTCTAACTGCACGCGCCATGTAAGTTCTTCCACTTTCTTTTCGAGTTTATCCTTTGCTTCCTTGAGTGCACCTGTTTCTCTTGCTTCCTGAAGAGAAGATGATAGCATATTGCAATGCATTAGAAATGGCAGTCTTTTGCACACTCTGATGCTGCTACATCGTTGCCGACTTTATGAACTACTCCACAGAGAACATTTCTCATGGCATCATTTACTCTCCTCTGGCATGTGGTTATATCTTTCATTCCATGAAGTTTTAATAACACGAAATATGATATGTACAGTAGTGCATTTACTGGGATACAATGCATACCATTTTGAGTTTCTTTAGTTCTTTCCTTGCAATTCTTCCCCTCCATCTGCATTGTGCAACAATGGCTGCCCATTTCAACTTTTTATGGTACTTATGAGCCCTATGGCACCTATAACGAGCCTGCCATGCAGAGTCAGAGCATTCAGGTAAGGTACATATCCAATGTCGAAGCATTAGCTCAGTTGAGTTGCATAATTGTTTACTAGTAACTAAAAACCACCTGAATTGTAACTGCTCCCGTAGATTGCTTCTTGAATCTGAACTCCTTTCGTGCTGCCATTGCTCGCAATGCAGTTTGCACTACAAGAACAGAAGCATAGTGGAGCTTGTACGATCTTCTTGCCTGATGCCTACGTTGGTTTTTCTGAACTTTGATGGCAGCTGCTTCCCTTCGCATGTTATCATACAGTTTACAAGCCAATCTTCCTAAAACGTGAAGCATGATATTGTCAATTGGTTATTAGTAAAATGAAACAGGGTTAGTGCTACAGTTAATTATATGCAAAACATACCTCTCCATATGGCCTGAACACATACAGATGCCTTCCTCAAAGAAAGGAACTTCTTTCGCATGATATGTGTCCGCATTTTCCCCTGAATTGTTTTTGCCGCAGCACTGAGTACTTCAGTCCTCCTAGCATCTAGTTCAGCCATCTGGCCGGCTCTCAGAAAAACTTTTGTTTTACCTATCTAAGAAATATAAATACGAGTTAGTGTGATGAAAATAAGTAGTACATTGAAGCCCTAATGCAAAACAGTTACCAAGGTCTTGTATTTGTCTGTATTTCGGTGCTATGCTTGCAGTGTTTGGTTGCCCTGAATGTAAAAATAAGCAAGCACTAGTAAATAGGTACCCCCCTCCCCCTCCCCTCTCCATTTTAAAATATATGACATTTAGGAGGAGCTTTTCACTTCATTTTTTAACTAATTAGCTTGCCCTATAAACTCCAGAGGGAGTACAAAAAAACCATGAACAAATTCCTTTGAGAGATCACTAATAGCTCTCCATCATAGGTTAGGCATTAGCTTTGGTTAACAAAACTATGTGATAAGAAAAATGAATTTGAGTTCATGTTACCTGAAAGCCTAAAAGGCCCTTTTTTTCCAAAATCCTCTTGCATGCAACTTTTTCATCGCTACTGTTAAGATATTAAAAATAAAAGGCGCTGTTAGAAGCACTAGCAACACCATTGTGAAAATACTAATCAGCACAAGTTCAATAACGAACTTACTTCCCTTCAAGGGCCTCAGGTGCAAGTATTCCAAAACGATGCAAAAACTCATAAAATGTGCGACGTGTCGGATACCCGGCACAACTGATCCTGATAGCCTCAAGTACACCCTGATGATAAATGGCGTGAAATTTAGTCAAGCGCTTTTGCCATATAGATATATTTCAACTTAGCTACCATGTGCACTATAGTAGACTGTAACAATAAGTCATTGTTCAAGATCACTTACACCACATCGCAACTGTTGCATGACATTGACATTCTCAAAAATCGCTGGTTTTAGAACATTATTTGGCTTCACGCATCTGATATAGTGAGGCTCTGTAGAGTTTAATGTATCCATAAGGGCTTGAAGTTGTTGCTGCCACGAAGAAAGCACAGAAATGAAAAATCCACCATGCATAATAGCAAAATGGAGAGAAAAGAAAAAAAATGTAGAGCTGACCTTAAAGCGAGCTCCAATGGAAGAGAACTTGGAAGATTTAGACGTTTCCTCTGCCGGAGGTGGAAATAATCCAGAGATAAACGAGCATTTAGAAGCACTTAGCAGTTCCTGGTGCTCTGCCACGACATAGTCTTTATTTTTGTCAAGGAATTGATCAGACTGATACAACACCTGAATACCATAAGTCCACAAGCATCAGCGTAAACAAGAATATACAATAATACCCTCATGTAACTGAATTCTATGAAAAAAAAAGCTACCTCTCCAGCATAGTGACAAATTGTAAAATCGGTGCGAGATAACTTTGGCTTCACAAATCGTTTGTGCTTTTGAAATGTCTGGTACAGCTTCTGGGCAAACGTCTCGTGTGTTGACTTGGGAAACATACTGGATGCAGTAAAAAGAGAGGGAAAGAGAGCATGTTAACATAACTTCTCATCTAGTCATTGATCATAGACTCACAGTCAGTTATGTCACACAGGTGAATATACACGATGGAGAAGCCAGGAAAAACAAGAAAGATGATCGTTAGGCATACCATGCTTCATCAAGAAGTGCAATAACACCACCAGGCTTCTGCAAAAGGAGGACAATCAAATAAAATTCAGTATTATCGTTAAATCCATTAATACATGCAAATAAAAAAATTGAGAATCCACTGGAAAACTGACTCATAAAGATTTCTGAGATCTAAAAGAAGCACAATAAAAATGGGTGAAACATCATTCCCTGGCCAAAACAAGGGTCATTTGCATTGCTTTGGCTTCTCTAATGAATAAGTTTATGAGCACCAGATGGCCCTTCCACTGTATTCAGCTTTGCTGCCGGTTTTCAGCAAAAAGGATGTTAAACGTCTAAATAAGACGAGAGTGGATTTGGCGTCCTCCTTATCTGGAGCGTCCATCTTAATAGCTAGAAATAAACGGAAGCAAACAGAGCTAACGGAGCCGGCTTTCTGTTCCTCACCGCTCACGCCGCCACGGCGCCGCTTGTCTTCCCTTTTCCATGTGTACCATTATGAAAGATGCTCCATTCCTACATGCCACCAAAAAGTTCACACGGACCCTGGTGCCATAACGCTAAACTCTTTTGTCCAACACGTCATTCCGTCTCCATTCTGTTTGGTTTTGATCATTTGGCAGCTCTTACATGTGGGACTGGGCGGGGAAAATGTCCATGTTGCCCTTTCAGTTACGAGCATATGTGGAGGCTATGTTGACTGATTTTGACCGGCATCTCTCTCAGTCTCTCACTCTCTCTTCTCGCCCGACTCCCTCAGTTCCCTAACACTAGCGGCGGCGGATCCGGCGGCGGAGGCTGTAGCGGTAGCTGGGAGAGAAGACGACGAATCCCCCGTGCTTGTGGCGGCGCATGGGGTAGTGGAGCGTGGATTCGACCGTGGATCCAGAGGATAGGCGTGGCATGGTGGGGAACAAGGGTGTGGGCGAGCGACCGGATTAGCTTCCGGACGAGTGAGTTCACTGCTTCCCCCTGGTTTCGTGGTGCCCCGTGTTTGTAGTGTTGATTGGTATTTAGTGCCATGCGTTTGTGCCCCGTGTTTGTAGTGTTGATTGCGTGCTCCTTGTTCATCTGTAGGATGGACGCAGAAAGTATCTACAACTTAGAAATTCGGATTGTTGCTCCCAGTTCTCGTGCGCGGTGGTTTTCGTTGAACAAAGTCGTGGATGCTAACCGCACTAACTTCACAGACCTGGTTGCTGAAGTTGTCGACAAGTATCCTCATAACTATGGTGACATAGTGAGATTGTTTTATTTCTGTATGGATAGTAAAATAAACATCCAAGTCTACAGTGACCAAGATTTGGTTGAAATGTTTGTAAAACATAAGGCTTCCAAATGCTGCTTGTTGACTGTTGCATATCATAGCCCAAGTAGTGAGCCCCCTGTGATTCCTGATTGGGATTCTAGTAGCACTGTGAACTCTGTTGAACCCCTATTCACCCCTTCAATTGCTTGTCCAAACTTAGCAGAACCAAGCCATGCCACACACACTCAATCTACTGAACCTAAATACCTGGCTAACCCAAACCAAATGAATGGGCATGTGGGTGTTGATGAGAAAGGGTTGTATATTGACCTTGGTCCCCAATACTCCCCACCTCCTCCCAATCCTAAGAGCCAAGGTGGGAGTAAAGAATGAGAAGGTGAGAGTTCTGGTGCTGATGAATCCTCTGAGACAGACTCTGATGACGAATCCTCTGATGATGAAGTAGAAGACATAGATGATATGGTTAAAGATAAAGAGCTTGAACATATGCCTGATGTTGATTATGACAAGAAAGACCCTCCTATGTTAGTAGGAACAGTGTATTTAGACATGAATGCTTTTAAGATTGCTTTAGCTACTCATGCTCTTAAACATGAGTTCAACTATGACATTGAGAAGAGTGATACATGGAGGTATAGGGTGAACTGCTCATAGCAGAGTGAGGGCTGCAGGTGGAGACTTCATGCCTCAACTCTAAGGGATGGGCACACTATTAAGGTAATGTGTTAGTACATTGTTTTCATTGACTGCTCCCTGTTTTTCTTGCATTGTGTGGCTTGTAATAAGTGCATTACTTGACTGTTTTGCAGATGAAAAGAAACCCCTACCCTCATGAGTGTCAGAGCACTAGGAGGCAAGGAATCTGTGTAGGGGTAACACAGTTCTGGGTGTGCAGTCAGGTGATTGATTGGCTGAAGGAAGATGGAACTCTAGGTGCAACAGAACTGCAAAGGAGGTTAAAGGATGCACACAAAATTATGGTGCCCTACGAGAGAATGTATAAAGGTAAAATTTTTACCATGGATAAGATTTATGGGCCTTAGGGCAAAAGTTTTGATAACCTGTATAGGCTTAAGGCCCAGTTAGAAGAATCAAGTCCTGGATCATTTCTTGTCATTGATAATCACACAATCAACAATTAAATCAGGTTCAATAGGCTATTCTTTGCACTGAAACCATGTGTTGATGGATTTCTTAGAGGCTGTAGACCATATCTTGCAGTAGATAGCACATTTTTAACAGGAAGGTTTAGAGGACAATTGTGCATTACTTGTGCAGTAGATGGGCACAACTAGATGTATCCAGTAGTTGTTGGTGTAATTGACTCAGAAACCAATGAGAATTGGGTGTGGTTCATGGAGAGGTTGAAGGAAGCAATAGGCACCCCAGAGGGCTTGACATTCTGCACAGATTGTGGCCAGGTAGTCATGAATGGGGTTAGTTAAGTTTTTTTAAATGCTGAACATAGAGAGTGTATGTATCACTTAGTACAGAATTTCAAAAAGAAGTACAGTGGGAAGATATTTGATGATCACTTGTGGGCTTCTTCATATTCATGTATCCCTTACATGTTTGAGAAGCACTATCAAGCAATGGCTGCAGCCAAACCTGAGGTAATGAAGTATCTGCAAGAAACTCACAAGAAACTTTGGACCAGGAGCCAATACAGGACATTGTCAAAGGTTGATTATGTGACTAATAATTTGGCTGAGTCATTCAATAATTGGATCAAGCCTGAGAAGGTAAAGCACCTAGATGACTTGTTGGACACTATAAGACAGAAGATTTTGATCAAATAGAACCATAGGAAGAAGGTAGCCAAGAAGTTGGAAGGAAAGATTCTGCCTCACATCTTGCAGAAGCTAAGGGAAGACAGTTACAACCTGGATATTGAAGTGATCACAGCCTCCCCTAATGGTGTGGCAGAACTATGTGCTAAGAGAGGTAGTGGCTTCAGGTTTGTGGTCAGCCTACCTGACAGAACCTATTCCTGTAGGGTTTGACAGGGGCCAGGAATCCCATGCAAACATGCAATAGCTTACATTACTTCAATTCCTGGTAAAAAACTAAAAGACCATGTGGATGATTACTTCTCTGTTAATAAATTCAGAGCTGCATATGAGGGTTCCATCCCTTGTATTCCTGGCAAAAGCATGTGGCCCAAAGCTACTCATGGCTTTTTCATGCACCCTCCCTGTCTTAGTTCCACAGGAGGTAGAAGGAAGAATATGATGAAATCATCACTTGAGGGAGGCAGCAACAAGAAGAGGACAAAAAAACATGAGTGCCCCATCTGCCATGAGTTAGGGCATCACTGATACACTTGCAAGAATGGGAATCCAAAAGATATAGCTGCAATGGAGGCTAAAAGGTAAACTATGTAACTAAATTACTTTGCAGATACATGTACAGCTTCAATAACTTAGTTAACTAATGTAACTTTTCCTATGCAGAGGTCTTCCAAAGAAAAGGCTAAAAAAGTAGCAAGCTGTAACACAGAGACTAGCATTGTGGTTGCTACTCCATCCCAGATAGTGTTCCCACACAATGAGAAAGTGGTCAATGCTACACACAAGAAAAGGAAGATGAAATCTTCTTCTTCTTCTTTTGGTGCAAAGAAGAGCAAGGGGACAACTACCACTACTACTTCAATCTTAGGTCCAAACAGTGTGTCTAACAGGTATGTTTATCAGCTCTTCAATTGATCACAACACTTCTATTATGACTGCTAATGCTAAAGCACACTCTGTCTTTTTGCCACAATGTCTAGAACTAATTCCAATGACCCAGTTCCAATCCAAACTGTGCACCTGGCCTCTTTCCATGAAGACTCCATTACAATAGAGACAGAGCCACTGGAGACTGTGCTACCCTAGGCTTCACCAAGGAGGAAGATAGGGATCAAGAAGAAGCTTACACCAAAAAAGCTCCAAGTTGCAGCAGCCAACACATCCAGCACAGCCAACCCTGCTTCAAATACCAGAAGCAAGAAGAAGCTCCAGCTGCAGTGAAAGGTGCCTGCTCAATGTTCTTTTGGTGATGTGGTTCTGAAAAAACACCTGCTATGTGATGCCACAACTGTTCTTTTGCTCTGTGATGAATGTTCTGTGATGGCATGACAGTACTTAGCTGTAGATGAAAACCAATAACTTAGCTGCTATGTGATGAATGTTGGTGACATGTTGGTGCCATGAAACCTTTGTGATGAAAAACAGTAAGGTAGCTGTTGTTATGTGATGAATGTTTGTTTACTGTTGCAGTACTCTAATTGTTGTTATATTGTTCTCATATGTTATTGCATTCTGGACAAATGAACAATATTCATATTCATCATTCAACATTGATACATCCATTCATCCATCCATCCATACATCCATTCATCCATGACTACTCACACACAGATAGGGTTGAGGACCTATATTAGGAGGAGAAGCCTAGGGGCTCAGTTGGCGCCAACAACCCTGGCTTTGGTGCCAAAATGCTCGGCCTGGGGCTGGCCTGGGAATGGCACAGAAGCAAACCAACTAGTTCACAGAGCGTCTCAAGCCTAAGGGCATCTAAGTCATTTTGCTGCGCCGTTACCCACCATTAGGAGCAAAATTGGACGGAATGGCGTGTTGGACAAAAGAGTTTAGCGTCATGGCACTAGGGTCCGTGTGAAATTTTTCGGTGGCATGTAGGAATGAAACATCTTTCATAATGGCACAAAAGGGAAAAGGCCCCTTCCTCATCGCCAACAAGCATGCCACCCATAGCCCTGCTCCTCCCCATGGCCTCCTCTGCTCTTCGCCGTATCCTCCAGGCCTCCGGCTGCTGCGTCACGGGGAGGAGGGGCGGATCCACCAGCTGCCTCCGCTCCCCACGCCTTCCTCTGCTCCTCCCTGGCTCCCCATCTTCTCATGGATCCAGCTGCTGCATCACGAAGAGGAGGGGCGCGCTCATGGGGAGGCACGCGCGCGCTCGCAGGGGAGGGGGGCTGCGCTCATAGGGAGCGCGGACCAGGGCGGAGAAACGTGAGACGAGGAGGGAGGTGGAGGAAGAAACACCGTCACCGGCTGACAGGCTTCTGTCAAAGTGAACAGCGCACCCTGGACGCCATATATTTATCGTATCCATAATTGGAAAGTGCTTGATTGCATTTCACATCAGCACACTGCACATGTACCACTATGCATGATTGATGCAAGGTAACACCAAAAATGGAAAAAAATTAAGCTATACACTATAGAATTTGGAATATTCAACTTCAAAACGCTTTATACTAAAATTTTATGTTGACATCTACATGTACCTTCTCAATAAGGTCAAGAACATCTTGATTATCGACAAACTCAATATAACTCCAATCAATTTGTTCTTTAGTGTACTCCTCTTGTTCCATCTTGAAAACGTGCTGAAAAGAACAAAGAAATACCTCTGACATAAATGTGTACTTTTTTGGTTGATATAAAATGGCTATCATCAGGTCTCAATCTCATGCACATGAAACATTCCTTGTGACTAAATTAAATGTTACCTGATTGAAATGTTGCTGCAATTTCTCATTTGTATAGTTAATGCAGAACTGTTCGAAGCTGTAGAAATAATGATGTGTCAGTCTTTCAAAAGAACATTGTGGATTGTAGATTCAAGATTAAATTGCAGTGAAGGTTACCTGTTGGCCTTGAAGCTCTCGAAACCATAGATGTCCAGCACACCAATAAGACATTTAGAACTAGCATCTTGCCCAATGGAACTATTGATTTTGTCAACAAGCCTGAAAAATAGTGGTGGTTCACAATGGAGAGTGAGTTTTTGTTTCTCCTTGTATGTTGCAGAATGCTATAAAGAACAAAATGGCTTTATTGTGTTACCAGTCAAACAAGCGAGAGTATATCGTCTTTGCTAGACCGTCCCTGCTAATGGTTGCATTGTAAGGATCAAGGCTCCTTTTTATAACCTCCTCTGGTGTTACCATGACACGCTTGCAAAGAGCATCTTCCAAGGCTCCAGGATTACACCTGACACACAGAGAACCCTCAACACTCCATACAGGATGCACATGATAATATCATCAACAATGAATCAAAACAAAAGACAGGTAGTTATTACATAAGAAGCTCAGCAGTTGTTTCAAGATGAAACTTAGATTTTTCATCTTTCAGGACAGAGGAATCAACTTCTTTCCCCTTGGAAAATTCGATATTGCCAATATGAAGGATAGCAGCAACAACCCTGAAAATAGCATCCTGGATAGAAATTAAATTGTAGACAAGTGAGAAAAAAACATTCAGTTAAAGTAGCCATCAATCATGTCAATGAACAGATGGACATAATTGAGTTTTTACCTGTTCCTGAGTACTAACACCAACAATATCCATTGCTCTTCTGGTAGCTAAATATTCATGGGCATCACTTACCCCAACCAACTCATAGCAATTTGATTGATTGAGATAGTGGAAAGTCTTAGGATTTCCTAATTTGTACTTTTCGACGTCCTGAAAGTTTGGTGCCACAGGATTTAGTTGTATTACTAACCAAATATCCTCTAAAAAGTAGGCAAACTTTAAAATTTGTGTAAAGAATGCCAGCCACAACTCCACAAGTGCAGAACTCATAACAAATACATAAGGACAATGTAAACCAATACCTCCTGTGGTGCTGCACAAAGGAGATAAAAGCAGTGGTAGTTGCGCTCTGGGTCGGATATTTGGCATACACGTGATCTTTCTAGAAGGTAAGTTCTGATAGCAGCACCAGAGATCCTCCCATGCTTATCAAACTGGATCTCAACAAACTTACCAAACCGACTGCACCAACCATTATGAAAGGAAAAAAAAAATGAGACCTACACATATGCAGCTCCATGTTTTGGAGAAAGAAAAAGGCAGCTGGCTATACTTAGGATACTGAGTTTCTTTTACCTAGAATTGTTATTTCTCACAGTTTTTGCATTGCCAAAAGCTTCAAGAACTGGATTTGACTGCAGGCACAAGAATAAACAATACATTTTTAACCGAGGTATAAGTAATATAACAGTACAACCACCTTGCAAATCCGAACACTGGCTGTCTTACCTCGAGAACTTGTTGCTCTACTGTTCTTCCTTCAGTTGCAGCTCGGCCACCCAAATAGGCAAGATATCTCATAAGCATTTTTGTTGTTTCTGTTTTTCCAGCACCACTCTCACCACTCACAAGAATGGCATTGCTCTTATTTTCATTAATCATAGCTCTGTTCAAGTAAAAAATAACAGTGAGAACAGCTTGTAGGATGTGGAAATACTGAGCTGATTCTAACTATCAACCTTTTGTAGTGCATTAAAGAAGATAGAAATGCACAGAATTTTTTTCAAAGAAACATAGGAATCTAGAAAAACGAGAAAACACTTAACAAGGTTGCAACGTCCTCTAGCTATCATACTTACCTGTACGCAACATCTGCCACAGCAAAAACATGTGGACTTAACTCTCCAAATGGAGCACCCTTATACTGTTGCATCATATGCGGATCATATAAATGGGGCAGCCTTTGGAAAGGATTTACAGCAATGAGAATATTGCCAGTGTATGTCTGAGTAAATGATAAAATGTCAGCCATAATAAAGAACATAGGGTGTCTCTCAAAGCATCAACAGTGAAGTGATCACACAACAATCTGTAAAAAAAACAACTAACGTACATAGATTTCGTTAAGCTCGTATCTGATCGCCAAATTCTGCAGCACTCCTGGTTCATGGAGATAGGAGAGCTTTGTCATGTCATCAACTCCACCAGCAGCTGCTTCCATATCTTTGGGATATAGTTTTGACAAATTCGCAACAATCTAAAAATGTGGCAGCATGAAGGTAAGCAGGATTACATAAAATTTAAAGCCCAGAAGCAATTTACAAGACCAAATTTAAAAATGTAGAGCTGACAACATCCGAATGTATGCATGTTACCTTTTTCCCATTGGTTGCCTGGATCTCAGCCTCTTCGCCATTGATCTTAACCACCTCTCCATCGACCCAGCAAGTATTGGGATCTTCAGCCCACACATGAGACCCCACGATTATATTAACTTTGGTCCCCTGCATTAGAAATTTGGGAGTCTCAGGTATCGTCTTGAAGAGTTTATGAAACCTATTTAACAAAGCATTTGCATTCCCGCCCAAATCCGTTGCAAAGTCAAACACGCATCAGGTTCACACCAGCACCGCAGCCCACTACAATCCTACCAAGCAGTAAGCCCCAGCCAGCACGACTCGAACCGGTGAACACCGCCAATCCGCCATCGCGGCTGCGGGCCTGCACTGCATTATGCAAAGAGAGAGGCAAGAACTCACCATTTCGCCGGTGGCGCGGCACTCGGCGGAGGATGATCAGTCGAACAACGACGCTTTGAGAAAGGGGGCGGACGGGCTCATATCTCTCTCTGACTTTCCCCCACCGTCGTCGTCGTCGTGTCGGGGGAGGGAGCTGTCGCGGCGCAAAAGCGGGGGAGTGGAGAGAGAGAGATGGGGATGTGAAGCAAGTGTGTAGAGGGAGAGGAGGGGCTGAGGGTGAGGTGGAGTACGTGGAGCGGCCATGGCCGGCCCCAGCCTCGATCTCTGCGGGGCGCCATGCACCTCGCCTCGGACAAACACAAACCACATACACCTTATTCGCGCGCTGATTGCATGCAAGTCGGGCAGCGTGCTCGGCCTCGGCGCCCAGCATGATTATGGAGCGGGAGCATGCATGTAAATGCATCACTGCTATATATAGCTATTTGATTTCCATCTTGTTTTTGCATCTACCCAGATTTTGTTCGCTGCAACGTTTAATGCCTAGAGTTGTGTAGCTTCACCTTCAGTAGTGGTTCTGGTGATTTCTGAATGTCCTCGATTATACTTTAGGAAAATAATTTGCTCATAACTATTCACAATCAAATTCTGAGAATATGCAGTTTTTTTAGCAGAAACTTATCTGTGCTATCGAATTTTTGGTTCACTCGCTAACTTGTTTTATTTTTGGTAAATATTGTTGAAATGGATCTTAGCATAAACATGATCTTACATCGTCTAAACATGATCACTAAGTCTAGTCTCAGCAGAAGAGTTTTATATACATTTAATAGATTACTAAATAAGGTTTTTTTATAACATGGCAATTTTTTTAAGAAGAGAGAAGAAGCAAGTTTCATGTAGACGAAACTCTCTTGGCTCGGTTTACAACTCTAGATTGTTACTAACCTGTGATATCTAAGCGTGTAACAAGTCCCATAGGGATGACCACCATATATATAGAAATCCTCGTGGGCCATATAGGCCTAGAATATATAAGGCTATGGGCCTTGACATACTTGACATAGATGAGTATGGAATTAAATACTACTTATATGGAACGAAAGAATGAAACTATACATTCAGGATGGTTGTTCATCCATATTTCATTGCATTCTACATTCTTCAAAACAAGGCTATGAAACTCTCCACTAAAATTGCATTCTCCAAGAGCTTCATGAATGGTTTTAGAAAGATTAGATTAGAGAGGAGTGATTACCTCAGCTCTTAGGTTAGTTTCCCATTTGCAGTGGGAGCTAGGATGTTTGGGAGGAGGCTAACCTGGTGTGTAGATCAATTCAGGGTTAATTCATCGAAGTTTTTGCTGAAATTCGAGTTCATCCTTTCCCTCCTCCATTTTTTTCTTTTACGGTGACTTCCATGGTAATTTTTGAGAGATTTTCTTGCTGCTGTGTTTTTTAGCTGATCACTTCGCTGGATTTTGGTGTGTTTTGGGTCCCTTGTAACTTGACCACAACATATTCTATCTCACATGTTCCAAACTCCAAAACACCTTTCTTGCTCATTTTGGTGAAATTTGTGAAGTTTCTTGAGCTGAGCTTTTGGTCGTGATGGGGAGGAACACAGCTTAATGCACTCGCTAGTGTCTCTCATTAAGCTGTGGAGCCGTGTGTAAATGTATTAACATTGGCGCATCTCAAGTAGATGTCATTAATGTTCACGATTTTCACTGGCCTTTTACACTGGCCGACTGGCAGTAGCATGAAAATGCTTCTGGAACCGCCCATGCTGAACTTCGTTGTACTAGTGATCAGACGTCTAATTTTCTTAAACGCCATGTATCTCTCATCAAAGGCGGGGTCTCACAGAAGACGGTTTGGACGTGGTGTCCACTGAATTTTCTTCCGAATCACGTACTACATTCCTACCTTCCTTTTCTTGAAAGGAAAAGGATAATATAAAGAGAAAAATAAAGGATATCCGTTGTCTTCACGGTATGCATGACAGTGCAATCTGCAATGAGGTTATTAGTTATCACGAGTTCAAGAACACGCCTGTGCGTGTACTACTTTATTATAAGGAAGAAAGCAAGTGCGACCCTCCGCACGTCCAAGCGAGGAGCTCAGACAGAGGGCGCCAAGATTACATGAAAATGACGACCAAGCGAGCTCCTAATAAACGGCCCCATTCGCTTCGCTGAAAAAACAAGCCCAAACACTGTTCCGGCTGATTTGTTGTAAGAGAAAAACACTATTCTGGCTGAAAAAAACAAGCTAAAAAGTACGGATTATAAAAAAAACGAACAGGGCTAACAACTCGCTATGCAGCCCTAACTGTGAAAAACGACCGTAACCTATGGAAGCCCGCATTGATTCAGGTGCAAGCCTCCTCGTTGATCCTAACCGCCAAGATGGCAGGTGAGTTTGCTGAGTTGTCATGCACACGACGATTGCATTCCTTCCAAATCATCCATAGCACCGAGAGGAACAAAGTATCAAAACTCCTGTTTTGCTGACTCTCTTTATGTTCTTTAGCCACCAATTCACAATAGAGCTCCAATGGTCTCCAGAAGCAATGCCTGCATCCCCAATGGTTGAAGAACCTAAAACTAAGAGCCGCTCAGCTGTAGAAGCAACCTATGAGGTGGTGATCAAAGTTCATGGCCTAACTTGAACAATTTTTCTGTTGGATCAGTCCTAGCTGTTATGTACCGTTATGAGTTGGAGCTGGATGTTCCGCAGAAACCGGTGCCAACAATAAGAAATGTTATTGCCTGTAAATATATGTAAACGAAATAGAAGTCGTCTCCTAAAACCAAGTTGTATGTGGCACAGAAGAAGAGGAAGATGGCAACTAAAATCTCTGATATGGTGCATCTGCAAGGAGCATGGAAACAGGTGGACAAATTAGAGTCAGCTGGAACTAAAACTAGTTGATGAAATTTCTCAGGAACAATAAATAAAACGCCCAGCAGGCTACCTGTCCCAAAACCTGCAGCGAGGCTTTTCGAGTATTTGTGGCTCGGACTTGGTGCCGTTTGAATTACCAAACTTCTCTGTGACAACCCACTCGTTTACACTCCCAAGCTCGAGCAAACCGATGAATGTCGCCTTTGTTCGGTGAAAAGACATCACATTCTCAAAAAGGATCCAGAATGGTATGAAATGGATAGAACTGAAAGCAAAACAGTTGTTAGAAACATTTTTGACAGCCTATTTAATGCCAGAGTTTTTGAAGATACAAACCTTGGACTTCTGATGGCATAAAGGAGCGTTATCGTTGTTGGGATATAAACCACCCCCCATACAGGAACAGTGACCTCAGGAATTAGGACAGACAAAGGAATTACTACACAGTAGAGCATGAAAGGTACCACATGGGCAACAACCTTCCTAATGAAAAAGAAGCTGTAGATCAGATAGAGCTTCCTCCAAAGCGACACCTCCTGCTCCAAGATTTCAAGGACATCAGATAGATATTGCAAAAGAAACAAACAACAACGCTGAAATGGTATGGTCAAATCATGAGAGGCTCTACAATTGATACTCATGTTTTTCCTCTTTTTTTCTGGAGGAATTGATACTGATTCTTACTAGAGAAGAAACCACTTTATCTCTAAACACATACTATGGCTAGATTGTAGCGAAAATTACCTTAGTCAGAATAATTTCCGCTCCCGTCTTCCGGAATAAATTTGCTGCCCCACATGTCCACCGATGTTGTTGACGGCGATATGCCTTCAGATTGCTTGGCAGTTCACTTTTTACCTATGATTCCAACAATATTAAGTTCACATCACATTATAAATATGACTACTGGCTGTAGGACTACATATCATAAGGGAAAAATGTTGAGATAGCTTTGACATCTCTTCAGTACAATATATGTACAGTAATCATATTCACCATTTTATCATGCTATATCCTGACTATATCCCCCCCCCTCTATTGTATATTGTAAGGTTAATTTTAAAGTAGAATTGCAGAAAAAATAGTGTAACTAAACTAGAAAACTGAATCCTATGAGTACATTATACTAGTACTATTTGTTACCTTAACATCCCCAACGTAGATGAATTTCCATCCTTTCAGACCTGCTCTGACTGCTAAATCCATGTCTTCCACAGTGGTTCGATCCTCCCAGCCCCCGGCTTCCTTGATAGAAGAAATTCTCCAGACACCAGCAGTTCCTGAACTTAAATAGGTTAGTCCCACAAAATGACTAATATTGAATTCTGAAACAGAGAATTTTCTGTTATACCGTTAAAACCAAAGAAGCCAAAGATGGATGAACCTGCTTCCTGCTCTACTTTGAAGTGATAATCTAATGTCATCTTTTGTATCCTTGTCATCAGAACTTCATTGGGATTAACTGCAAAACCGTCCCGAAATGCCAGTCAGCAAGTTCCTGTCAATTGTAACAAGAGATGAATCAGACAGATAAGGCTACTCTGCACATAAAAGAGACAAAACTTCTGTTTTAATCAGCATGTTCTTTTCCCGTGCTGTAACTGTAACCATAGGTGTAATAGTGGTGATAAGCTACCTGTCAATTATATATGTACTTACGCTGACTGCTAAAACTAGGCAAAATAAATACAACAGCATGGTCGACCAAGGACATACTAAGCGGCAATTATTAGTTGTTTTGGACTTTTGGTGCAATATACTACACGATAAGAATTATTGCTAATTCAAGTAAACAAAATCTAACAGCTTGAAAAAGGATTCTTTCGGCTAACTGTTATATCCAAAAGGTAGAAAAAGACAAGTTCAGTAGCCACTGCATTGCTAAAGATTATAATTTCATTTTGTGGTTCTGTTTTCAAATATTTTGGTAGCTGATTAGCTATTTGTCTCAAACCAGTTTACAAAGGACACGACTGTTGGAGGCAAGATTTAATAAACTACAAATCTACAATTTATTTTGCCAACCTTACGAGAAATTCTTCGAAAACTGCATTCTTATATCAGATCAGATCTTAAAATAAGTGTAGCAGCATGACAGCCACAAGCATGCCCTAATCAAAGGAACTAATGACCAGGGAGTTGAGCGTTTTCATGCTTACCAAATTCCCATCGCGCTTGAACAAGACCAATTTGTGGATTATGAACAAGATATGGGACGGTCCTCATGAGGAAGTCAGGTTCTGGTTGGAAATCAGCATCAAACACAGCGACAAAATCACACTGTTGAACGTACTCGTAGAGCATCCCTTGTTTCAGCGCACCCGCCTTGTAACCTTTCCGATTGTTCCTCACCTCATATTTTACGTTCTTGCCTTTGTTAGCCCAAAACTTGCATTCAAGCTCCACCAGATCCTATTGAGAGCATAAAATATGTGATGTATCTTTGAGGAGGGTAACGGCAAAATTCAGTGACGTTAGCTCAACCTAATGTACGCAGTACTTGCTTTATTCCAACAGGTAACTAATTCAAGTACCATGAATGTCTCTATGTTGCACTGAATAGGTGTAGAAATCTGTGAAGTGAAATGTTTGCATGTCCATTTGTAACCAATGTAGCTGTATGCACCTTTTGTAGCTATATGCAGTTATGCACCCCGCCTTGTAATGTACTCCCTCCGTTCCAAATCGTAAGTAGTTCCGGCTTTTCTAGATAAATAGTTTTTACTATGTATCTAGGCATAATATATATCTAGGTGTGTAACAAAAGCTATGTATCTAAAAAAAGCTAGAATAACTTATAATTTGGAATGAAGGGAGTATGTAGTACTCTGTCCATTTTTTACAAGGTGTACTTCATTTTGTTAGAATAAGGCTTTGACCGGTAATTGCACCATTAATATTTTACTTATGTCATACAAAGTTATAATCATAAGCAAGCATTTTTTTTTCAATATGAATCTAACAACGTCAATTTTGAGCTACAACAAATATGTATTAATAGAGTAATTGTTGGTGAAAAAAATCCTAATGAAACTAAATAATAGGCTTTATAATTTCAAAAAATATGTATATGTTACCATGTACCATATATGTATATTATGCGGTTGGCTCGTTAACATGCCCTATCATCTTACCTACAATATTTCTATTCTATTCACTCTATTGTAATATATTTTAGGTTTGTCCTAAGTCAAACTTTACAAAATACACAAACAACTACAACATTAAACAAGATCCATTGGATACAATATGAAATATATTTTTATAATGTATTTATTTGATATTATAGATGTTAATATATTTCTACAAATTTAACAAAACTAGATAAGTCTGACTAAAATGAAAACTAAAACGACTTACAGTTTGAAGTGGAGTATTGACTATGCTAACCAACGGGGACATCAATTTTTTTTCACAAATTACCAACAACTCCGCCGATGAGCTAGCTAGAGTGAAGTGAATTGAGGTCCTCTTTGACACAGCTTATGCAGCTTTGGCTTAATGCTACAGCAGATATGAGAAGCCAAAGCTGGTGAAGCCCGAAAAGTGGCTTCATCGACATCTAGTTATTCTAGAAGAGATTGAAAACTAGCTTCATTAATAGTGTCTGGTCAGTGCATAAACAATGAAATGTCAGGTAAAGCTGAAGTTACAAAGAGCTAAGCCAAAGAGGACCTTACTCACAAAGAGTTATCATGCTGTCACTATAGGTCTACTAAATTGTCATTCTTCAGTCTATGCGTTGAGACTTACTCAGCTCGATAAAAGAGTGTAATGTTAGATTTGAATGAGTTAAATTTTTTAAGTTTTACTAAATTTATAGAAATAGTATATACATTAATGTGAAGGACGGGCCTGGTACAAGCGGTAGAGTCTTACCGCCTGTGACCGGATGGTCCCGGGTTCGAGTCGCGGTCTCCTCGCATTGCACAGGCGAGGATAAGCCTTGCCACTAACACCCTTCCCCAGACCCCGCACAGAGCGAGAGCTCTCTGCACTGGGTACGCCCTTTAGTATATACATTAATGTTTTTAAATAGATTTATTACGAAATAGAGTATATTTTATGATTAATATAATAATATTTGTTTCGCAAAAAAATAATAATATTTATTTGGTATATAAATGCTAGTATTTTTAAAAAGTGATTAAACTTAAAATTATCTCACTCATGGGATTCAAAATTTGCAAGAAGATTCAAAGCTTTACCTTAACCGTCGGATCAGTGGAATCGTCGAGAACCTGTACGATGACCCTATCCGACGGCCACGACATCCCGCATGCTGCTCCAATGGAAAGCTTGTACACCTGCGCGCCCAAAAAAAGGAAAAGAAATGGTACGTATTTTACACGTATATAATAAATAATATATAATCGTATAAAACCACCGTTCGCAACATTGCATTGCGTTGGTGTGCCCGAAGTACAGCGAGAGAACACGGACCTCCCGCTCGTTGTACATGGGGATTTGGACGAGCACCATGGGGTAGCCGACGCTGCGGCCAGCCTCCTCGTCCCCGTCCTCCTCCTCGGCAGTGGGTCCGGCAATAATGGGGCCCGGCGCCCGGTACGGCCTCCGCCGCGCCAGAAGGCTGGCGGCTGCCAGGAACACGGCGTCTGCGAGGAGCATGGCCGACAGGGCCAGGCAGACCCACGACGCGGCGGCCAGCGCCGGCGCCACGGCCGCCGCGCGCGCCGCGTCCCACGCGGCCCGCAGCGCCTCACCGCCCGACCCCGACGCCGGCCAGCCAAGCAGCGGGAACGGGAACAGCTCGGCACCGCCGCGGCCGCCGCCCGACGACGACGGCCACAGCCGGCGCGGGAGCAGGGCCGTCGACCCGTGGAGGTCCGCCACCGCGGCTAAGGAGGCCATCGCCGCGGCACCGGCCATTGTTCACGCCCTCCCGCACGCGCGTCCGCGTCCGCGTCCGCCTGCCCTCTGCCCTCTGCCCTCTCCCCTGTGTCTGCGGCCTGCGGGGGCTGCAGCTTTTGGGGACGTTGCTTTTCGCGGGTCGCGTCAGTGCGGGAGGCCCGCTTTTGCCATCTGGTTCATGACACAGTGATGACTGATGAGGCGAGTGGAGGTGGAGTACCATTGTATTTGTACCACCGAGTCACGAGATGACCGACCACTCTGATTCGCTGGCTTCACCTCAGCTTTGATTCCTGACATGTGGGCCAACGCACACCTGACCCCACAACTCAGTGTTAAGGGCTACTGGTAGTGGCTCTGTACGTTACTCCTGCGTACACAGCGAGCTTGTCTCTTGCGCTACGAGCATCACGTTCCCAATGGCCTACGGAGTACTCGGCATCACGTATCGGTACCGTCCGTGGGCCCAGCGCCTGTTTGCGGCCCCAATTGTCACTTCCAGAGTTCCACGAGACCACAACGCACGGGAGGCTTTATACTCATTGGCCCATCAGGCATCAACAACAGCAACCCAAAGCCAAGGGAGGAGGAGATGCCAAGACAGGAGCGAACGTCGTAGAGATGGACGCGGAGGGATTCGTTTGTTGGTGGTGGTTGGCTTGGGTGCCGCCGGACGAAATGTCGCCGTCGTGGCCGCGCGCCCACACCGCGACCGGCCGGCCACGAATACTTGAATAGTATGGGTGGACGCCCCAGTTTTGGATGCTCCCTCCCTCGTCGTGTTTCTCGTGCCTCAGCAACAGGACAGGCGGCGCGAATCTAGATCCCGTTTATTCCACTTCATTTTGCAAAAAAATTCAAGATTCCTCATCACATCGAATCTTTGGACACATGAATGAAACATTAAATATAAATAAAAAATAAAACTAATTACACTAGACGAAATTAACGAGACAAATCTTTTAAGCCTAATTAAACTATGATCGGACACTAATTACTAAATGACAACGAAAATATTACCGTAATATTTTACCAAAAATTTTACAAACTAAACAAGACCTAGTAAATCAACCACCCCACACCTCCCCCTGTGGGTCGCGCACGGATGCAGGATGCACAGTTCAAGCGGACGGGTCCGTTCCGTCCCCATGCACCTGCACGAGGCGATGACGTACATGCTGATGGGACTCGCGGTACGTGAGCACTGCTTTTCGCGGAAATGGTACTTGCCTCGTTTAGTTGCTCTCGAACTCCCAACTTTAACACTATGTAAAAAGAAGATTTTTTATCACATCAAACTTACAGTAAATGTATAGAATATTAAAAGTAAACGAAATTAAAAACTAATTGTACAATTTAGTTGTACTTTACGAGACGAACATTTTAAGTCTAATTAGTCAACGATTGGATAATTATTATCAAATACAAACGAAATGCTACAGTAAGGAATCTAGCACTACACAAACTTTGCACGTCCAAATTTCGGCCAACTAAACACGCCCTTATTTTTCAAAACGATACAGGCAAAAGAACCGTGGCCTGCCCGGATAAAGTTTAGCCCTTATCGAATGTTTGGCGAGACTGATTAGAAGGACAAATGTGAACTAATTATAAAACTAATTGTAGAAGTTCTGGGCTAATTCGAGAGACGAATCTATTAAGCTTCCATCATTAACAAATGTTTACTGTAACACCACATTGTCAATTCATGAACTAATTAGGCTTAATAGATTCGTCTCGTGAATTAGCCTCCATTTGTGTAATTAGTTTTATAATTAACCTATGTTTAATTATTCTAATTGGTATCTAAACATCCTATGTGACAATGCTAAAGTTTAGCCTTGTGAAACCAAATACCCCTTCAAGAGAAAAAAAATGTAGTTTCATTCGCTTCCAATTTATTTTGAGAGGAGAGAAAAAAAATAGTTCCTTACTACGGTGTACGGAGAAGCTACAACTCTACCCAACAAAATCTTATTCTCTTAATTCAGGCATCCATCTTCTACTTACTCCCTGTCTCACCACCATCGGGCTACCTTTTTGTCATCATATGGTAAAACAAGGTGGCACCCGAGTGGCTTCCTTGCCCCTAAGGCCGCGTTTAGTTCTGGACGGATTCGGCACCGCCGGAAACCCAGGGCACTATAGCGACACTGTAACATTTTGTTTGTATTTGGTAATAATTGTCCTATCGTTGACTAATTAGGCTCAAAACATTCATCTCGCAAAGTACAACCAAGCTGTGCAATTAATTTTTGATTTCGTCAACATTTAGTACTCTATGCATGTACCACAAGTTTAATGTAACGGGGAATCTTCTTTTTGCATAGTGCCAAATTTAAAAATTTAAAGAACTAAACATGGCGTAAGGCACTCTCTAATTGTTGCCTGCTTCTCTCGTCAGATGAAGGCTACTTCTGCAGCTGATGTGACAACCTGTGAGACCACCATTGCTTGTGATATGTTTGCTCGATGAGGACGTGGAAGACGTGGTAGTATGCCACCGTGGTGTACTGGGTACCGTTTAGGCCCTCCTAAAATGTCAAAATTTTTAAGATTTTTCGTCACATCGAATTTTTGGATATATACATGAAACATTAAATATAAATAAAAAATAAAACTAATTACACAGTTTAGACGAAATTCACGAGACGAATATTTTAAGCCTAATTAGACTATAATTGGACATTAATTACTAAATAACAACGAAAACTGCTACAGTGCTATTTTGCTAAAATTTTCAGATCTAAACAAGCCCTTGGTGAAGCTCTCAGTACGTTTTTTTTTCACGAGATCAACTGAGATGGGATGGGATAATCTCTTTTCAGCTGTTTGGTAGGGGGTTGTCCGACACTCCTAGGGTCAGTCTACTGGGTGCCTGTTTAGTTTCTAAAATTTTATAAAAATTTTCAAGATTTTTTGTCACATCAAATCTTTAGACGCATGCATGAAGCATTAAATATAAATAAAAAATAAAACTAATTACACAGTTTAGACGAAATTCACGAGATGAATCTTTTAAGCCTAATTAGACTATGATTGGACACTAATTGTCAAATAACAACGAAAGTGCTACAGTACCATTTTCTAAAAAATTTCACAAACTAAACAAGGCTTTGGACAAATCATCAATCATGTCCAACTTTGGCCCATAATGAAGAAACACACTTCCCATCATCGTGCAATTGTTGGTTCTACGTCGTTTGAAGATCATCAATGGCTTGGAATGGATGTCACAAGGATCCATGGACCTACCACGTAATTGTCATCGAGCAAATGCACTGAAATAACCCATACACATGCCCCTGAGCAGTGGACATAGCACCACGCAAAATATGGGACAGTGGGAGTCGGCTGACTGCCCAGCCTCTCCCCCTAGTCCGAAGTGTCACCGCCTCAGCTTTTGGGACATGCAAGAAAAACACATTTGTGGTCATCATGGGTAGGGATGAAACAATATCAAATACAAATGGTGTCGGATACCGCAAGAAGAGGTACCCTAAGCAAGAACCAAAAATATTGTTTAAACCTTACAAAAATCAAAGCCGAAAGACTACCGCAAGGTCTCAGCAGATTCTCCGATTCGCCCGAGGCCTTGCGCCGAAGCCTCATGCGAAAGGCCAAAAGCTCCCCGCCTCGCCGAGGCCCCGCCCCGAAAGGCCTCGGACGGGATGCCAATTCTCCGATTCGCTCGAGGCTGGGCTCGGCAAAAAACCTCGTTACCTCCGTCCCGACCGAACTCCTCTAACAAAACGTCATGTCCGGATTAATCGCCCATTACTCCATAAGCGTCGGCCGCATGCGCGTGGTGCAGTCTGACGAGAGAGCGACCGACGGAGACGGGGGACCGGGCGCGGCGAGGGTTACTCCGCCATGTGCTCATCATTTGTGCTCCCTCATCGACACCCGTACTGCCTTATGCTACCTAACCCCTGCGCCAAGGACGATGCGGCGTGGAAGGTCAAGTCCAGTCCTCAGTAGTCTCGGCAATGACGGGAGAGCCCAATACTGCTCGTTCTCCGCCTCGTCCGAGACCCCCGGCAGGGCCTCGGACGTGCTGTTCTTTCTCCGCCTCGGCCGAGGCCAGGCTCGTCCCGCATCCTCGTCGCCTCTGCCTCAACCATCCCTCTGGCAGGCTGTCCCATCCATTTAATGCGCCCGAATGCACCCGCTACGTCAGCCACGACCGGCAGGGTACAGCAACAGGAGCGATGAGACAACGGTCAAATCTCCTTTTTTACCATACCCTGCACTTTTTCACCTAAACCATGTCACTATAGCCTCGGAATCAGTACATAGGCCCAACTGCTCCCTCCAGGGACTCGGCAACTCAGGCCTCGGCGCGGTCAGCTACAAACACCCGCTAGGGCCTCGGCGCGGTTAGCTACAACCCGCCAGGCCTCGGCACTCCACCAGGTCAAGAGTCCACCAAAGCACGACATGTCTTCGTGTGGAAGTCATCTTGACTAGGCGTCGACAAGGACTCCCACGACCTCAACCACTTCAAACTGACGACCGACGCGGCGCCCGGAACAAATCTTGATCTCCATTCCCAACGCCATCTTTGCTCACAGACTAAACTGCAGAGGGCTCCACGTGTAGCTCACTCATGTACTCCTGGCTCCTTCCTTGCGGTTATAAAAGGAAGCGCCGAGGATAGCTTCGAGGAGAAGGAAAAAGAACATACGATAGAACCGCGCTCCCATACTGCGCCCTAGACACATCCTCAGTAACACCCACGCTCCGGGCTGCTTGAGAAGCGGCGTCTCAAGCACCTCGCACCGTCCCACGCCGAGACACAGGACTAGCTCCTCTCTCACCCAACTTGTAACCCCTACTACAAGCACTTGATTGCAAGGAGTACAAGACCGATCTCTCGGATCGGGCGTAGGGCACCAATTGCTGAACCAAAGATAAACCTTGTGTCTCTTTGTATCACCATCCGGGATTAGGGGCACGCAGATTCACTTTTACTAGTTGGTTGAGGACCCCCCGGTCCGAAACACTGACAAATGGATATCATGATCCTGCATTGGGTACTCTGCGTTGGGTATGCTATGTCAATAGAAATGGCCAAAGATGTGAGCCACAGCCGGCCATGTGGCTTAAATAAAGCCCCACGAAATAGAGCCGTTGTACCCCTTCACTTTGGGTACTCTGCGCTCGACCGGACGCTCCGGTCCACTTGATCGACCACGGACTCGGCGTCCGGTCCACGAGATGGATGCCACGTGTCATCGGCTTCAAACGCTGTTCGTCGATTCCAACGGCTATGACGCCGACGACGAGACGCTCGGTTAAAAAGCGATCGACGCTGGAACCTCGGCGTCCGGTCCGAAAGTCTGATGAGGTCAAAACCTGATTTTCCTCGGCCGGACGCGTCCCGATCCACCTCGATCGGACCACCCAGTCGTCCGGTGGTAAACTCTAGCCATGTCTGACGACAATCAACGCGACCGGACATAGGCGGTCGTCGTCCGGTGCTTCGGATTCACGTCCGGTCCATCGGACCAACGCCGCATCGACTCTGTTCTCACTTCTATCTTCTCCACCCTTGCTCCAATGCGCCAACCATCAAGAATTTGCATCCGGCGCAATAGAAAATAGGCATTCTATTTTCCCGAAAGCGCCGAATCCTGCAAACACCACCTCCTTTGTAAATGTGCCAACACCACCAAGTGTGTTACCTTGTGCACAAGTGTTAGCATATTTTCACAAACATTTTCAAGGGTTTTAGCACTCCACTAGATCCTAAATGCATATGCAATGAGTTAGAGCATCTAGTGGCACTTTGATAACCGCATTTCGATACGAGTTTCACCCCTCTTAATAGTACGGCTATCAATCCTAAATGTGATCACACTCTCTAAGTGTCTTGATCACCAAAACAAAATAGCTCTTACAAATTATACCTTTGCCTTGAGCCTTTTTGTTTTTCTCTTTCTTCTTTCCAAGTCGAAGCACTTGATCATCACCATGCCATCATCTTTATCATGATATGATCTTCATTTGCTTCACTAGTTGGAGTGTGCTACCTATCTCATGATCACTTAATAAACTAGGTTAGCACTTAGGGTTTCATCAATTCACCAAAACCAAACTAGAGCTTTCACCGATGCATCCGAAGCCGAGACCTGAAGGTGGGCGACCTGGTGCTGAGACTGAGGCAGAGCAATAAGGGCCGCCACAAGCTGACCCCACCATGGGAAGGACCGTACATCATCGCCCAAGTGCTAAAACACGGGACCTACAAGCTGGCCAACGAGAAGGGCGAAATCTTCACCAACGCTTGGAACATAGAACAGCTATGTCGTTTCTACCCTTAAACCTCCAAGCATTGTATATATTGTTTCTCAAAATATATTAAAGAAGCGTTCTTTAGTTATTCTAATTTTTTCGAGAAAACTCCCCCCTCGACGGGGAACCGACGTAGAAATAACGTTATAAGGGAGACTCGGCTCTGCCTCTACAGAACCGAGCCCCCTCGGGGGCTAGAATCGGGGGGGGAGCCCCCTAAGTCCCAGGCACTATTTTTAATCATTTTTCAAATAAATTTCCACGTCAAACTCTCTTGCGTACTCTGACAGGCTGTGTGTAAAAATCTAAGGACCGAAAGCGCCCCTCGAGTGCAAGAGGCCGGCCGAGTCGCGAGACTGCTTACGCCTCTAGGCTACGGCAACTCCCTCGCCACCTTTCACCGGAGGGGCAGCTCAGGTTTCAAGGAAATCGTTTGCACAGACCTTGTCTAGAAACAATGCAGAGGGCAGAGGCTTGAAAAACGATATAAACCGATTAAAAAAGCGTACGCACGAATACTTTAAAAGGCCTCGACGGCCACAAATGTCACGACACGACAATAACTTAGTTCGTTTACATGGCCCCTTTGGCCCAGGTCAAGGCTCAGGATCTCCTGCGTCGGTGGCGGGCGTAGGGGGAACCACTTCTTCTTCAAACAGACTGGCTAGCGCCGCACTAGGGACCTTAGCCGCCTCCATCAGCTTGGTGACCTCCTCATCAGCCTCCTTGTCATCATTAGGCAAGATGTAACCGTCGCTCATGGCCTCGAGGTTGACGGCATAGTGCGAAGAGACAACGGCCAGGGCACGCTTGACGCCTGTATGCAACGCCGTCCGAAGTCGCTCCCGCATTTGGCCACTCAACGCAGCCAGGCGGCTCCTGAGGGAGCTACCCGACTGAGCCCCCTTAACAGCCAGAGCCTCGCGACGGTGATGCAGGCGGCGGCCTCACTGTGCGTCGTGCTCCTCGATCTCGGCCTCGGCGTCGCACTGCTGCTGCTGCGACGGAGGCCTCTCACCACCGAAAACCTCCTTCTCCAACCTGCGCCAAAGCGAAGCGGGATGAGGTTAAACACGAAAGAGGAATAAATCGAGCAGGGCAAAGGCCTATGGGACTTACCCTCGATTTCTCTTTCGATCTTTGGACCTCGACCCGTGACGCCTTGGTCGCCTTGAGGCCCTCCTTCTTCACTCTGTACCACACCGAGAGTTAGGGGCGGCGCAAGAAAAATAAACAAAATAAAGGGGCGAACTTACCCTCGAACTTCTCCTTCCAAGCCAAGGCATCGACCAGAAGCCTCGGCCGCCTTGAGGGCCTCGTCCCAGGCGCCCTTTGTCTCACCCAACCCAGCGCAGCGGACTTGGCGAGACCGTCGCATCTTCAACCCAGAAAGAAGGGCGTCCCGCTCGCCCACCCACGGTCACCTCCTTCTCCAGCTCCTTGACTTCGCACCGCCAAAGGCGACCTGCTCCCTAAGCCGTGGCACGCCTCGGCCCGATATCTGCTAACGCAGCGGAGGTCCTCCGCCTCCGCGCTCCGCGCCGACAGGAGCTTGTTGGCGTTTGCGAGTAGGTCCCTCTGCTGCCCAAGTTGGTCCCAGACGTCTCTCTCTTGATGGAGGAACAACGATTTCCCGAGAGACCGGGCCTAGAGCTCCAGGATAGGTAGAACAGAGGTCATGCATTGCGAAAAGACTAAGAACAAGACAACACCACACGAGAAAAGAGGACGCGTACCTAGGCGACGCCGGGCAGATCGTCGTCCATGACCGAGACGATGCCGTTGGCGGCGCGGCGGATCGCACCGCCAGCCGGCGATATTGCTAGAAGGAGCTCCAGCGCCCCCCCTCGACCGCATCCTCGAGGGCGAATAGAGGCTCCCCCTCTGGGTCATCTCGGCTCAGCCACAATATACGCAGGTGATTCCACCCGCGGGGCTCGGGTCGTACCCGCACGAGGGCCGAGTTCCCCTCGCTAGGAGCTGGAACTGGCTGCTCGGCGGTGCTGTCCGCCTCGACATCCGCCGCATCCTTCCCCCGAGAAGTATCGGCAGGAGAGGTCGCCGAAACCTCCACCTCCCGGGCGCTCTCCTGCGACGGCGGTAGGCCTTGGGCCAGGGGTGGCACCAAAGGTTGCCCCACCTCCATCTCAGAATCCCGGGCCACTGGGCCTGCCACGCACACCTCGACCATCTCGACCTCGGGAGTCCTAGGGGCCTCGGCTTTGCTCCTGGCCTTGGCGACTGGGGGCGCCTTGGCCCCATCGGACTCATGGGCCTCGGCAACGCGCGGCGTAGGCCCTTCCTCCTCCGTCTGCTCCGTAGCCGCCCCGGGAGCCTCTTCTCGGACGATCGACCTCTTCAGGTCGGCCCCGGCCGACGCCACATCAGGCTGCACGGCGGTTTGCGCCTCTGCCGCCTGGTGAGCAGTGGGACCGGCGCTCACTTTGAGTGCCTTGCGCGGCACCAAGGCTGGCACCTCCACCCGACGCTTCCGACTAAAGGCAAAACACCCACTTGGTCAGCCAATGACCATGAAGCGAGGAATAGACAATGCGAACATCACTGAAAAAACACTCACCTCGAGCGGGGTTGCGTACGCTTCGACCGCTGATTCTCCTCTAACGACCGCGGCGGGCGGTGGCGGAGGCCGCCCATCCATCCATTGGTGTTGGCGACCCTCGTCCGGCTCCGCGCGCCTCGACCCCTAACGGTGGCGGTTTAAATCGCCACGCCGCCGCTGCTTCTGTCACTACCGTCGAGCCCGATGGGCTGACGTCACGCTTCCCCAGTGCCCGTAGCTCGGGCGTGTCAGCCTCGGACGCGGGGTGAGCGATCACCGACCCCGGGGCGCTATCTCCTCCCCCTCCTCCTGGGAGCGTCGGGCTACTTGCCGACGCCTTGGGCGCCGTCTCCTCAACGTCAGGGAGATAGTCTAGGGGACCCCGCCCCCTCTCGCCCTCATCATCTCCGTCCGAGGTGTCCGTCGATAGCAACGGCGAAGGGGACTCCTCCAGCGGGAGGCCGTCCTTCCTTTGCTGTCGACGATGCTCATCTAGCTTCTCGCGTGCAAGAATCTGCTTCGTGCGCTTGGCCGCCTTGGCGTCCTTCCATTTTTTCTGCGCCTCGGCGTGCGCCCAGTTGATCGCCCGCCGCCCCACGTCCTCGGGAATGGGCGGCGGGGAGGCTCGCATGTCCCTCATCCCCTGCAGGAACGGCGAACGTGCATAAGGGAATGAGAAATGATGAGAAACAGAGAGGGCTCGGGGGCTGCAGCGACGCGTGACTTACCAGGGAGAGATACCCCCGCGACGGGCGCATGACAATGTGGGTCAGACCACCGCTCTTCATCTTCCCGTCCACCGTCTCCCTCACCCGACGTAGAACCGCCTCCTCAGAGAGGGCGGTGGCAGACATACGGATGCCCTCGATTGGCTCACCCGGTCTCATATCAAACAGGCGCCGCCACCGAGCCATCAGCGGCAGCACCCTCCGGCGGTGGAAGGCCGCCACGACCACAGCCGTCGTAAGGCAGCGGTTCCGCAGCTTCTCCACCCGTCCGAGGCGAGGCGCGTGGCAGCTTGGGCTGCTCTTCTCTCGGGGCGCCATACCTCCACTTCTCCGACGGTCCCCATGATCCGTCCGGTGGTGGGGAAGCCCGCCGTCATCCTTGCGAGATAGAACCACCTGTGTACCAAATGGCGATTGGATGACGTGGTGGTGGACCGGATGTGCAGTCTTTGCCGGTCTTGGCGCACCCAGAGAGTGCAGCCGCCGGCCCTCACGATCTTCCTCGTACCCGCCGTACCTGCTGGCTTGGTGGTATGCCCTGCTCAAAAGAGGTGGAGCCACAGCTCCCAATGTGGGGCAATCCCCAGATACCCCTCGCAGACGGCGACAAAAATAGCCGCCTGTGCGATGGAGTTGGGGTTGAAGTTGTGTAGCTCCACCCCGTAGTAATGCGGGAGCGCCCGCTTGAATCGGTCCACCGGCACGCCGAGACCACGCTCGTGGAAAGAGACGAAGCTCACGACGTACCCTTAGCGTGGCCGCGGCTCCCGCTCGCCCAACGGAGCAATCCACTCCGGCCTATCGGGGTCGGTGATCGGACGAAGAAGGCCGTCGTCGACGAGCGACTGTAGCACCTCCACGGACACGTCGGACGGCTCCCAAGGATCCGCCGGGAGGATGACAGGAGGACCGCCGGCCATTGCGTGATGGAGAATGAGGGCTACGGCGGTAAGTCTCTCTCGCTCTCTCTCTCTCTCTCTCTCGCTCTCCCTCTTCTCCCTTCTTCTCCCCGGCGCTCTCTATTCTCGGCAACGGCTCGAAGGCGGAAAAGGCAGGTACGGGCAAGGTAAGGAGGGGATGGTCGAGACTCGTTTCGTATTTATGCAGGGAAAGGACAAAACGGACAAACGACGAAATCGGGGAAGTTTCCCTCGAGTCCGGGCACTGTAAATCCAGATCTGATTTCACCGCCCATGCGCCCACCTTTTACTCATTAATCGCACGAGCGGTTATGTCCTGTCCACTGACACTGCGTCGCTTCCAACCGCAGCAATGGCAGGCCCTGAGAGACCGCCTCAAAAGGCGCGCATGGCTTTGTCAGTCGATGGGAGGGGAATATTCCCCCAGCCGATTCCTTCCAGACTAAGGAACTGGGCGCCGAGCCCATTACGGTCTAGGGGTTCGAAGGCTGGACCCCAGAGGGTTTCGACAGCCGCCCCAAGACAACAGAGTCAAGGACAACTATGGGCGAGCCCGTACATGGCCGAGGCCCGAGCAAGCGATCGCTCGGGATGTCCTAAGTCGTGTCCGAGACCAGCAAGGAGTTCTCCAAATGGGATCGCACCATAGGGAGGCGCCGAGCCCCCGGGGCCAATCGAACGGCCCTGGGACCCAATAGAGAAGCCCTCTGGTACTTTTGGAGTGTGTCTCCGAACCACTAGCCGACCCCCCCTATCAAATGGGGCACGGGCCTCCACTCGGACTTACCCGATAGCAGCTCACCGGAAGTGTCACCGCTCGCGCCCACCGAGGGTAGCCTGGCATATTCCACCCCTCCTTCCGAGCGAAAAGGATGTGCGAGGGTCGCATAAAAAACCAGAGGAACTCCTGACCGCCCTCTCGCTCCATGCGGAGGCTCAGGGGCTCTCCCTGCAAACTTTGCCAAGACCCAACGACCTAGGCTCGTACTCGAGGGGGCTCGATAAACAACCCCCTCCTTCCGAGCGAAAAGGATGCGCGAGGGTCGCATAAAAAGCCAGGGGAACTCCTGACCGCCCTCTCGCTCCATGCAGAGGCTAAGGGCTCTACCTGCAACTTTGTCGAGACCCAGTGGCCCAGGTTCATACTCGAGGGGGCTCGGCAAACACACCCCTCCTTCCGAACGAAAAGGTTGCGCGAGGGTCGTACAAAAAGCCAGGGGAACTCCTGACAGCCCTCTTGCTCCGGGCAGAGGCTAGGGAGCTCTTCCTGCAGATATGCTGAGACCCCGTGACACAGGCTCGCACTCGAGGGAGTCTCAGCAAACAAACCCTCAAGCGCGAGGGGCGTATAAAAAGCCAGGAGAGCACCTGACGGCCCTCTCGCTCCGTGCAGACGCCAGGGGGCTCTTCCGGCAAGTTTGCCGAGACCCAGCGACCCAGGTTCGCACACGAGTGGGCTCGGCAAACAACCCCTCCGTCCGAACGAAAAGGATGTGCGAGGGTCGAACAAAAAAGTCAGGGGACCCCTGACCGCCCTCTCGCTCCGTGCGGAGGCTCGGGGGCTCCTCTTGCACCCAAGACAAGGACAAGCGACCCAAGCCCGCACCTGAAGACTCAAAAAAACATGATAAAAGGGCATCAAGCCCGTTACGGTCCAGGGGTTCGAAGGCTGGGCCCCTAAGGGTTTCGACAGCTGCCCTAGGGCAATAGAGTTAGGGACGACTATGGGCGAGCCCGCGCTTGGCCGAGACCCGAGCAGACGACTGCTCGGGACGCTCTAAGTCGTGTCCGAGACCAGCAGGGAGGTCTCCGAATGGGATCCCACCATAGGGAGGCACCGAGCCACCGGGGCTTAGCGAACGGCCCCGGCACCCACTAGAGAAACCCTCTGGTACTCTTGGAGTGCGTCTCTGGACCGCTAGCCGACCCCTAACAAACAGGGTTCGGGCCTCCACTCGGACTTACCCGATAACAACTCGCCGGAGGTGTCACTGCTCGCGCCCACCGAGGGTAGCATGGCACCCTCCACCCCTCCTTCCGAACAAAACGGATGCGTGAGGGCAATGCAAAAAAGACAGGGAAACTCCTGGTCGTCCTCTTGCTCTGAGCAGAGGCTCGGGGGTTCTTCCTATAACTAAACCGAGGCTCAGCGACCCGAACTCGCATTCATAGGCTCGGCTAGCGCAATAAAAATCCATCGCCGACGTAAGAAAAGCCCTGGAGGAGTCAAATCACTCCTTCAGGGCCTCGGGGACTTACAGGCCAGAGCCACTCATGCACTCCACCGAGACCTCGAGTACAAAACATAATCCCAAACAGGAGCTGTTGCGAGCCAAGTCTCAACAAAACCTTAGGAGAGTGCCCTCACTCCTCCCGAGGCTCGGGGGCTACTGTCGGATACCGCAAGAAGGGGTACCCTAAGCAAGAACCAAAAATATTGCTTAAACCTTGCAAAAATCAAAGCCGAAGACTACCGCAAGGTCTCAGTGATTCTCCGATTCGCCCGGGGCCTTGCGCGCCAAGCCTCATCATGAAAAGGCCAAAGCTCCCCCCCATGAGGCCCTCTCGCCGAGGCCCCGCCCCGAAAGGCCTCGGACGGGATGCCAATTCTCCGATTCGCTCGAGGCTGGGCTCGGCAAAAAACCTCGTTACCTCCGTCCCGACCGAACTCCTCTGACAAAACGTCACGTCTGGATTAATGCGCCCTCTCCATAAATGTCACCCGCATGCGAATACAAGTCGAAGCGAGCGGCCCGACGGACGGGGGACCCGCGCGGCGGGTTACCCGCCATTTGTGCTCATCATCATGTTCCCTCATCGACACCGTCTTGCCTTGTGCTACCTAACCCCTGCGCCAAGGACAATGCGGCGTGGAAGGTCAAGTCCAGTCCTCAGTAGTCTCAAAGCATAGCAGCGAGAGCCCCGTGCTGCTTCGTTCTCGCCTCGTCCAGACCCCGGCGAGGCCTCTCGGACGTCTTGTTTTTTCTCCGCCTCGGCCGAGGCCAGCTCGTCCCCGCATCCTCATCGCCTCCGCCTCAACCATCCCCCGCAGTCTGTCCCATCCATTTAATGCGCCCGAATGCACCCTCGTCGACCACGGCCGTGGTGCAAGAACAGAGCGATGAGACAACGGTCAAATCTCCTTTTTTACCATACCCTGCACTTTTCCACCTAAACCAGGTCACTATAGCCTCAGAATCAGTACATAGGTCCAACTGCTCCCTCCAGGGACTCGGCAACTCAGGCCTCGGCGTGGTCAGCTACAAACACCCGCTAGGGCCTCGGCGCGGTTAGCTACAACCCGCCAGGCCTCGGCACTCCACCAGGTCAAGAGTCCACCAAAGCATGACATGTCTCCGGCCGTGGAAGTCATACTGACTAGACGTCGACAAGGACTCCCACGACCTCAACCACTTCAAACCTGACCAGCACGGCGCGCCAGACAAATACTGATCTCCATTCCCAACGCCATGCTGCTACAGGACTAAACTGCAGTAGGCTCCACGTGTAGCTCACTCATGTACTCCTGGCTCCTTCCTTGCAGTTATAAAAGGAAGCGGCCAGGGATAGCTCGGGGAGGAGGAAAAAGAACATACGATAGAACCGCGCTCCCATACTCGCCCTAGACACATCCTGTAACACCCACGCTCCCGGGCTGCTTGAGAGCAGCGTCTCAAGCACCTCGCACCGTCCCACGCCGAGACCTGGGACTAGCTCCCTCTCTCACCCAGCTTGTAACCCCCTACTACAAGCACTTCGGTGCAAGGAGTACAAGACCGATCTCTCAGACTGGACGTAGGGCACCAATTGCCTGAACCAGTATAAACCTTGTGTCTCTTTGCATCACCATCTGGGATTAGGGGCACGCAGTTCACTTTTACTAGTTGGTTGAGGACCTCCCGGTCCGAAACACCGACAAATGGATATCATGATCCTGCATTCTATCCCATATTCTTCTCAAATCTTGGAACCGGATACAGATCATGTTGGATATGTCGGATATTGATATCTATCCCATTTACATATCAGAAATCAAAATTTGAGTATTCAAATTCGGATATGGTATGGATATTACATGTTCAGATTCAAAAACGGACATCCATGTAGGGTTTTTTATGAGTACATCACTCCTTTGGATACACCCACAGCTCCTCCAATCGGTATGAAAGTGCAATGACTAGAGCTCGAATACGACAATTAAATCAAGAGGTAAGCTCGTTCTTAAGAGATCTTTTTTATAGTTTTGAGAATAGATTGCTACCTAATGATGCTATCATGCTTAGGAACATTAGAGATGATCATGACATACTTAGAGAGAGGCATGGAGGCAGAGAAGACTAGCAAGGATGTTTAAGTCAGGTTGTAGACATAGTCCAACTCGAGTTCGAGTCTGTCTTGGCCTCCCGGAGCAGCCTGCGGAAAAACAGACGCCCTGTTCTATCTATGGATGGAAAGATTATTTCATAAGCTAACCAATGGCATGTGTACAAATTATCACCATAAGTTCTCATCATAACTCTTGCAAATTTATGGTTATAAGATTCAATTAGATAAAAAGGGAAAAAGTGAAAAAAGAGAGTGAAAGGGTGAAAAAGAAAAAAAAATGTGCACGGCATCCTACTGTACGTTTACAACTAGTATATGAATACATATATGTAGGATCTCTGGTTGGCCTAGAGGGGGGGGGTGAATAGTCCTGTCGAAATAAACACTCAAACTTTTATCAAATTCACCCAACAGCACTGCCGCTCTGGAGGGCGGCACTGCCGGACTGCGGCACTACCGGGCCAAAACAATGGCACTGCCGCACCTGCAGACAACTTTGAGTCACAGTTCAAAATGTGTGAACGAAAACTTAGATCAGAGAAATTTCCTAGCTTACTGCAGGTATGACAAACACATATCAAGAGCTAGAAGTAGTAGAAACACCACACATAAGTAGATCGACTAGAAACCTAAGAAATCACCTCAACCACAATATGTCATGCAAGTAATGTAAATCAAGCACAAGTGACACAATGATTTATCCCATGGTTCTGCTCGCCACCAAGGCTTGTCTACCTCCATGTTGTTGAGGTTAGCCACTAAGGCTTAGGGCTTTCCAACCCTTTCTCATTCTCAAGTCAAGAGACTTAACTCTTGAGATGAGGGGTGAGTTTACTAGCTTCAAGAGATGGTTACAAACCTCCTGATGCTGCCACACAAGTTGGCAAGCTCCACGGGCGACGCTCTAGCCGGCTAGAAGCCAAGCTCCAAGAGTAACAAACACAACCGCCGGCCAAAACATGAACCAAGTGCTCTTTAGAGTTGAGGAATCAATGGAGCTGCTCTCTAATCGAGTTTTGGACCCTTTTCCCTCAAGAATTGATGGAGAAATCAATGGATTTGCTTGGGGACTTGAGATCAACAATGGAGGGAGAGAGAGAGAGAGCTCCTATTTTTTGTCTTGGGTGAGCTAGAAAGAGCAGGAGCCAGAAGAGAGACCTTGGGGAGGAAGAGGATGGGTATAAATACCCCCTCAACCCCAACGGTCACTTAAGTGCGGCAGTGCCTCTCTTCAAGTGCAGCAGTGCCGCACGACGCAAGACAGCAAGGGTAAGAGTGAAATGTAGACTGTCTTGGCTGTGAATCTGAGGATGCATGTATATGTTTGAGCACTTGGTAGCATATATTAGCTTAAGCATTGTGTCCCCCTTTATAGTACGGCTCTTCCTATACTCAAATTTAAAATATAAAATAATTTAAACCTTCTTTGAGTTTGAAGCCATCTATATTTGTAATTAGGGGCTCCTCCGTTTCGTGTAGCATCCTCGAACATGAATTCCCTGCTTGTCAACTCGATAAATCTCATTAGTTCTCTAATTGCGTGGTCATTATCACCAAAACTCATAATTAGGACTTGATTGCACTTTTAATCTCCCCCTTTTTAGTGATTGATGACAACCCAATTAGAGCTTATAAAAGATATGAAATTAATACTAAGATTTTCAAGCAATGGGTGTAGAGCCTACCCCTATGAGGATTTGAATTCCCATTTTGGCATTTAGAGGCCAAAATTCACATTTTTAGTTAAGGTGCTGGGGCTCCCCCTACCTCCATGCCTCCTATGGGGTGCTACACACTGTGTCACAGATATAATCGTGATGCAAATGGCATTTCATGCATAGCAATTTGCTGCTGCAACAAGGTGCGGTATTGCCGCACTAGGAGTGTGGCACTGTCGCACTTACGGCAACAGCACAAGTTAACCAGACACCACATAGCAGATTATGATTGACAAGATAAACAATCTAGCACAATTATGATGATAGCTAAGCACACAAAAGATACATGTCCATATCTGATACAAATAGAGTCAAATAGATAGCATTATTACACAAATTAGAGTTTTGAGCGACTCTCAAACTCTCCACCTAATGAAGACTACTCTCAACGGATATGACATGAAGCTCCAACTGCGAACACATGGCGTCAAGAAGTTGTTGAGCCCTCTAATTTTCTCCCCTTTGGCATAAAGCACCAAAAAGAGAAGAAAAGAAGAAAGACCAACAAACTCACTCCTCTTCTTGGATGCCCTCCCAATCAACATCATCACCTCCAGCAGCCCTACTACCTCCTATAGCAGTCCTGGCATCGCCATCATCATCATCCTCATCATCGAAGTCAATACGGGCACGACCCCATCGGTGAGTGGTGGTAGTGAAGTGGCTGGAACGTCTCACCACCTATCTCTGAGAGTACTCAGCAAGGGTCTCCTGCCAGCCCGCATCATGTCCCTGCTCCTCCTCCTCCTCATCGTCATCATTTGAGTCTGTGTTTGAAAGACTAGGAAGGTTGTACTATGGAGGAGGTGGTGGTGGAGGAAGTGGTGGAAGGTGATCTCCACGCTGCTGTAGCTGTCTCATAGGCTCACTCAGTTGCATAGGTGCACTTGCTAAATATTGCCTTGAGCCACTTTCTAAATTTCTTCATCTTGTTGTCCTTGCGAGATCTAGAGCGAGAGGACTCAGGAATGTCCTCATAAGCATGGGAGCCTCCCATGGCCTGGCTAGCTGTCTTGTAGACGGTGTGCATCCTGTCTTTTAGAAAGCTAATCCCTATGACCCTCTCAATCAAGAACATGAGGTAAGGAGCATAGGGCAGCCCCTTCCTCCCATCCTCCATAACAAGCCTCAGCTCATGCCAAATAAATTGAGGGATATTGAACTTATCCCCTCCTGGAGCAAAGCGAGCTAGCACGTTCCTCACATATCCATTTATGTCCGAGGCTGCTCCATCCTTGGCATTGATAGTGTTCTTGATGAGGTTGTTTAGGATGTAATAGTAACTATGCAGCCCACTCCTTTTGCCATCAGCAGCCCTACTATCTCTCCACATGTATCTGATGTCATGGATCTCTGCTCTAGGCTCATCATGAATGTGAGTGTAAGTCCGATGCTCTTCCCCAAAACCTAGAATCCGACTGAAGGTGACAAAATCAACACGGTAGTGTCGACCATCCATCATCCAATGTATCTCATTAGTAGACTGATCATAGAAGTAGGTGGCATGGAACTATGCCAGTACCTCTTCATTCTAGTTATACTAGAAACCCATGATATCAGAGAGTTCAAAGTGGTCACAGACCTTGATCACCTTGTCAAACTCAGGCTCCTCCTTTTTCTGTATCACATCCTAGTCAATATACTGCATATTCCTTATCTTGGTCTTCCTCGCACCAAGGATAGCAGTGGCATAGAAGTTGGAATGAAACTCATTTCAAAACCTGTAGTCGATGCCCAAATCCTTGCGCACTGCATAGGGATTTATCTGTCTCGCCTCTTCGACCAACTTCCAACTCTTAGAATAGTCGATGACTGGATGCTGATGAGAGTCATCTGGTACTCTCATAAGCATCTCCCCATCAACCTCTCTGATGTAGGATCTATCAAACTCAATCAAGTGAAGGGGAGTGTTTGGACAGGCATCCGTGGTGCGGCCAGTCATCTCCAACCTTTCCTCATCTTCGATGTACTGCTCACGCCTCCCCCTGTCACCACGACCCCTCGAAGCTGCACCACTGCTAGCTGCTGCTGATCTTCCACGACCACGGCAAGGGGGGTCCTTGTCTCTTAACTCAACCATCTTCCTCTTTCCTCTACGGCCATCATCTTCATGCTCCAACTATGCATTGTAATGAAACTAGAAAAGAAATTGTATGAATGGGAGGCAGAAAAACACCTGTAGAATAGTCTTAATAAGAAAAAGGATTTAGATCATGAACTTGGGAGACCACTTGGGCAGTGCTGCTCAGGCAGTGCGGCACTGCTGCACCCTGAGAGTGGCACTACCGCACTTAGCATGTCCACGAGCTCATGACCTCCTTCTTCTTTCTTACCAAATCCATTCTTCAAATGTTTTCCCACATCACCACATGATCTCATAGCTCACAGTTCAAGATAAACACATGAGGTCATGCAATGAATGGGAGTAGCAGCAGCAATTTGAGTGTGAGAGAGCATGTGGTGAGCAAATCCAATCAATACATCGAGTCATCTTGTGGAAAGTCATAGCCAGGGGTAGATTCAAGCTGCAGGGTGCGGCACTGCCGCACCTGAGTGCGGCACTACCGCACGTGCTGTGCGCCCCCACACTAATAAATCAACATATTGATTCAATTTGTCCATCAAATCTCCCTCCGACTCGTTCATAATACCACTAAGAACATGAATCCATCACAAATAACCTCACATTGCATAGATCGAGTTGAATTAGGGTTATACCTTCTCAAACGAGGATTGGAGAGGGACGAAGAGCAACTACTCGGGCCAAGAGCAGCAGCAGTCACCAGCGGCGTTGGAAGATGGACGACAACCACCACGGCACTGCCGGAGACCGGCAACACGTGGCCAGGCGATGGCAACGCGCGGGCACGAGAGGAAGAGAAGGTGCGAGCGTCGGCGTCAGGTGAGAATGAGGGAGAGAGGGAGTTACCGCGGGCCTGGGTAAAGAGATAATGTAGATGGGCCCCATAGTAAAACTGTTGTGGGCCGAATCTTAATAGAGATTCAAAGGCGCACGCCTAGTAAAACCACTGTCGCATGCCTAGCCCGGCACTGCCGTAGAGAGGCACTGCCGCACGCAAGGTGCGGCACTGCCATACTCTCCAAAACAGTGGGAGTTAGCTACTATCTAAGACACTCACTCTACATAGGATATGGACACATATCACTTATATATCATGACCAGCAATAGATAAACAATACAGACCATGATCATGATACATAGGTTGCCTTTTCTAAACCACTTTGAAGCACAATATAAAATTTCACAACTCTTTTGCCTAAATACTAGTTGATCAATCAGAGGCATGCTAAATTTCAAACCACGTTACAATAATCAAGTATATTTAGCTCACTACGCAAAGCACAAAACCTTGACTCATCAAGAGGCATAGTGAAGATATCGGCTAGTTGCTTTTCGGTGCTCACATGGTGAATTTCGATATCTCCTTTGGCTTCGTGGTCTCTCAAGAATGATGTCAGATGTCTATGTGTTTAGTTCTTGAGTGGCTTACGGGATTGTTGGCTAACTTTATGGCACTTTTGTTGTCACATAAGAGTGGGATTTTTGTGAAGTGACATCCGAAATCTTGAAGGGTTTGCCTCATCCAAAGTAGTTGAGCACAACATGCACCAGCTGCAACATACTCGGCCTCGGCGGTGGAAAGGGTTACACAATTTTTCTTTTGAGAACTCCAAGACACTAGGGACTGTCCAAGGAATTGACATATCCCCAAAGTGCTTTTTTGATCTACTTTGCAACCGGCGTAATTGGAATCCGAATACCCAAGTAGATCAAACCTAAAGCCCTTAGGATAACACAAGCCAAGGTTAGGAGTGTGTACTAGATATCTCAAGATTCTCTTAACGGCCACTAAGTGACACTCTTTCGGGTTAGCTTGAAATCTAGCACACATGCACACACTAAGCATAATATTGGGCCTAGATGCGCACAAATAAAGTAGAGAGCCGATCATGGAGCGATATACCTTAGTATCCATGGCTTTCCCTTCATCATTGAGATCTAGATGTCCATTGGTTGGCATGGGAGTTTTGATAGGCTTGGCATTCACCATATCAAACTTCTTGAGCATATCATGGGTGTACTTCGTTTGGCTAATAAAATCTCTTGGTCATGATCCTACTAAATTCCTCACAAAAAGAATGATTAGTACTACCAAATATTATGCCATCAACATATATTTAGCACACAAATATATCTTTTCCAACTTTGTGAGTGAAAATGGTAGGATTAGCTTTGCCTATTTCAAAGCCTTGTTTAAGCAAGAATTCCTTAAGACATTCATACCATGCTCTTAGTGCTTACTCAAGCCCATAGAGCGCCTTTTGGAGTTTGTAGACATGATTGGGAAACTTGTAATCTTCAAAGCCTGGTGGTTGCTCAACATAGACAAGTTCTTGAATAGGGCCGTTGAGAAATGCACTCTTCACATCCATTTGATATAACTTGAAGTTGTGATGAGCGGCATAGGCTAGAAGTATTCGAATTGCTTCAAGTCTTACCCCCGGTGCATATGTTTCTTCAAAGTCCACTCTCATCTTGCTTGTTGCAACCTTGAGCAACCAACCTTGCCTTGTTCCTTGTCATAACTCCATTCTCATCTTGCTTGTTGCAGAAAACCCACTTGGTGCTAATGACATTGGTATTGGGTCATTCCACCAAAGTCCACACTTGGTTTCTTTTAAAATTGTTTAGCTCTTCTTGCATGGCCATCACCCAATCCGGGTCTCCAAATGCTTGTTCTATCTTAAGAGGCTCTAAAGAGGAAACAAACGAGTAAAATTGGCAAAAGTTTGCTAAATGTGAACGAGTTGTTGTAACACCCTCGGTGTTACACTGTAAAATCTTTTGCTAAAACATGTCATGAGCATCATGGTTATGTGTCAATGCATGTGATATAGTGTGTAAATCAATTTACATAACTTAAAACAACCAACGGAAATGCCTAACGAAAGGTTGGTTGTGATGCATGCAATTATCAAGTATGGATGTTCGCGAATTTTTATTGAACGAAAACACTACAGAATGTATATACGTAACTTTAGTAAAGTTAGAAGTATGAACTTTGTAGATGGCAATAAAATACCAGTGGTCGAGAAAGGAATTTACTAGCTAGCATACCTAATAGCTTAGAAATCGAAGTGACGCGAACCCGATCAAGATTTAGCCGATTTTGTAAGTCTGGAAAGTGGTTTGACAAAGCCATGTTTGATATTTTTTGTAGGAGAATTGGATTAAGTAGTGGTGTGCTTTCATGGCTTATTTTAGTAGCTTATTATGCCCTCTTAAGAAATGCATAGGTGGTTTGGCGATTAGATCGATGTTTTAGGGTTTTTTGAACGCTTTAAAAATCGTGCGCACAACGTTCCCGGCCGATTTCGGCATCCAGGTGCGTTCACCGTGCCTCGGCACTCGGCACCGCAACATCGGCCGCCCGACGCATGCGCACACGCACGCCACACGTGCACGCCGCGCTCGGTGGGCCCGATGCCCTGGTCGGTCCGCTGCTGCCTGGCCGCCTGCCTTGCCGTATCACTGCCACTGGCATCGCTGCTGGTGCCGTGGGGCCGCTCGCGTTCGCTCGGCTCTACTGGCCAGCTACCGTCATTGTTGCGCCGCTGCACGCACACCGCCTCGCACATGGGTGCCAACGGCGTCGGTCTCTCTGCTCTGTGGGCGTCGTGTCAGTACAGGATCGAGGCTGCTGCTGCTCGCACGTGCCCCTGTCCCCGCTTGGGTCAACAGTGCCCTATGGTGGTGCCGTAGAGCTCCTGCGCGTAGCACGTTAGGCCAAGCCGCTACTGGCCTCGCACTGCACCACACGTGGAGCTGTCGTTCCCTCGCCTTGTCCTCATTTGTTAAATGGCTTTGCGACGCGTCGTGCTGTCTCGTCCCTGCATTTCTCACGCGCACTGCTGCGGCCGCCTAGGACGACAGGCGGGACCGAGCTACGCCCGAGTCAAATTCAGAGCGCATGGTCAATGTCTGAGCAATTACTCGCGCCTAGCGCTGGTGTTGGAGCCCTACTACCGCCCAGTCACCTCCGGCCTTCAATTGAGCCAGGCCGAGCCTCAATTGGCCGTTTCCCCCGCCGTCGTTCCAATAAGGCCGAAACCGGCCGCGGCCGAGGACAGCTACCCGCCGCACCACCTCTCGCTAATTCACCTCCACCACGAGTTCCGCCTTGATCCCCTCCACCCCGTGCGCACCCCACTTTCACTGCCACTGCCTTCCCGGTGCCGCTAGCATGGTCGCGCCACCGCCGCCCATTGTGGAGCTTGCCGTGCGCGCGTGGCCGGACACACCCGGTCCGTCCCCGGCCAAACCTTCACCACAGCAGCCACTAGGGTACGCAAGTGGTGCTTTAGGGTTTGCTATCTCTCATAGCGGTGGCTTAGGATGGCCGGCGTGGTTGTGCCTCCATCGCGCGTGGCCGCGCGCCGTGGCCACCGTTGCCACAGGCTCCGCTACCCCTGTAACTTCAGTTAGGGTAGGCTCTAGGGTCATAGGTGCTATTCGGCTCGCTAGCTTGGTCGGAGCGGGTCTAGGTTGCCCGACGTGGCCTCCCTGTGCCAGCGTTGCCGCGCCGGTGTGCGCGCGGGAGCCCAAGGGTCTGGCAGTTGTGAAGATAGAATGTTCCGAGGGTTAGATTGCTTGAGTCCAGACTATAGGAACAGTGCTGTGGACTGTGGACTGATTTGGTATTAGCGCGAGGGCGTTTTCGCAATTGTGTCGGCGCGCGCGGGCCTCCTAGTCGTGGGCCGTTGCCACGCGTTTGGGCCACGCCGGTGGGTCACGCATGCGCACGCGCTGCGTGGGCATGGGCCGAGCCATGATGGGCCATGCGGGTGGATTTTGGTTTTTCCTTTTTCTAGGGAATTAGTAAAGGTTTATTCAAATTAGTTTTGAGCTGATCTGTGGAAAATTATAGTAAATTTTATAGGTGTCCAAAAATAGTTAAACAAAATTTGTTAGGTTTACAAAAATATTATCTATCTGTTGGTGTAGTTAGTTTACAATTATCTATGCTAATGATAGGTTCATTAATTCATTTAGGAAAGCTTAGTATTATTTAGCTTAATATTTGTAGGAATTTTTGTGCCAAATTGGTAATAGATTTAGCCATGAAATTTTTACAGTAGGTTCATTGTATTATTATGTGCTCACTATAATTTTTGTAGCCTTAGAATAGGTTGATAAATAGGATAGCTAGTACTCCTTGTTTTATCATGTATAGAGTAAATCGATATTAAGAGTAAGAATGCCTTTAGTTGCTAAGTTAATACATGAAATGTTTAATACCTATTTAGTGGAAATGATAGGCGACTTAGCGTCTTAGTTGGTAGAGCTAGATTAGTAGCTTGATAGATGTATTTTATTTTAAGAGTTGCGGTTGCCGTATTACTAAGTGTTGCATCATCATTTCATGCATGTAGATAACGAGTTGGTAGAGTTCGTGCATGCGGGCGAACAGAAGTACGAGAAGATCATTGAAGAGTACAAGGAGGATATTCTCATGCAGGAGGGAGCCCCGGAGCCTTCAGTTGCTGACTTTGTTGACACCCCGCCTGCCCAAGGCAAGCCCCGGTGCATAACCCTTATTTTGAATGATCACTGAATATATATATATATGATGTGCATTTACGTTACATGTATTTTATGGAAACTACGTGCATAGATATACCTTCCTATGAGTCCTACTAGTATAGGTCGAGTAGCTACTATGCTCAAGGTTTCGGTAGCGTGAGTAACCTGTCGTTACTCACAATAGGTGATTATTAAGATCACTCATGGTAAAATGGTGGAAAAGAAAAATGGAGACCGGGCAGGGATATGGTTTGGGTATTGGTGGGTGTAAGAGATTGTGTCCTGCGGCCAACGGGGCATAGCTTGGTTACACTTTTTCTCTGTCTGTGTCGGTTAAGGACCGGCCGTTGTATTGGACTCTAGGCAAGTCACAGACTTATTATCCCGAGCACGTACTTGTGTATGGGCGCAGGGAAGGCATGTTGCTCTCTTGTTGTGGGTTCTAGCTATTTCTGGACCGACTGATTGGAGGTGAGGATGGTGGAGGTATAAGCACCACACCGAGTCCAGGATTCAGGAGCCGGGGCTTGGAGTCCAAGTTTGGATGGGGACTTGGACCTTATGACAGGAGAGTGGCGGGTTGGTCCTGCTTGTGACTGGGGTACAAGCGGGGCGTGTGTTTCAGGGTACCCAACTGGGCACATTGATTCGCGAATCTCTGGGTGATCCGGTATGGCTTGTCTACACTCTAGCACCATGGTAAGAACTGAAAGAGGAAATGTGGTAAAATGGAACTGTTTGCTCAACTCTTGCTTGAAAGTAGAACAGGTGCTTACATAGAATGGTTAGATAATGAACTAATCATGAATGCTAATAATTATCATACATAAGGATGCACGATTAGTATTGCTTTCTACAAAAAGAAACCCAGCAAACCATGAAGCTTATCATATTCATTGGAGTCAGAAAATTATTCCCACTTGTCGGAAAAGTCTTGCGAGTACATTATGTACTCAGAGTTTATTTACCCCTGTTGCAGGTACTGCTTGAGGAGTAGCCGTTGTGTGAAGGATTCTTCTGGTGGGCATAAACGGATCCTTGTATATTATCGATAGATGTTTCTTTTCATTTCGCTGTTAAATTTCCGCACTTTGAATTTGGTACTGTAATAATATATTTCTAAGAACTCTGGATGTATGAAATAGACTAAGTAATGTAAAATCGTTCTCATTATTGGATCCTGAAGGAAAAAGGTGGATTATTTGGGCTCTCCCTTAGGGTGTGCTCGATGGAATCCGCCCGATGTAGCTCGCTCTCGGGGTGCTTAGTGTCTAGTGGAAGACAAACGCCTCCGTAAGTGCGTTATTTCGGACGGTTCTACCACAGTTGTTACCCCCTTTCGAAGACTCCCAAGGATATTATCAATGGGATGATCCCATTGAATTGTTTGTCTTAGCCTTGGATGTTCAATGGCCTCTTGTTCATCTTCTGGATCTTCATCATCATCTTGCTCAAATATGGGTTGTAGGTTTTGTCCTCGAGCTAGAGTCGAATCAGCTGCTGCTGACTGTGTCGGTGCAGCACTACCGCCCTCAAGTGCGGCACTGCCGCGCTCTGGAGTTGCAGCAAATGCTTGCTGCAGTGTAGCATCAGGTACGTCAGCGGAAATAGGTGCAGCAGCAACATGAGGAACCTCCACTTCAGTGACTTCTTTTTCTTTTGGTCTAATATCACCAATAGTCAATTGTTTGATTGCTTCATATGGTGGGTCCTCTTTTCCTACAATACTTGAATCAACTTGCTCCACTTGAGAGTTATTAGATTCATCAAATATCACGTCTACCGCAATCTCAACTCTCCCGGAGGTTTTGTTGAAGACACGATAGGCATGCTCATTTGATCCATAACCAAGAAGAAAACCTTCATCAACTTTAGGTGCAAACTTAGAGATTTTGGGTTTCTTGTTAAGTATGAAATACTTACACCCAAACACTCTAAAGTAAGACACCTTAGGCTTGTTAACGGTTAGAAGTTCATATGAAGTTTTCTTCAACTTCTTGTGTAGGTAGAGGCGGTTGATGGCATGGCAAGCGGTGTTGACGGTGTCACACCAAAAGATGTACAACGTCTCATACTCATCTAGCATTATCCTTGCCATGTCAATAAGTGTACGGTTCTTCCTCTCTACTACACCATTTTGTTGAGGGGTGTATGGAGTTAAAAACTCATGCTTGATGCCTTCTTCATCAAGAAATTCCTCAACTAGAGTATTCTTGAATTCAGTTCCATTGTCGCTTCTCACTTTCTTGATGGGAAGACCGAACTCCTTTTGAGCTCTTCTAACCAATATCTTCATCTTCTCTTGAACTTGGCACTTGTCATGCAAGAAAAATACTCAAGTCAAATAGGAATAGTCATTAACAATAACATGACCATATTTGTTCCCCCTGATACTTAGGTAGGCGACCGGTCCAAAAAGATCCATATGTATTAGCTCCAATGGTTGCTTGGTGGTCATGATGCTCTTTGGTGGGTGAGGTGCTCCAATTTGCTTTCCGGCTTGACAAGCGCTATAAATCCTATCTTTCTCAAAGTGAACACTACAAATCCTATCTTTCTCAAAGTGAATATTTGTTATTCCAAGAATATGTTCATCTTTTAAAAGTTTGGCCAAGTTCCTCATCCCAACATGGGCTAGTCTGTGATGCCAAAGCCAACCCATGCTAGATTTTCCACTAAACAAGTCTCAAGCTTAGCTTTACTTTTGTTGAAATCAACTAAGTAAAGCTTGTTCTTTAATTGACCCATATAGACAATAGAGGAATCCTCCCTTCTAAAGACTTCCACAACCTTATCTGAAAAGAGACAATTATAGCCCATCTCACACAATTAAGAAATGAACAATAAATTGTAACTCAATGAATCAACATATAATACATTTGTAATTGAATGCTCAAAGGTTATAACAACTTTACCGAGACCAATCACATTCCCTTTTGAATTGTCTCCAAGGACAATATTTTCATTTGAGTGCGTCATCAGGGAATATGATGAGAACATACTCCTTTCTCCGGTCATATGATTTGTACATCCGCTATCAAGCACCCAACTTGATCCACCGGAGGAGTATGCCTACAAAACAAGTTTAGTTGCTAGATTTAGGTCCCCAATTTGACTTGAGGCCTTGCATGTTAGTCATAAGAATCTTAGGAACCCAAATAGAAGTATTCCTATATATGTTGGTTTCCTTTCCAACATATTTTGCAACCACTTTCCCATTGCTGTTGTTCCTCAAAACAAAGCATGATGTCAAGCTTTGTTGAGGTATATAGGTCCTCAGTTGATAGGCATACTTATTTTTGGTGGCCCACACTGATTCCTTAGGCTTCTAGAAAATCTGTTTCTCCCGGTACACTTTCTTCTTGGGCTTAGTTTGATCAGGAACAGAATTGGTAGCCTTTCCATTTTTGCGGGGTGCGGCGCTGCCGCTCGGGGATGCTGCATTGCCGCGGTCTGTGTAGGCTGATCTGTACTAATTTTTCCCTTCCTTTCAAACTGCACACACTCATAGCCATTCACTATCCTTCTTCCATTTGTCTTGGCTTCTTTTGTGTGTCCAAGCCCATGCTTGATTGAAGGATGTCTTCCTTGCTTGAATTGTGGCCCTTTTGATTCATCATTCTTCTTGTCATTGGATTAGGTCTTACATATCCACCCTTTTCCAATGATTTCATTGAGCCTAGCAATTTCCTTTCTCATAGCCTCCATGTTTGCAAGGTTAGTGGAATAGGCATTTAAATCAAGATTAAAACATTTTCCATAACCTTGACTACTGGAGGGAGTAGAGGTTTTCTTTGCCTTAGGGAGATATAAGTTGATATCCCAAAGAATGCCATATTGCATCTCAAGTTCTTTGTGCTTTTCATCCAAGTCACAATATTTTTTCTTGAGAGCTTTATTTGCTTTCTTTGTAATAGCATGGTCATCTTGCTCTTTGGCCAAAGCCTTGCGCAAGGATTCCACCTCACTTCTCTCTAATGCAAGAGCTTCTTTGCTAGCAATTTAGAGATCCTCTTGTTGGATAAGAGTCTCTTCTCTAGACTCTAGCTCGTCTTGGACACTTTCTAAATCCTCCATTAGCTTAGTGATGAATAATTTGGTCTTTCCATCCAAATTTTTACTTATCATGTTTATTTATTCATCACTAGATTCATTATCACTAGAGCTATCACTAATATCACTACTAGAGATATCACTAGGAGGTGGAGGAGATTTGGCCTTCGATTTGGATTTTACCTTCTCACCCTTTGCCATGAGACAAATGTGAGAGGAGTAGTAGTCATTATCAGACATGTCGTTGAAGAGCCTTGGTGTAGGGGATGACTTATAAATAACAATAGTTGCAACCTTCTCATCCTCTTCACTTGTGCTCTCTTTAGTTGAGTCCCATTCATGCCCAATGTGAGCCTCTCTCATGTACTTCATGCTCTTTTTACGGTCAGTCTTCTCCTCTTTCTTGTCCTTCTTGTATTTGTTGTCCTTGATCTCATATGGACACTTGGCAATGAAGTGATCGGTGCTTCCACAATTGTAGCATGTCCTCTTTTTCTTGTTTGGAAAGCTTCTCTTCACTACCTTGTAGCATTGCTTCTTTAGCCCCTTGTGATATCTCTTCATAAAGAGAGCAACATCATCAACTTTCTCATATTGATCATCATCATTTTCACTTTCACTTAAAGATGATGTGGTCTCTACTCTTTCTTGAACTTGCTGGCTTGCTTTGGGCTTGCTAGTTGAAGCTTGTTGGTTGATCTTGGACTTACTCGTAGAGCCTTGCTTGCTTGATTTTTTGGCCTTGAGAGCTACATCTTTGATCTTGATGCCCTCTAACTTTGCTTGCAATTCTCCAAGTTTCTTCCTCTCATTTGCTTCTTATCTTTGCATGTCAAAGGTCAAGATCCTCCCAAGTACATCATTTGGTGTGAAGTACTCAAACTTCTTCTTGTCTCTAATTAGAGTGACTACGGTCTTATTTCTAGGTGAATAAGCTTCCAACATAATTTTGACAACTTTGTGATCATCTACCTCATCACAACCATAGCCTCTAAGCTTGCCTACCATCATCATCAACCTATCAAACATCTCTTATGACCCCTCTCCATCCAAGATTATAAACCGATTGAGCTTTGACATCAACAAGTTGCCTTTCTTATTTTGTCAACCCCTTCATATGCTAGATGCAAAGTGTCACATATTTGCTTGGCAACATCAACTCCAATCACTCTATTGTACTCATCACCATCCAAGGCACAAAGCAACACACTTGTGGCTTGACCATTGAGGTGAATGATTCTCATCTCTTCTAGTGTTGGGTTCTTGGGATCAACTGATGGCTCAAATCCATTGCAAACAATCTCTCAAATGCCGGGGTGAAGACCTATAAGATAAGCTCTCATCAAGTGCTTCCACTTGGCAAAGTTAGTCCCATTGAAATGAGGTAACTTGCTCGTGGGCACATTGATGAAAGACCTCCGATCATGGTTAGTCATAGGAATAGAAGAGTAGTTAAAGAATACGGCGGCATATTTGTTATTGTTGGCCTTGCCCTTTCGTTTCTTCTCCTTCTTGTTTTCCTCCATCTTGGTATGACTCATCATCATCTCCATCTTCAGAACTACTTGATATGCTTGATGATGCACTTGTTGCCTTCTCTTCTTCTTCCTAGCTTCTCTTCTTTTTCTTCTTGCTTCTCTCTTAAGCCTTCTTTCTTCTTTCCTTTGCTTCTTCTCCTCTAACCGCTCATCCTCCTTCTCTCTTGCTTGTCTTTTTAGCTTTCTTGCCTCCTTCCTTCTTCTCTCACTATCATCGAGAGCTCTTTCGGCATCGGTAGCTTCAAGATGTGGTAGTGTGGTGTTCCTCACTGTCGACGCGCTCAACTCGTTGTTGTCCGTGTCGACATCCACGCGCTTCACGCTACTAGTTCCTCCTCTGGCCTTCATACATCACGCGGTGAAGCGTATATGAGGTAACCTGCTCTGATACCACTTATAGGATCTATGGTTGGCCTAGAGGGGGGTGAATAGGCCTGTCAAAACAAACACTTAAATTTTTATCAAATTCACCTTGCGGCACTGCCGGACTGTGGCACTGTCGGGACAGAACAACGACACTGCCGCACCTGCAGACAACTTCGAGTCAGAGTTCAAAATCCGTGAACGAAAACTTAGATCGGAGAAATTTCCTAGCTTACTGTAGGTATGACAAACACAGATCAAGAGCTAGAAGTAGTAGGAACACCACACACAAGTAGATCGACTAGAAACTCTAGAAATCACCTCAACCACAATATATCATGCAAGTAATGTAAATCAAGCATAAATGACACAATGATTTATCCTATGGTTCGGCTCACCACCAAGGCTTGCCTACCTCCATATTGTTGAGGTTAGCCACTAAGGCTTAGGGCTTTCCAACCCTTCCTCGTTCTTAAGTCAAAAAACTTAACTCTTGAGATGAGAGGTGAGTTTACTAGCTTCAAGAAATGGTTACAAACCTTCCGAGGCTGTCACACAAGTTGACATACTCCACCGGCGACGCTCTAGCCGGCTAGGAGCCAAGCTCCAAGAGTAACAAACACAACCGCCGAGCAAAATATGAACCAAGTGCTCTTTAGAGTTGAGGAATCAATGGAGCTGCTCTCTAATCGAGTTTTGGACCCTTTTCCCTCAAGGATTGATGGGGAAATCAATGAATTTGGTTGGGGGCTTGAAGTCAACAATGGAGGGAGAGAGAGAGAGCTCATTTTCTGTCTTGGACGAGCTGGAAAGAGCAGGAGCCAGAAGAGAGACGGGGAGGAAGAGGATGGGTATAAATACCCCCTCAGCCCCAACGGTCACTTAAGTCCCGGTAGTGCCGTGGCTTAAGTGCGGCAGTGCCGCACCACGCAAGACAGCAAGAGTAAGAGTGAAGTGTAGACTGTCTTAGCTGTGAATCTGATGATGCATATGTATGTTTGAGCACTTGGTAACATATATTAGCTTAAGCATTGTGTTCTCCTTTATAGTACGGCTCTTCCTATACTCAAATTCAAAATATAAAATAATTTAAACCTCCTCTGAGTTTGAAGCCATCTACATTTGTAATTGGGGGCTCCTCTGTTTCGTGTAGCATCCTCGAACATGAATTCCCTGCTTGTCCTCTCGATAAATCTCATTAGTTCTCTAATTGCGTGGTCATTATCACCAAAACTCATAATTAGGGCTCGATTGCACTTTGAAAGGTCGAGATGGCGACTAGAGGGGGGGTGAATAGTCATTTTTAAAACTTAATCGCGTCGGCTAATCGAAACAAGTGCGAAATTAAAACTATCGGTCTAGCCAAGACTACACCCCTCTATCTATGTTCTTTAGCACCTTTCAAATATACTAATTAAGCAATTAAGGTGCCGGGCTAGCTAGAGCTCACCTAAGCAATTCTAGGAGCAAGGTCACACAAACATATGCCACTAGTACTTTAAGCGACAAGGGAGCTCCTACACATGCTAGTAAGCAAAAGCACAAAGCCACCTAAGCTTACTAGCAATGCTCAATAATAAGGCAACCAATGCCAAATTAGAGAGTGCAAATACTTAGCTACACAAACTAAGCAATGTGACTAACAAGATTACTCAAACTAAATTAGCCACGCAAGGGAGCTACTTCTATGCTACACAAGCAAGAAGGTAACTAATATGCTACACAAGCAAACTAATTACAAGAGCAACTACACAACCTTAATATATATGAAAGTAAATGCAAGCTTGTGTAATGGAGAAGCAAACCAACGGGAAGAACAAGGTTGACACGATGATTTTTCTCCCGAGGTTCACGTGTTTGCCAACACGCTAGTCCCCGTTGTGTCGACCGCTCACTTGGTGGTTTGGTAGCTAATTAGCATCACCCGCTAAGCCCGCACGTCGGGTGCCGCAAGAACCTACCCCTTGAGTGAGGGTAGCTCAATGACACGCTTTACTAAAGTTGCTCTTCGCGGCTCCCGCGGGGCGAGCACAATGTCCCTCACAAAGCTCTTCTCCGAAGCCCCGCACAAGCTTCTTGCGGGCTTCGACGGAGACCACCACCAAACCGTCTAGGAGGTGGCAACCTCCAAGAGTAACAAGCACCACCGACTTGTAACTCGATCACCTAGTGCCACTCGATGCAACCTCACGATGCAATCGCACTAGAATCGCTCACTCAGACAATCGAATGATCACTATCAAGTATATGTGTGATGGAGGGCTCCCAAGCACTCACAAGCATGGACACTAAGTCCCCTCAGGTGCTCAGCCCTCGCCATGGCCGAGGGCCACTTCTATTTATAGCCCCAAGGGCTAAACTAGCAGTTACCCCTTCACTGGGCAAATGTCGGGACGACCGGACGCTCTGGTCCGATCGACCGGACGCTGGACCACAGCGTCCGGTCGTGCGATGCACGCCACGTGTCCCCTCCTTCAAACGCTGTTCACTAGATCTCAATGGTCATCTATCGACCGGACGCTCCAGCATGAACTGACCAGACGCAGCAACCCCAGCGTCCGGTCGTTTCCAGTAAGGTACCGGACAAGACCGGACGCATCCGGTCGGATGCGATCGGATGCAGCACCAGCGTCCGGTCACTCTTAGCTTTTCTGCTCTGCCTGCATCACCATACGTCAGCTCTGACCGGATGCAGGACCCCAGCGTCCGGTCACTACGTGACCAGCGTCCGGTCCACTCTGTGAGACCCTGTCTTTTCTGTCTAGGGCGCTGGTGGAGTTTCTCCTTTCGCCTCCATTTCTTCACCGAGTTGATCCACATCAACTCCAACTTTATCTCCTTTGTAAATGTGCCAACCCCACCAAGTGTACACCACCATGTGTAAGTGTGTTAGCATTTTCACAATCATTTTCCAAAGGATTAGCCACTCAACTTGCCACGCCACTCGATCCTAGCAATGATGCAAAGTTAGATCACTCGAGTGGTACTAGATGACCGATATGCAAACAAGTTTGCCCCTCTTGATAGTACGGCCATCTATCCTAAACTCGGTCATAAACTTCTCTACACACCTATGACCAGTGAAATTAAATGCCCTAGGTTATACCTTTGCCTTGCACATTCCATTCCATCTCCTCCAACGTCGATGCAACACATGCACCAACACGATCAACAATGATATGATCCACTTCATATCATCACGTGATCATATTGGTTCATCGATCTTGACTTCACTTGCTCTTCACCGTTGCCATCGTCCATTGACGCCAAATCTTGCTTAAGCTTCACTGCCACGCGGTCCATCACTCCAAAGCCTCCGACTTGCCCTTCACGCTTGCAACCGGTCCATCAAGCCAAGTCTTGTCTTGATCTTCTCCACCTTGATCACATGACTCAATGTCACGTCTCATTTACAATAAGCTCCTTCATCATCACATATGTGAGCTTTGCAACATCTCCAAGCCATCGTCACCTTCATGGCATATGTTGCTCACACACATGTACCTGTGGACTAATCACCTGTGTATCTCACATAAACACAATTAGTCGACCTAGGTTGTCATTCAATTACCAAAACCAAACAATGACCTTTCACACTTTCAATATACGATTATATAAAATTAATTGTTAATGTATCTATATCTATATCTATACCTAATATTGAAGAGGCAAAATTTCTCTCCACCTATTTTTTTCGTCCGGCCCTCCCTTAACTAATTTCGTTAATATAGAAATCGCATATAGCCTTTCTCTTTATATAATAATGTAGGACTACTTAAGGTAGTCTGGATTGATAGAAATCTTAATCCAATTAAATCTCTCCGATTCTGAGTAATTTGAATAGGAATTCTAATCTAATCCAAATAGAAAAAAAAACAAAAACAAGATTGAACTGTACTAGCACATGGATAGTATGGAAATTAAGGTTAGGATATATTTACAACAAGTAAATAAATTTGGGCTTAATAAGATGAACTACATATTTTTATGGATCGTCATAGTAAGTCACATAACTCGATATTTAGCTGTACCAACAATTGGATAGTATGAAAATTCAGGTTATGAAATATTTTTTAGTAAATATTAGTGTTTTTGTTATCATTTGCTCTCTCCCATACTTTTATGAGTTAGAGTACTGTGTTAAGACATGGTGAGGGATTCGATTACAAGACAAATTGAAATTGATGACCCGATCATTGGATAAAACTCCAAACGTTCTTTACCTATATGAATTCGAGTAGAGCGTGTCCAGACATGTTATAGAGTTTGATTCCAAGATGAATGAGAACGCATGACGTGATTGTTGAACAAATCTTGTGAACTTCATGTCGTCGAAGTGATTGGACTATAAACTATATGTCCCGTAGCAACGCACAGATATTTTTACTAGTACAAAATAAAAAGTCAAATGAAAAAAGTAGAAAATAAAAAATAAAAGGAGAATAAAAAGGCAGTTTTGCTCATTTGGAAACGAGCAGACGCCCACCAAACTGGATCTATGATTTGACACCCAACTAATTAACATCTTAAGTATATGAGGTGAAATGGAATTTGGTTTTCTTCCAAAAAAATATTTGGTGGATTTTTTACATGCATATATGTATATATATTTTTCTAGCATATTTGATTTTTATATATACATACATAAATATTTATATTTGTGTTATTATATAAAACCGTTTAGGCCATTTACCTTTGTTTAAGCACTATGTAAATGGTATAAATGCTAAATAAAGTGTGACCGACTGTTTACTGTTTAACGTTTAACGTTTAGAATAACACATGATCTAACCATTGAAGATCTCAAATATTATAGGAAGGAGTATCACCTAATTACTGTAAGTAAAGGTTCCGTCGACGGACATAGGGCCTATTTATAGCTTATAAGTTGCTTATGGCCCAAACAAGTTGAAATTCACAGCTAAATGTCACGCTTTTCATAAGCTTATTTTGGCCACATTTATTCCCATGGCTTACATTTATATTAAAAAATAGAAGCTGGATCAGACCAGCTTATTTTAACCGTTGTTTTTACTCTATTTATGTAGCTTATCTAGAAAGCGCTTCTCAGATAAGCTGTTCACAGTAGCCTCCAAGCATCAGTAGCGGAAACAAAAAATTGAATACTTCACTTTTCAAAAAGAAAAATTGCGTACTTCAATACAACCTCCGCTACTGCGCTACAAAAGTACGAATCCAGTCGGAACTCGACAGCACACAGCTCAGTACATTCACATGTACTACTACCTCTCACTCTCAGTATCTCCCCAAGACGCTGCCAGTGCCACCTCTGACCACGCACCAATCCCCAGCGGCGCGACACTGCATATGAAGTGTTCTTCACCGAGACCGTCGAATGCACAATGGATCAAACCGAAGTATTAAAACCACACGACCAGAAGTTGCTCGACATATCGATGCGATGCGGAGGCCGGAGGGTTCACCACTGGTACTTGGCCTTCACTAGGACGTCCTCGTAGAGCTCAGCCGCGTGGTCCCAGCTGAGGTCCTGCGCCATGCCGCGCGCCTGAATACTCCTCCAGCTCTCCCCGTAGTTCCGGTACGTGTCGAGGCAGTGCCTGAGCGCCTCGATCAGCTTGTTGGCCTCGGCACGGTCGAAAGTCCACCCCAGCCCGGCGTCGCCGAACGGGTCGAACGGGGCCACGGTGTCCCTGAGCCCGCCCACGGCGTGAACCACGGGGACGGTGCCGTACGCCATCGCGTAGAGCTGGTTCAGCCCGCAGGGCTCGAACCGGGAGGGCATCACCAGCACGTCGGCGCCCGCGGTGATGCGGTGCGCCATGGGCACCGAGAACCCGACCCACCCGCGCACCTTGTTGGGATGCTCCCGCTCGAAGTGCTGCAGCATCCGCTCCAGGTCGGCGCGCCCGGTGCCCAGCATCACCAGCTGCACGTCCTGCCCCGCGATCCACGGCATCGCGTCCCCGATGATGTCCACGCCCTTCTGTCCGTCCAGGCGCCCGATGAAGCCGAGCAGCGGCACGTCGTCGCGCACTTCCAGGCCCAGCTCCCGCTGCAGCGCCGCCTTGCACTGCCGCTTTCCAGCGTCCAGTGTCTGGAGGGAGTAGTTGGTGTAGCCGTCCGACCGCAGGTGCACGTCCACCTTGGGGTTCCACTCCTGGTGGTCGATGCCGTTCACGATGCCATTGATCTTCCAGTCGTTGGAACGGATGATGTCGTGGAGGCCCCAGCCGCCTTCCACTGTCTTCAGCTCCCACAGGTAGCCGCGGCTGACCGTGATCACCCGGTCTGCCATCTTCAGACCCGCGGCAAAGATGTTGGCATGCTCACCACCGACGGGATCGTACAGCTCGAAATGTTGGAGGTAGTGCTCAGGCAAGTCCATGTACGGGAATTCAGCTACAGGACCACGACCCTGCAAACAAGAGGGAAGCCGTTAGGACGCAGGACAGTGAATTCTGGATCAATGTTGGACTGCAAATCTGAAAGAAACAATTGACCAACAGAGCAATGTGCCACGATCAGAATTAAACCATCTTAATTTCTATAGAAAAAAAAAAAGCAGTGGCACAGCAGATTCATGATTAGGAGAAGGAAACAACCTGGTGAGCGATGTTATGTATGACAAGAATGGAGCGAGTGTACTGCATTAACCCATGGTCTCTGTAATATGCCTTCAGATAAACAGGCAGGAGTGCAGTGTGCCAATCATTGGCAATGAACACCAAATTTCCATCTCCGTAGCACACACCGCCACATGGAACGTGCCAAGGAACCTGCAGGTTATGGAGTAGTCACATATATAACAGAACAATATTCAGGTACAGAATATAGAAGAACATGCCAATTGAAGAACAACAGTAACATGAGTAGGGAGAAATCAAGATAATAAAATATCCGCTAGTGCAAAAGTTGATCCCAGCAGCCCAATCATAGAACGTTTGGTTATATTTGGATTTACTTATGCCACACTTTGCATGAAACAACCAACATGTCTGAAACCCACAAAATTAAGATATTTTCAAATTGGTTCACAGTCAGGGGGATACCTCAACAGCAACCTTGCAGAACAAAATCATGCGCTTCAAAATTTCCTGAAATAAAATGGGAATTCTTATCTCAATCAATAGGCTATGGCTTTGGTTAGATTAGAAGTGCAGTGAAAGTGAATTGTGAAAAATCAATTGAAAGATAGAAGCTTCACCTGTCTACTTCCCCCATATATGTCATCTTGATGGTGCCGGAAAAGAGGTGCATCAATGAACACAAAATCGACTCCATCGATAAATGCATGGAAATAGTTCACTTCTAAGTCCTGCAAGTCAAAACAAAAGCTTTTTTTTTTTTTGAAACCAAAAAACAAAAGCTAATAATCGTTTGAAAATAAACAAAAGCCAAAATTGACTCCATTAGAAAGTGCATACTAGCCTGCAAAGAACTTTTGTCAAAATCATGGAAATCTAATGATGTAATAGGACAAGATGCTTATCTGGATTCAGGATGTTTTGCTTTATTTTGACTCTGGAATCCCCAGCTAAACAGTTGTACCAAGTTCTTTTGCTTTCTTAAAAGCAGTTCCAAAAAGAAAAGGCAATGTATGCTAAAAAAAGGCAATTAAATTGAATATATTGCAAGTTTAGGCCTTGGCCTTTCCTATGTCAAGTTCCCTTTTATCTAGAGGTTTACACATACCTGTCCTGCAGCTTTGTAGTATTTCCGGATTCCCATATCGAAGGCTTCCACATAGTCCCCATACCTTGGTACCACAACCTAAGGATTGAAACAAGCATGCCTCATAGTGTTAGATCAAACCATCTAAGATACTCATCAGGATACCTGATTCAAAATTCGCAATATGTGGCTGTGATGTTTTATAGTTAGCTATGTAACACAAATGCTACCTCAAGCAATGTTTTCTGACAAGACATCTAATCGTGCTAAACTTTTGTACGATCAGGGTTTCAGATGATTATTATCTAAGGATAGGAATGACACTGTCAGATCTTGTTTTTTACGTGGATTCAACACCTTGCATCTCATGAGATCCAAGTATCCAACTATGAGCCACTCAAGTTGTCAACTTATAGATTCACCATATATGTAAGATGATGAAAAAACATGAAACCAAAAGAAAACAGAAGGGAAAGTGTACTACCATAACACGATGTCCTCTTCTTGCTAAAGCCTTGGGTAAAGCTCCCACAACATCTCCAAGGCCACCTAAAAATATTCAATAACTGCTCACACCAGTAACTCAGGGAAACTGAAATGAAAAGCACTTCTGAAAGAATCCACAAAGAGTCCTTGCCTGTTTTGCACCATGGAGAACATTCAGCAGCCACCATGATCACGTTCATGACATTCTCCCCGGCCAAAGGCCCAGAATCATTGTTCTCGTAGTGTTCAAAAGAACCAGCACCATCTGCAGCAACCCTGGAATCATCCTTCGCTTCCACAGGCTCGTCAAAACCGATGTATTTCTTGAAATCCCAAGTGACCTCCTGTACTACTGCCTCAGCTGGAGGAGGTGCAGCAACTCCATTTGAATCCCCGTCAACATGTGCAGGTTTCTTTTCAGCAAGTTCAACATTACCATCGGTGTCGTCAAGATTGGGAATGGAAGCCGGCCGCACGGAGTTTGCCCCAGGCGATTCATGCAGAAGCGGCTTCGGGACTGGGAGGACAGTCTCCGGCACTATGTCCCCAGAGGGAAGGATCACCCTGTAGCCCGGGGCTGGGAACTTGACTATGCTCGTCGGCGGCGCGGCGACGATGGACTTGATCTCAACGGCCGCCAACGCGGCGTTCTGGATGGACGCGGCGCCGCTCCTGCTGGCCGTGTTTCCCGTCCCGGAGCCGTAACGGCCGACCGGCTGAAGAGGATCCCTCCGTTTGGAGACCTGCGCATGAATGCAACGCACGTCGGTTTCCGAAAACAAACAGTGATCCAAATCGAGGGGGTATAGATAGTAGAAGATAGGCGTCGACCAACTAACCGCCTTGCGCCGAGCGCGGGGCAACCTGCTGGCGGCGTCGCCACTACTCCTCTCCGGCGGCGCGTCCTTGCCCCCGGCCTCAGCCTCAGCGCGCACCAGCGCCGCGTGCCGGGGGGCGCGCGGCGGCGGCGGCGGCGGCGCCCGCCAGAACGTGAAATTCGGACCGGCGCCGGTGTGGAACGGCGGGGAGCCTGCAGAGGTCCGCCTGCGGCCCCCGGGGCAGGCGGAGGCGAGCGCGAGGAAGAAGCTGGAGGAAGCGGACGACACGGCCGCCGACGACATGGCTGCGGCGGGATCGGTGGTCGATCGATCGGGGCGGAAGCTCGTCCAACGGGGTCGCGCCGCCGGTGCCGCACGGGAGCGCAACGCACGCGGTGGGCAGGTGGGCAGCGGTAGAGTGGCGACTGGCGAGTGAGGAGGGTAGAGTGGCGACTGGTAGAGTGGGGACTGTGTGAGTTTGTTCTTTGTTGTGTACCTGGCGAGTGTGGCCAAGCGGATCACGGCGGGGACGGCGTGACGGAGCCCAGGCCTCGCTCGCGCGAACGGCCTCGCGTCGTTTGCTCGCGCTTGGAAAGAAGCGGCCGGCGCACGAGCAGGAGCCAGCCGTTTCCTCCCCGGCTACGGCGGCCCAGCCAGAGGCCGTGCTTTGCCTATGACACGCGGGCCCGGAGTTTTACTGGTCCCACCCGTCGGTGGCACGAGTGGAGCAGAGGGGTTGGCTACTTCGAAAGGGGCGCACGATGAGCGGAAAACGTCGTGCTCCGGGGGATTCGATCGATCCTCTTGTACTGATCTTCTCGAACCTTGGTACTGGCAGCGGGGCCCACTTTGTAGAAGAGCAATAGAGTGGCGAAAAAGACAAGCCTACGCGCGGCTACACGCCTACAGCCGACGGCGGAGGGTGGTGCCGTGGATCCGTGATGTGAAATTTTTGCATTTTGGTCCCTTTTAAAAATATTTTTTACAAAAAACCTATGTCAAAATATTTGTTGAAAATAGATTATTTTTAGGCGTCTTAGAACATGACGCCAAGGTACGAGGGTCGGCGTCGACTGACACGACGCCGAGGTCTTGTCACGTCACGGACGACCCCGGTCGACGGCGACACGGTGGCGCATGGGGTCCGACACGTCGGCGTTGTGTCAGCCAACGCCACAGGCCCAACATCGGCGAGGTGGGACTGCACGTCGAGCTATTGGCACCATCCGGCGCGCGGCCCAGACGGTCCAACAACGCTTCGTGGCCCAATAGCTCGACGCGGGGTCACTTAACGCCGAGCCACCAGACTCGGAGCGGCCCGACTCAACGCCGAGGTCTGGACTCTTGAAGCCGCGTCGCGGCCCCCTTCTTCTTCCTCCCTCCATTTTGAAAGCGCGGCTCTCTGTTCGTCTCTCCCCACGGGCCCCACGAAACCCTAACCCCCAAATGCGACCCTAGGTGTCCGGATCTCGTCTCCCGAAGCTTTCTCGAGGTAATGGTTCCTTCCCTCCTCCAATCTATCCGCGTAGATGTGCTTGCATTGTCTCTAATCATGTTGAATCATGGGTGTATGGTGTTTTGATATATGTGTATTTGTATTTGCAAAATGTATGGCTTAGGTTGATTGAGTGCATTATTGTTTAACTGTTTTATGTGCTGAACATGTTAGGTTAGTTTGGTTTCTAGTTATTTTGGTCATTAGGGTTCTTTGTTTATTATAGGTGTCATTAGGGTTAGTTATTTATTGGTTATTAGGGTTAGTAAATATTTTAGTTATTTGTTGGTCATTAGATTTTAATTTTTTATGACTAGAAATGATTATGTTGTTGGGGTTGAAAAAGATGAAATGATATATTTTAGTTTCTACTTATTGGATTGAAACTCGCATGATATATTGATATGTGACACTACTTGTTGTGTGATGGCTGTAGATGGATAAATTAGTGAGGTTGCATCATGAAGGCCGTATTGTTAGGACAAGAGATGATAGTTTGGAATTTCTGGACATGTGTGAGGAGTTGTTGATTTTTTCTGAAACACCATCTTTGACCCAGTTAATGGAGCGAGTGAAGGTTAAGTTAGGCTGGAATGAAGGAGACGTGCATGTTCAGTTTGAAGGTGTCATAGATGTTGGGTCGTCGAAGGGTCCTCGGATCAAGCGGTTGCTCAAAATTACAAGCGAGTCTGAATGGAATGATTACAAGGCAGTTGTATTGGCCTCAGAAGTGCGATCTTTGGATTTAGTAGTAAGTAAGGAGTCTGGCTTAGGAAATGATAACTTCGAAGCATGCCCATCTTCCCCCGCTCACATAGGTTATGGTCCTTTGTCTGAAGAAGAAATACTTGTCACACAACTAGGCTACGGTGGTGGTGAAGTGTTTGGATCACTCGAGCGTGATGGAGGTAGGTTTGAGGGCGGTGGAGATGAGGAGGAGAATGCGGTTGCCGATGGTGAGGGCAATCATGATAGTGATGAAGAGGATGATGATTATGTAATTGGTGATACAGAAGAAGGTTTGGACGACGCTAGCAGAGACTTTTCTATTGAGGATGAGCTTAGCGACAAAGATGATCTTAGTGGTGAAGAAGACTTTGGTGATGCTAGGGCTACGAACCGTTTTGACATGGAGATAGCTAGAGATGATGAATCCTTCGTAGTGGAGATAGCCGAAGACTCTGATGACGATCGCCCTATTGGTCGTCTCAATTTTAGGGAAATAGAGATATTGTCTAGGGTCTTGCCTTGGAGAGATCCACTAGTTGATGATTTCGAGGACCTTAGCCATGGTCACAGGGCAGTAGCTGATGGTGGGCCAAGTGATACAACAGTGCCTGATGTTAGCGGTTGCCTCATCATACGGAAGGGCATATTGTTTGCTACCATGGATGAGTTGAAAACATGGTTGCAAGAGTACTCCATTGTACACAACCAACCTTTTAGGGTCATTAATTCATTCAAGGAGAAGAGGTACACTGTTGCTTGTGATGAACAATAGTGTGGTTGGAGAGTATGTGCTAGAAAGACGAAGGCAGGCAAATGGAAGATTACCTCAATGAAGCAACCACATGTTTGTGCCACTACTGAGGCAGAAGAGAACCATCTGCAGCTCAATTCTAGGTTCATTGCAAGACAGTTATGCCCCGTGGTGAAACATATGCCAACCATTACGCTGTCCGCGTTGGTTGAGATCATCTTCCAATGGTACAATTACTATGTCAAGTATGAAAAAGCATGGAGGGCAAAGCAGCGTGCACTGGAAATAATATTTGGAAATTGGGAAGAAGCTTATGAGCGCCTCCCTGTAATGTTGAATGCAATGAGGGTTGTAAATCCTGGGATGCACTTCGAGTATTTACCTAAGGAGGGTGAAACAAGGAATGGTAGCCAGGTATTTGAAAGGGCCTTTTGGACGTTCGGGCAGAGCATCGAAGCATTCAAGCATTGCAGGCACGTCGTCTCAATTGACGGGACCTTTCTTACAGGGAAATTTGAAGGCACAATGCTTGTTTATATTGGGACAGATGCAGAAGACCAGCTTGTGCCATTGGCCTTTGCGATTGTTCGGAAAGAGGATACGGATAGTTGGTGTTGGTTTCTTAGGCTAGTAAGATAAGTGGTAATTGGTCTAGGACGTGATGTTTGTGTGATATCCGATAGGCATGCTGGCATTCTGAATGCCGTAGAACAAGAGATTCCTGGTTACGGCCAAATACATCACCGGTGGTGCACCAGACACCTTGCTCAGAATCTTATAAGGCGTGATCACACAAAGGACAACTTCAAATTATTTGAGGAGGTTTGCGAAAAAAGAAGAGGTTCAATTATTCAAAGACAAGCTAGATGCCCTGAAGTTAGCCACAAATGTTGATGGCAGGCAATTCTTGAGCGAGTTGATGGCGTCGAAGGATAAGTGGTCACTTGCATATGACATCGGAGGTTGGAGATGGGGCTTCATGACTAGTAACATGGCAGAGATGTTCAATAGCCTTCTAAGAGGTTGTCGTGGTCTGCCTGTGACTGCTATTGCCTCATTCACCTTCTACAAGTTAAATGCTTGGTTCGTTTCGAGGAAGAAGTATGCGAGGTCTCTATGGACAGCAGGCAAAGCTTGGCCACTTTTAGCATCTCAGGAACTAGCTTTCTCAAAGAAAAAGTCTAAATGACAAAAGGGTTCATGTTTCGATCCGATCAACCATGGATATGAGATTCTAGAGGGTGGTGGAACTAACATTGGTAGTGAAGACCGGGGTGCTCGAAAACATAAAGTAGTGATCAATGAGAACAAGTGTACGTGTGGAAAACCGACCATATACCATAGGCCTTGCTCCCACATGATTATAGCCTGTCGCCTTAGACGTGTTGACGTTGAGGTCCCTCCCCGTATGGCCGTGGAGTTCTCTTTGAGGAACCTAATGAGCACCTAGAATCCTCAGTTCGAGCCATTTCTTGATGAGAGTCAATGGCCTACTTATGATGGCCCCAAGTATGTGGCTGATCTTGGTTTACTCTAGAAGAGTAGAGGACCTAGGCGGTGGAAGCGGTTCAGGATGGACATGGACCGAGCCACAAAAGGTAAATCAACCATGAGTAAGGTTGGGACATATTTTGTAGAGGACACCCAAAAGAGCCGTTGCTCTGGTTGCATAAGACGGGCCACAATAAGAGAAAATGTCCTGAACTACTTAGACAACAGGTATCCACCAAGCTAGCTACTTGAATTGCTTTGTGTAATAGTGCATTGGTTTACTTTTGTTTTTTTTATTGTTATGTTACTTCGTACCACATATACATGCTTTAACTTATACAAATGCTTTGGCATTCCTTATGTTGTAGGATGGATCGGTTCCCCTTCTTGATCCAAGGTTCGATGAGCACCACCGGGCTCGGAGGATCGAGAACGGAGAGGTATATTCAATAATTCGTATGAAACAGTGCATTGTTCATCTTTTGCTCTATAGTCCATGCTCTTTATAAAGTGACATGAACTAATACTTTTTCATGCTTGTCTTTTTTTTGTAGGTTTTGAATGTGCTGAGGCCAATGACACATGAGGCCTCTACGACCATGGTCTACGACGAGAGGTACACGCCCCTCCTAAAGCTAGCGAACCTTGCTACCGTTGCTCGTGTTTGTCGTCGAGGCACGCCACCTTTCAACCCAGTGGCGCTGACGGCGTTGATAGATCGGTGGCGTCCGGAGACACGCAGCTTTCACCTACCATGTGGGGAGATGACGGTCACTCTTGAGGACGTTGCCATGATCCTTGGAGTCAAAATCCGAGGATTCCCAGTGACAGGAGACACGGAGTCTGAAGGATGGCAGCAGCGGGTTGAGCACTTCTTGGGACGTCCCCTAGCGGCAGTTGAGGCTGGCAAGAAATGGTGCAGCAGTGGGGTGTCCCTGAGGTGGCTTCGTCAGCAGTTTCGGGAGTGCCCACCCAACGTAGATGCCTAGACCGTGACATACTACTGTCAGGCCTATGTCCTGCACATGTTTGGTACGGTTTTCTTCCCTAACGGCACTGGAGACATGGCATCCTAGATGTACATCCCGTGCCTTTGGAACTAGGAGGATGCCGGCAATAGGAGTTGGCGCTCAGCTATACTTGCCTTCCTATACCGTCAGCTTTGCGAGGCTTGCTGCCGTCCTGGAGGCGCGCACGCTATAATGTCAGGGTGCATCACACTGTTGCAGGTAATAAAGCAAAGTTGTACAAGTTTCCACTACAATTCAATGTTTTTTCTTAACAAAAGTGATTAACATGCAAGTTTCCACTCTTTTTTGTAGATTTGGATGTGGGAGAGGCTTCTAGTTGGGAGACCGCATCAGCTTGATCCCCCACAACCTTGGTTTCCTCAAGGAGATGCAGTTGTCGCCCCTACCGTGGCACACCTCTACGAGCGAGCCCACGGAACTTACCACGTGTCACGCCACGCGTACATCAGCTTCACCAACGAGCTGGACACCCTTTTGCCACAGCATGTAAGTTTCCCACCCTTTTGGCCTAATCGAGGATATGTGCACAAATTGAGCGTCGACTAGTTGATGACGACGTTGTGTACAGGTTGAATGGCGCCCATATCGGCGGAGGCAAGTCACGGATCTCAACTTGAGCTCCTTGTGCACGGCAGATGAGGACGTCTCGACGATGAGGACCCCCCTTATTTGTTTCTATGCAGTGGAGTACCATCTCCCTCACCGTGTAGCACGATAGTTTGGTAGGCTGCAGCCTTCTCCGCCCGAGGATTTCTCCACCGGTTGGCAGCTCCACAAATACGTAACATGCAATATTTTATTCGTTTCACATGAATGAATCATTGAGTAGGCCTTCATATTGCCGCTATGGTATAAAATTTGCAGGTTCAGCAGACAAAAAAAGAAGAAGATCACCAACTGGCAGCTGGAGCACCAGCGCTACATTGATGAGTGGATGTTGATAGAGCAGAACAACATGGGCATCCACACCATCCATCATGACAAGGCATTCAATGATTACCTTGTTTGGCTTGGTCAACGAACAAGGCTTCAATTGAGGCCCGCTTGGACAGAGCAAGACATTGCTGACATTGCGAGCGCGGATGAGGGCAACAACCCATATTACCAAGCTACCCAAGAAGGTAGGCAAGTTGAGATCGCCCCTGCGTTAGCCAGAGCTGTAAGTGATACAACTATTTCCATCTCTGAGGTCTTTACTGTGATGGAGACTTAAATTCTTGTTTTTGTTGCATAGAGCACGGAGATAATGAGGACAATGGCCGAGCAAGGAAGGGCATTGATGATTCCTGTGGGCGATCCTGATGAGGCCTCCATGTTACGACAGCACATTCAGGTAGTCTCCTGTCATTCAGTTGATGTTACATCTTTATATAGTTTTGCGACCAACCCCACTTACTAATAGTGCTTTCAAAATGCAGCGTGCCATGCATCGCCTCCGAAAGGTAGCTGCACGCCTTGGATGTAGACGTGTCGCGGATGTGGCAGTCCCACAATAGCTTGGTGCTGGACCTTCTACTGCACATGTTGGCGGGACTTCTTCACATGGTGCAGCAACTAGTGCAGAGGGTGGTCAAGGACATGGTCCTTATGATGATGAAGGAGAACACTAGGGAGAAGATGATGAAGGACAGGGAGAGTACTTTGAGCATGAGTATGATGAGATTGACATGTCCCAGCTTGAAGATGCACCCCAAGGAACTCAAGGCCCCTCTGGTTCTAGACGTCCACAGAGGACGCTCAGACCAGTGGACAGGTACACTCCAGGTACCTATTCGTTTGGGAGGGGAAAGCGTTACGCTCGCCGTCCACGTTAAGGTACATCTTTTGATATGGTAATCATGATACTTGGCTTAGATTTTAGAAAACACCAAATAGCTATGTGAAGGTAGTCTCATTAATGGTTTCTAATTTAGCTCAATATCCGCTAAAAGTTGTGAAAATGGACTACTGTAGGAAAAAAGAGAGACAAGGAGAAAATGATGGAGCATTAGACAAGGAGCAAGCTAAAAGATCCAAAGACTTCATATGCTTCTTTTGTGCATGGACTATGTATGCATTGGACCTTATGTAATGCACTATGTATGGACCTTGTACTATGTTTGGACTATGTTGGATGATTGATGAAGCATATGTATGAACTATGTATGGATGTTGAATGTGTTGGACTATGTTGGATGTTGAATGTGTTGGACCTTATGTATGTATGGATGTTGAATGAATGTGTATGTCGGTGTGGTCATTTGTTATGTGAAATTCTGTATGCTCATGTATTCTGTGTATGTTATGTGTATGCTCAGTTCATTGTTTTTAGTGAACCTAGGACCTCGGCGTTTAGTCAATTGACGCCAACCCCTGGTGCATACTGGAATCCTTTGCCTCGAAGCGACGAGGTGCCCAAGCTCGGCGTTCTGTAAATTGACGCCGAGCCGTTAATCTCGGCGTGAACGGTCGAGCCAAACCCTAGGGTTGGCGTGGACCGAATCAACGCCATGGTCTTCTACCTCGGCGTCGTCCGACTTGACGCCGAGCCTATAAATCATAAAAAAGAAAGAATAAAATATTAAAGACAGATGTCTTCTAAACCTTTGGTATAGGTTGAAATCCTATTTGCATGATTCAAATGAAAAATCTTTCTCAATGATTCCTCTTCTACTAACACGAGTTATACTAATAAGAGTAGGCATGCTATATTTATGTTTGTTCCTGCAGGAAAAACCGAAGGTTGGTTCGATTTCAATCCCCTATTTTTAGAGAGTCAAATCCTTTTTTCAGTTTGGGAATCAACCATAGTACATGAAACTTAGAGATAGGTAAACTGCAATTTATGAAATAGCGAATGCACAACGATTACACTCACATCAAAACTAACAATGGCATCTCGTAAACTAAACCTAGCATGCCTTAGGGGATTGAAAGAAACAAGTGATACAGACGTTGCAAAGGTACTACGATTACACACTCACATGAAAACTAACAATGGCATGTTGCAAACTAAACCTAGCATGCCTTAGGAGATTGAAAAGAACAACTCATACAAGCATTCCATATTCGGATTGACTAACAAAGGTTGGTCCTAATAATGCTCCCACATATTGAACTGAGTTGCGCCTTCCCCATAGTATCCTCCAGTTGACGGCGGCGGTGGCGGTGGAGAAGGAGGCCCGTGCTTCTTATGGTATGGGCACTGGCAGTACGGATTATTGCATAGTGCCTCCTCTGCATCATTGTTGTTGTCGTCGTCCGACTTGTCCCTGTTGCCACTTCCAGGGCCATACTCTAGGTCAAAGATGCGTCCTTGTAGATATATGATGTACTGTTGATGGGGATAGATAGGAGGAGGGTCGACCCATCTAGTGAAGCCACAGTTATCTAGACAGCTTGAATCCTGAAAACCCATCTACCAATAAGTACTACTACAAAGCAAATGCAAATCTAAAAAAAGAGAGAGTTCAAAGGAAATACAAATCCTCGCGGGCATCTAAAGAAACGATGGCCTCCACCGTCACAGTCGTTGTACATCTGCACAACGCAATCCAAACCGTGGCGGCATTTTGGCCAATCTTCAATGCGCTTGTCATATGATCTAAGAGGTCTCTCATGGGTGAAGTCACTCTTCCTCTCCAAAAGAAATTTCTCTATTGGTTCTTCAAAAGAATTAGGACCCAGAGAACCCTTCCACACAATCGGAGGTCCCTTCCTCACCCCCTTTCCTCTCCCTCCGCCGAAACCCTTTCCACTCGAGGAACCTCCACTCGACATTTGCTAAAACTAAACCAGAAAACAAGTTGTGTGGATGTGGAGCAAGACATGGAGCACTATATATAGAGATGAAGGCAGGTTCACCATGAATGCTACTTGACAAAAAACTTGTGTACGTACTCATTTATTGAATCTGCAAAGGCTAGATGCTTTATCTGAAAAGCCTACAACCATGACTGGTCATTTCATCTAAAAAGGCTACACCTGTGTTTTGTCACTTCATCTAAATGCAGTACATCACTCTGATATTAATTCATTGCGTATACGGATACAACAGTAAACGAATCTAGGCTTTTCTATGAGTTTTCAAATAGACTTTTCATTGACTACAACAGTACTTGTAGCCTTTTTAGTGACCGCAACAGTACAAGTAGCCTTTTCAGTGATACAAACAGTAGCACTACAGTCCTAGGATAGTTAACAAAGTACAGGACATAAGACCATCTGAAATAAAACGCATAGTGCATTACAACATAATAAAAAAAGTCCAAGAAATAAGTTCATCTGAAATAAAAACAGAGTGCATTACAACATAGTAAAAAAAGTCCAGGGCTACACGACATCGCTCATGAATAAACCAAATACCTACTGAGTGCAACGAGGCAACTTTCCCTTCCTCTGGGCATCGGGATTCTCCTCCATCGCTGCCTTCGCTCGGCGCACACGCTCAAGCTTCTTCTCCCTCTCCGCCCTGTACGCAGCAACACGCCTCCTTTCCTCCTCTTTCTTATGCTCCTTTTCTATAGCCTCCTGTCTACGTCTCTGCTCAAACCTCTCCTTAACCTCCGCATCCCACTCCTTCAGGCCTTCTAGATGCTGCTTGTCCGACTCCTTGATCTCAGTGTCAATCCACTGCTCAAAGTCACACAGTGGTGGAACAGTCTGCAAGAAAAACAAATTGTTACAAAACAAATAAATAAGCAATACTTAATATCACAAGAAAATTAATTAACACACAATAAAAATTTCTCACAATCGATGCACGGCGCTGTTGCTTTGTAGGTTCCCATGCATAATTTGGGCACATCCAGTACCTCTGTCTATATGTTTCCTCATCTTCAGAGATGTCTACCTTGCAAGGATCACCACAAAAGCACATGGGTCGAGGAACACCTTCAGGGAGAGGCTTTAGGTCGTAGGGATTTGCCCTCTGGCGACCATAGCAACAATTGAAAGAATTTAGTCATATTAACGGAGAACCAAACCTAAACCTAGGGTTTTCTATTTGTTGCACAAATAATGAATAAACATTGGGATTACCTTGGAATACGAGCTTTACCACGCCTTGGTATCCTAACATTACGTAGAAAAAAATTCAATCCAAAGTACCTTGCAACGAATGTAAAGCTACTAACACTAAATCACCATACCTCCCAAATAAGCTTTTCATTACAAACCCTAAGCAAATTTGAATCCCAACAAACACAAAATTTAACTCAATGATTATAAACCAGAACATATACAACAACAACAACCATACATTTGGGTCATTCAATCATTTGAACCACCATACATTGCACGAATGATATGAACATGAACCAAACCTATAATGCCAAGTTCAAAAAAACACAAACAACCGAATCTAAATGGATGAAATGAAAGAGGAGAAAGAGGAGTACCTTGGCAAAACGTCAAAACCCTCGATCTGGCCTCCCAAGAGCTGGATTTAGGATTTAGGATTCGTGGGAAGAGAGAGAGAGTGGGAAATGGCCACCTGTTGGTTCTGAATGGAGGGAGGAGAAAGAAGGGGGCCGCGGCGCGGCCTCAACTGACCGAACCTCGGTGTTGAGTCGGGCCGCACCGAGGTTAGCGTCTCGGCGTCATCTGATCGCATGCCGACCTCTTGGCCCACGAAGCGTTGTTGGGCCGCCTGGGCCGCGTGCCGGATGATGCCAAGAGCTCGACGTGACTCCCCACAGCGCCGAATTTAGTCCTGTGGCGTTGGCTGACACGACGTCGATGTACTGGGGCCCATGCGCCAGCCCCGGAGTCATCGGTGACGTGGCAAAGACTCGGCGTCGTGTCAGTCGACGTCGACCTTCATACCTCGGCGTGATTTCCTAAGACACTTAAAATAGTCTATTTATAGCAAAAGTTTTGGCAGGGGTCTTTTTATAAAAAATATTTTAAAAAGAGACCAAAATGCAAAAATTTCACATCCGTGATGAGGGCAAGTCCGATGAGATCTCCACGGCACACACAGCGGTGGGAGAATGCGTTTTGGAGGGCACCACCAACGCGTTTGCGTAACTGTGTGACACGAGCAACCGGCCGGTACCCCTCCGTGCCGTAGCACGCTGGTCGCTAGCTGTCCTTCGTGGGGAGCTAGCTCACGTCAGCTCTGGTGCTTGGTAGTGGTGGACTGGTGGTGTGGCGGGGCTTACTGCGAACCGGCTCCGAAAAAATTCAATCAAAATGGTTTCCATAGAGCAACCGTAGAGGTGTGGACACCTACCGTCGTGAATTCGTGATAGGTGTTTGTGTAGATGCATCTAACCTATACGAGAGGAGTTGTTTTTTCAACAGTTTCTTCTAAATTTAAGCGACAACCTCATGCGTTGGATGTATACACATGGACACGTATAGCAAATACATGGTAAATGCTCACGGTTGTTCCATCAGGTTCATGATAAACATGTGCACATTCGACTTATTCGTAACTTTCTATGAACAAAAAATATACTCACTATATCTCTACAAAATATTAAAGAAACAAAAAAAAATCTTTTTTCTTCCGTCTCTCACTCTCCTCCTTGTCCATGCCTAACTCACGGTTCGTTGTCCCTCACTTTTATCCTACGTGCCTTGCCTTGAGTTTAAAACTGCAAAAATTTTGTTTGTGTCGCATCACTCATTATCTAATATTAAAGAGCAAAATTTCTTTTGTTCCATATGTCACCTCTTCCCCATTCGTTTCTCTCACTCTCACCCTTCACATTTTGAGATTGGAGCTGCAAAACCTTCATTGATGTTATGCCACTCATCTCTTGACCTGATCAACCAAGCCTGTTTATGGTGGTGCGCGTGCGGGTGTGGGGCTCGCCTTTCACCTTTATAGTCATCTATTTAAGTTTAGTATAATTTTCTATATAGGATTTATCCTTTATTACATTAGCATTTATTATGGCCATAGAATTTATATTTGATTTAAGATTGGAAAAGACCCGATTAAATTAAAAAATAGATCATTAGCATAAACATCGCGTAACATACTCTATGTCATGCTGCATTGCACAAAGGTGTTTGCTAGTATGCATAAAAGTAATATAGCAACATAAAGCTAGTGTTGCAGGCACTCATGGCCACACTCCGACCAGTTGACATAGTGATTACATTCCTATACATATACGGAAACGCTACAAACCAAGCGCCGGCGCATCCGCTCGCCCAACTCCATCCTGCAGTGCCCCCTTCCCCCAACCCCGCCCCATCTCTCGCTGCGCCGTGCTCCATCCCCTGCCGCGCCCCACTCCATCTCGCCGGTCGCGGCCATGGCATCACCGGGACACCACCGACCCGACACCACCACTAGGAGGTCATCGATGGCCTGGACGTCGTCTCCTGCGACCAGCCGAAGACACCACGACAGGAAGGGAGGTCCGGCAGCGGAGGTATACGTTGGGCCATTGTTCTCGACGTCCTGTCTGAGCTTGTTGGCTACTGCAGTTTCCACTAGGTAGAGGCCATGGCCGCCGGCGATGCTGTGTTTAGGTGTTTCAGATGTTTTTAGATATGTTGCAAGCCTATATTTTAATAGTTTCAGTTGTTTCTAATATATGTTTCAAGTGTTTGATATGGATGTTATAAAAGTAGATCTGGATGTTGCAGTGGCTGCACACGTATGTTGTAAATGTTTGTTCCCAATTTCCCTGTTCGCTTGAACTTTCTTACCAGCCATGGTACCGTGTTTTTCTCTCACAACAAATCAGCGAATAGTACTTTTCAGCCTGACTTTTCAGCGAAGCGAATAGGGATGTTTCATCTGTTTTTTCATACGTATGTTGCAAGTGTGTTTATTTGGATGTTGCAGATGTTTCACACATATGTTGCAAGCGTTTTCATGTGTTTTTGCAAGTGTTTCAGACGCATGTTGCAATTGTTTTAACTGTTTTGACATATGTTGCATTTGTTTCAGTTAGATGTTTTAAAAGTAGATCAAGATGTTACACATGTTGCGAGCAAGCCAGGAAAGCAGGTTCAGGCGCAGGTGGTCCCACGGCCGCAGGTGGTCCCCACGTGTGTACGGGAAGAGAGGCAGGTGAGGGTGGTCCCCACGGAGCGGCGTGGGCGAGCAGGCAGGCGAGTGGGCAGGTGGGCGAGCAGCGCGGCGAGTCAGCAGCCGCGGACGTAGCGTCCGGACGTAGTAGTTCCCATAGATATATAATTGGGTATTCTTCCCTTGCAGTGACTTTGCTTTCTTCAGTTACATTATAGACGAAAAAACCCAGGAACTGTATTCTACCATTCGTTCGTCCATCGGCTAGCCGGATGTGCCGTTGTTGACGACGGTGATGTTGAGCTTCCTGAGCGTCTCGAGCGCGATGAGCTCGTTGGCCCTGTCCGTGGGGTGGTACTCGTCCCAGAACACGTACTCGCTGCGGTCCTTGCACAGCGTGGACAGCGGCGTGCAGGTGAGCGTCGGCCTGATCCGGCCCAGCGTGCAGCACGGCGCCCGCGAGTTGTTGAACCCGTACATGTAGGGCCGGTCGATGATGTCCTGGAAGTAGTCGTACGCCTCGCCGAACCGGAACGTGGCGTTGGGCAGCGACGCCGACAGCCGCTCCAGCAGCGCGGCCGCCTGCGTGTTGAAGCTCCGCGCCAGCTTGTTGGTGGACTCCTGGCACCCGCCGGAGGACGTCAGGTACCGCTGCAGCGGGATGCACCCCATCGGGCCCAGGCCGAAGAAGGTCAGCCGCCGGGCGCCCACCGCGTGCAGCAGCTTCAGCTGCGCCTCCAGAGTGCTGACCATGTACTTGACGAAGGTGTCGCCGGTGTAGGTCCACGAGTCGGAGTAGACGGGCAGGAGGTAGTTGTTGATGAAGTCGTTGGCGCCCATGGCCACCACGTAGAACCCCTCGCCAAAGAACTTGTCAGCCGCCGCCTTGCCGATCTTGTCGCGCATGAACGCCTGCGTGCCCTGGAACAGCTCGATCTGCTTGTACAGCGAGAACCTCTGGATCTGAATGCATGCCATTTCAGGAGAAGCAGCAGAATTAGTTTAGTTAGGGCTCGTTTAAATCCAGGGCGTAAAGTTTATGAGTGTCACATCGGATGTTACATGAGGTGTTGCATTGGGGTTTGGATATTAATAAAAAAACAAATTACAGAATCCGTCGGTAAACCACGAGACGAATTTATTAAGTCTAATTAACTCGTCATTAGCACATGTGTTACTGTAGCACCACATTGTCAAATAATGGACTAATTAGGCTTAAAAGATTCGCCTGGTAAAGTAATGGCACTTTGTGCAATTAATTATTTTTTTGTCCAAAGTTCGATAGGATATGGTGTAAATTTTTGAAGGAAGAACTAAAGAAGGTCTCAGTATTACGCTGCTAATACAAGTCTGCTGCTTCATACGTAGTAAGTAGCAACAGTTATGAGTAGCTTACAAAGAGGGACGACGTCTCGTTGAGGATGCCGCCGCCGCCGGAGGCGTAGTTGACGCCGTTCTTGAAGATGGTGTCGGCGTCCAGCGACGGGTCCAGGAACGCGGGCGGCCGCGGCAGGCCCATCTTGTCGCCCACGATGTCGGCGACGGTGCGGCCGTTGCAGAACCTGCCGTTGGGCATGCCGCGGCCGAAGTCGATGCCATACCACGGGAGCGCGGCGCGGGCGAGGCTCTTCTTCAGGTAGTTGTTGTTGCCCACGTCGGACAGTGAGTCGCCGAAGATGAACTGCACCACGTCGCCGCAGCACAGACCCAGGAGCAGCGCCACGGCCAGGGCAGCTGCCAGCGGCTTCCTCGCCCAAGCCATCGATCGTTCAGTTCTTCTTCTCAAACGAAACGCGAGGGCGAGGCTCTCTCTGTCACGAGGAGGTAGGCGGTCGAGAAAGGTGGCCTCTTATTAGCAGCGGACGATTTGCCGGTCAGCCGGTGCTTCTAGTAGTTTGTCAGGTCTTGACTCGATCCGCATGGGCAGGTTTGGAGGTTCGGGATGGTGATCAGTTCTTGAGTTTTGAAGCGTTGTCTTGAGGTTTGGAGGCGGTTTGATGCACCTACCAACCTGGCAAAGTAGAGGAGTTGGCCTAACATGACTACATGAGTGCTCGCTTACTCATTTGGTCTGTATCAGCCCGGCGGCGACTTATTGGCAAATAGAGAGGACCAAGGCAATTTTGTTCGGATGAATGATAACATGATTACTGCAATAGTGTTATATCATTTTTATAATAGAATAATGTCTATTGTTGATTAACGTGGTGGCTTACTTGAAATTTCGGTAGCTAAAACATTAACATTTTTTTAACTAAAAAAGAAGGTTCCAAACTTCAAAAAAAATTATTTAAGAGAAATCCTAACCAACGCTCGATTGTGAGGCACGCTCTCAACATGCGAATACGGAATACACGATTCCTGACAGCCGTGGGGTCGGGGTCACGGCGCGGCGGCGGAGGCGGCGCTCCTAGCGAGGACGCGTGCGACTGCTGGGCGACGACGCACGCTCCGTGCGGGTCGCGGTGCGGTGGAGGCGGCCCTCACGTCTGTTGCGTGGCGGCAAGCGGCTGCAGGGGCGACGGCGGTGGTGCGCAGCTGGCCGGGGAGGAGACGGCGGTGACCTGCTGCTGCGCGGGGATGGGCTCGCAGCTACCGGCGGAAGCGACGCTCCTCCTCGAGCTCCGCGGCCAGGTCCAGCAGCCGCCGCTGCTGCGCTCGACGTCGGGCTACGGCTGTGGTTCGGCTTTCTCTAACATCTGATATTTGTCGACAATTTGACATATATTTCTCTGCTATCTGCAATTCGTACAAATAATTTATAAGTTTTGAAAAATTTAACATATATTTCTCTGAGATCTACAATCCTTAAAAATATAAGTTGCCTTATTTTTAAATTACATTACTCTGTTCAATATTATAGCGAAAGAATCATTGTAAATATACAGTTATAAGATAATGTAAATGCATAAAGAAAAATTAGGTGCCTAGAACTTTAAAAACGCTCGGTTGTTGGATAGACAGTTATTTAACAGTCCGGATATAGAAATAAAAATACTGGATTTTGTTCTAACAGTTTAGATTTTGTTTCCGCATAATACTGGGCTAGTTTCATCCGAACGAGATTTGTTACGGTGGTTGGATAATTGCTCTGCCTGAGCTCTCGCCGGCGGAGGTCCACTCCAGCAGTCCAGCCTCCATGCCAAGGTCGTTGCAGCCCGTCCGCAGAGCTTGTTGATGCCGGTGCGGAAGCGGCGCGGCGCTGCAGCGGTGGTGAATGGCGGCGCTGCAGTTGGAACAGAGTCAAACGTGAACGCGAACCTTCACTCCCGTAGCCCTCGTCGCCTTCTGGTAGTCCCCACTCCAGCCTGCTACTGCTAGCACTCGAATCCTCGGCTGTCACGCTCACGCTTGCCGATGCTCACGCGTCACGCCGCGCTCCTGCACCGCCGGCTCCCTCACTCGTCGGCGTTCCCCCGCCTCGTCCGTTGGCTCGTATATTTCTTCTTCCTCGTCCCCTTTTAACGCCTCGGCGTTGCTGCTTCCTGTGCACCGTGCTCGCGCTGCCTCCCGTGCATCTCTCGAGTCTCGACAGCGTCTCTTCTCGCCTTTGCGGCTTCTCGCGGTCCATGCTCCGGTAGTCCGGTGCGCTTGCACGCTGGGTCCTGGGTGCCGGCGAACTCCACCACGGCGCTATGTTCCTGCCTCCTGAGCCGGGTTTCGCGTGTGTGACCTGAGGGCCCCACCGGCCACCTGGAATTCGCCGGCGCCTCGCGTCACCACCGGGGGTCCCCATCGGCCACCTGCGCGTAAAGCGAAACAGACGCGGCCGCAGAGGTTGAGAGCTTGATCACGTCATGTTTGTGCCACTGGAGGAGTTCCTGCAACTGCGATGCACTAGAATCTTACGGTCCAAGGTGTGCCTAGTTACCCATTATTTTTAAACGAAAAATAGAAAAATAATGTGAAAATTTAGGTACTGATCTCACGTATTTTGATGCTGTTTTTAACTATTTGGTACTTTTTAGTATTTTTCAGTACCCTTTTTTTCACTTATCGATCTCTCCTATTAGATGGTTTGTATTTTTCCCGACCGCCGTAAAACTCATTTTCATCTTTTTTTTTCATCCTTCCTCTGAGCTCTCATTTAATTTATGCGAGGAAAAATCCCTAAGTAGCAGTATGAGCCGAATTTTTTGTTTTTTTTTTTGCTCTTTTTCTGAAAGATTTTTACAAATCTACCCCGAGAAGTATGCTTTCAAAATGTAGACCCTCAGCTTAGCGCCATTGTAATTGGCGCCGAGATTACACATCTCGGCGCCAGAACCTTTGGCGCCAAGGTCCTTGGCTAACTTAGGCGTCGACGCAGACGTGACGTTGACATGGCTACCACCGTGGCGCCATATTTTTTGGTGCCGAGCATGGCGCCAAGGTCATTGGCTCCGACCTTGGCACCAAGATCTATGGCGTCGTGGTGGTGTTTTAAACCAGACTCCACCCTTCCTGTCCGAGACTTCTTCTTTTTCTTCCTCCTCCCTCTCGGGTTTTTTCTCTCCCCACTTCGTCCTACCTCACGAATCGGCGTATTGGACCGTTGAAAGTTGGATTTGATCTGTAGATCTTTGAGACTAAGGTATCATCTCTCCCCTCCTAGTTTTTTTCGCATCGATTCGATATATATTAGTCGTATTTTTCAATCTAAAAATCGTCATTACTTAGGGTTTAATGCACTTTTTAATATTTGTATGTATTATACAACCGTAGGATGCCATGACGTGGAAAAGCTAGCAAACCAAGGTAACCTCAGCGCCTCTTGAGATATTATGCGTTCATTGTTGTGCATCAAATGGAAAACCCTAGGTTTAGGGTTTAATGTTCTTGCTTTCGGTTCTTAGAACAAAATTGGTTGAATTGTAGTTATGGTCGGATGACCAGAAATGCCTACGACCCATTGCCTCTGCCTAGTGGTGTTCCAGTGCCCATGTGCTGGTGCGGTGATCCTTGCAAGGTAGCCAAGTCCGATAAAGAGGACACGTATAGGCAGAGGTAATAGATGTGTGCCAATTTTGCGTTTGAGCCTATACTTCGTTAGCCCGCATTAACAAGATGGTAAGAAATTGATGTTGTGTAATAATTATTTTGTGTCAAATGAAGTCTTGCATGATTTATTTGTTTTATAACAATTACATTTGTTGCAGACCCCTCCACCGCTCTATGATTTTGAGCAATGGATTGACACTGAGATCAAATCAAAAGACAAGGAATGGATGCAGAAATTATTGCAATGGGAGGCAGAGGACAAGGAGATGATGGAGAAGAGACGCAGAGAGGAGGTTGCAGAAAAGGAGCACAAAGAAGAGGAGGAAAGGAGGTGTGTTGCTGTGTACAGGGATGAGAGGGAGAAGAAGCTTGAGCGTGCACGTCGAGAGAAGGCAGCGATGGAGGAGAATCCCGATGCCCTGAGTAAGAGAAAGTGGCCTCGTTGCACTTAGTAGTCTGCATGACTTGCTAGTTCTATGGTTTATTTTACAATGTTGTCTAGTCTTGGACTTTGCATTGTGTTGTCATGTAATGTACTTTAAGTATGGACATACTTAGGGCATGTTCTGCGTTATTTAGTTCATTGGCATGTACTTCTATTGTTATTTTGTTGTTTAATGTGCCCTAGTATTGGACTTTTCATAGTGTTGTTGGTTTCATTATTTGTGGTCATAATATTCAGTTTAATATTACAGAGGTAGTGAAACGAGTTCACGTAGTGCAAATAAAACATAATGAAGTAGTACATTATATAATTCAACACGCACAACATATGAAATGGCATGTGAGAACGTGTACCAAACTAGGGTACAGAGGTCCTAGACTAAACCTAACATGCCTTAGACAATTGAAGCGAACAACAAGCACACGAAATGGCATGTGAGAACATGTATCAAACAAGGGTACATAGGTCTTTCGACTAAACCTAACATGCCTTAGATAATTGAAGCAAACAACAAACACATGGATGTCGCATGCGAATAAAATAGGTTCATCCTAGTAGTGTGGCCACATAGTAAATTATGTTGCACCTTCTCCACAGTAGCCTCCCATTGTTGGTGGTGATGGTGGCGGGGGTGACGGTGGAGGCCCCTTGTTTTTGTGATTAGGGCAGGTGCAATATGGATCATTGCAGAGTGCCTCCTGTGAACCTACACCATTGTTGTTGTCGTCGTCTTCGTCTTCCTTGTAACCGCTACTAACTTCCCTTTCTAGATCGAAGATACGGTCCTACAGGTAGTAGATGTATTGTTGATGTGGATAAATTGGTCTAGGATCGACCCACCTAGTGAACCCATAGTTTTCTTCGGACTCGGAAGACTGCAATAAGTATGTCTTGTAAGTTGTAGTGCAATCGAGAAACATATTTAACAAATGAATAGTAATAGCAATTACCCATGCTCGCGGGCATTTGAAGAATCGACGACCTCCATCTATCCCCTCAATGAACATTTGCACTAAGCAGTCCTCACCATGCAAGCATTTGGGCCAGTCTTCTTTTCGGTTATCGTATCCTCTGAGGGGACACTCTTTGGTGAAATCACTCTTGTTCTCGGGGGGAAAATGATACACTGCTTCCTCAAAGAAATTAGGGCCAAGAGACCCCTCCCACACAATGGGAGTTCCCTTCGTCCCCCCTCTCCTCTGCCAGTGCCTAAACCCTTTCCTCTAGACGACCCTCCAGTCATTCCTACTCCAATGAAACCAAATACTTGTTTGAAGTGAGTAGCAACGCATGCAACACTGCATATATAAAGGTAGCCCAAGATTTAGTAGCCATTGTATTGTGGCATAAATGCTCCAAAAAATCCTACTAGGTATCACTGAAAAGTCTATTTCAAAGGACACTAAAAAAGGCTAGATTTGATTACTGAAAATCCTATTTAAAAACTGAAAAACCTATTTGAAAACTGAATTGAAAAGGCTAGATTCCGGCGATCAATCAATTCATCTGTAAAAGTCTGTGTACGATACGACGGTGACATGAGAAATCACTGAAAAGGCTAGATGATATAGGTGTACTGCACAAATTTACTTTAGCCTTAAAATTTCGATAGAGTTTCCCCTATTTTTTGATTCAATCCTTACAAAAATATGACATGAATATATGACCACAATACAACATGTACAGATACACAAATATATACCACATTTATCTCAAACCATATCCATGAGCATATTAAAAGTCCATAGAGTTCATAATAGTCCATAGTAGTTCATACAGTCCATAATAATAGTCCATACAGTCCATAATAATAGTCCATACAGTCCACAATAGTCCATAATAGTCTATAATAACATCTACCACAAACTCTACCACAAGCCCTCACTGCCTCCTAGTCTTACCCTTACCCTTGTAACTAAGAGCGTCGGTGCCTGGAGTGAAAAGGTCAGGTGGACAGCGTCGCCTAGTGCCTGCAGGCTATGTAGGCTGAGTCAAGGGAGCATCCTGTAGCTAAGACGGTCCAAGCTCCTTGTGTCTCTGGTCCATCTCCTCATCGTCCTCGTCCTCGTACACAATGCCTATGGACCCTGTAGGTGTTTGGCTAGACGAACCTAAGCCTCCTCTGCCTGCGGAAGGAACATGCACGTCTTGCGTCATAGCTGTCCTACAACCACAATGAGCAGCCACACCGCGTAGCTGAAGTAACAGTCTCTGTTGTATAAAATCATGTTAACTAAAAGAATTTAACGTATTAATATTATACTTGAAAGAATTTTTAGAATCTTACGTCTAGGAAGCTACGCGTGTCGTCGTCCCTGACTCTTGGAGAAAAGTGCTCAATGTCTTCAACCAAGCATTTGAGTGTGTTGCCCTGTAAGAAAGTTCTCAGTAAGATTGTATTGGTATGCAACTCAACATAGAAAAATAAGGCAATTGACTTACCACTCTGTCCAAGATTAGTCCTGCCTCCACCTGCCTTCCTACACGAGTAGATTCTTGGCAAGGTATCGAGTACACCAACGATGGTGCAAAGGTGCATACCCTCTATCTGCTCTCACATGGCATTAAGTATGCAATGGTGCCTATCGAGATATGACGCCAACCTCCTGCGCCAGGCCCAACCATATGTATCCGGACTAGCCTCAAGAACCATATCCAACTGTCATTGTTCTCCTTCTCAACCAAAGCAAATGCCAAAGAAACCAACTTGTTGTTCGCGTCATAGGATATGGCTATAAGTAGTGTGCCCTAGTATTTGCCAATCAAGAATGTGCCATCAATGGACAAGACGGGACAAACAGTACCTAAAGGCCTCGACACACTAAGGGAAGCACCAGAAAGCACGGAAGAATATCTGCCTCCCATCCTTCTATGCATTTGGTTTTGGGATGTACTCATAATGTATGCCTAGATTCACCGCTTTGATTGCATTGAAAAGTACTCGCAGCTGCTCATACCCATTCTCCCAGTCCCCATATATCATCTTCCACGCTCACTACTTAGCCCTCCAAGCTTTACCATAAGTTATCACATAACCTCCATACAACGCTTCAACGGTCCTGATAATTGTCCTAACCTTCATGTTGGATTCTCCCTACAATATTCTCATCAACCGCTTGGCAATGAGGGTAGATGTCAACTGTCGATGCTTTAATGTGAGCACATGGTCAGCACAATTGTGTGGCCCGACAACTTTTGTGATCTTTCACTTTCCGGTGACCTTTTACTTCCTTGCGCAAACTTTCTGTGGGCAGCGTTCCTTGTCGCACACAACTGTGTAACAGCGCTCCGCATATGAATGCAAGACCTTGTAAAGTCTTTTTCGTATCACTGTAAACGCATACAACCACCTCTTTAATGCAGGAAGGTCCTTGAATACCCTACCATTATCAATTACCATGTTAGGGCTGGCCTTAGGAGCTTCTAGCAACTCATCATCATGTCCTTCTACACATGTCTGATCGGAATGAGCAAGATCGCTGAACTCGTGAACTCTTGGATCACGGCGGCCGGAAAAGATACGCCTCAGTATCTCAACGTCACTCTCCGTCAGCTCTCCAACAGGACAATCATCATCAAAATCAAGAGCCCTTGCCATCTCATATGGCTCTGAATCATTCATAATTTCAACACTATTGGAGCCACGGAATCCATCTCTATAGTGCACTTGCGCAGCAACAGGGGGCACATCCACATTATCAGGAATGTCTCCTACAACATAAGTAGAAATACGAGGAAAAAATGAGAAAAATGGATGTAAGGAAGGGGGTAAGCTCTCAATAATGATGCGGATAAGACACTTACTCGGATGATTCTGTGTCAAAGGGATCTCATGAGGAGGATTTGCCACAACATCATGAGTCCGACAAGCATCCCCAACTACCTCATTGGGGGCAGATTGAGCATCGGGACTGTAGGGTGCAACCTCCACATCCATATCGGGTTCGGGGACGGAAGGGTCAAAGGTTGCCCTCTTGACCCATTTCTAGGGAAAACCCATGAGGGATGCGATCAAGTACCACCCGACGCACAACCACATCCAAACTTTGGGCCCGACTCTTCATAGCCGATCTCATATAGTTCTCCCAGCCGATCCGCACACCCAATTGGGATCATCTTCCTTAGGATGTTGGGAGGGGAACCTAGGTGAAGTACACCCTCAACTGTGATGCCATCATCTCTATGGCAATGTAGCTCCTCCTGAGCCCTTGCAACCAACTCACTAAATGAAGGCTTCTCATTGAATAACATAGGCATGATTTGCATCTCAACAAACTCAACATATCTATAGCGATCTCTTTCCACTGTGCCTCAATGATATATGCTCACTAGGTTATCCATCTAGTTCATACACATAACAAAGCACATTTCCTTTAGTCCAATATAAATGAAGCATACTAAGTACAAGGTCTCTAGTATGTAATAACTAACTAAATAGATACTATCAATTCACTACTAACTACTAAGTACTACTAACTAACTATGTCAAGTAACTATCTAACTAACTATGTAACTAACTATCTTACTAACTATATAACTATGTAACTAACTATATATCTAACTATGTAAAGTATCCATCAATCAACCTATCAATCTAAATATCTTTCTACCTATCTAAATCACTACCACACTAACTAACTAATAACCACCATTAAATAAGAACAAAATTAAAAACTAATGTACCTCGAGTGGGGGGGCGCAACCGGTCGACAAGAGCGAGGCAGGTCAAGGGGAAGCCGTCAGTGCATGCCGCGCTGCACTCGCCCGACAACCGGAGGTGCCAAGAGGGCGGGGGTAGGCGGCCATAGGAGGCCGACAAACGGCACCCCACTACCGGCCTATGGCCCCCGCTGCCCTTGTGGAGCGGGCAAGGGAGGGCGGTGCAGTAGGGGTCGGCGCGGTCGTGGCCGTCTAGGTTCGACGACGGGGATGGCGGCGCAGCCGATCGTGGTGAGCAGGCGGTAGCCACGTAGCTTGGCACGCGGGGCGGGGATGGGCGCGTCAGGGCACTCTCGGCAGACGCGACGCACGCAGTAGCGTAGGGCTCGGCGGCCGGCGTCGACGATGTGGGCCCAGCGCGCGGCCGCGGTGGCGATCGCAGAGATGGAGCGGGGCGGGCGCGATCGCCGCATGGCGCGCCAGTACTTGGGCAGCGGCGGCAGCGCTGACTACGGCAGCGCACGGCGGCCGCGAGGATCGGCGGGCTAGGCGCGGCCGGACGGTGCGCGGCTAAGCATGTTAGAGTTGCTTGGGGCGGGGCTGGGTGGCGCGACGAGGAGCGGCACCAGCGTCGGGCAGCGTCGAACGGGCGGGAGACAGAGGCGTGAGAGAGAATGGGAGAGGAAGAGAGGAGAGAAAGGAAGAGAGAAAGAAAATGGACCCACCTGTAAGGCCGACGCCAAGATATTTGGCATCGGGCTCGGCGCCAAGATCTGTGGCGCCAAGGTGCCTGTCAGGTCACCGTCACGTTTTCATCGATGCCTACGTGGCCCCAAAACCTAGGCGCCAAATACACTGGCGCCGAGACGTGTTAGTTCGGCGTCAATAACCCTGGCGCCGAGGTGAGGGTCTAGATTTTGAAAGCATACCACTAGGGGCAGATTTGTGAAAAACTTTCAAAAAAAAGGGCCAAAAAACAAAAAATTCGACAGTCCGAGCATGTGCAAACTGAATATATGTGGGCAAATCCGACCACATTTTTTGTGTTAAAGGAAATCAATCGTGGCATTAGATACAAATTGCACTAATTTTCGCATGTAGTTCAAAATATCAGTCACCTCTTAGCAAAGATCATGAAATTTCTATTTTATTGCACGATAGATGTTTTGGGCCACTGAATTTATCATCAAGCTCAAATTTGTCCCTCGGGACCTTTGGATCTAGTTCTTGCCTGGTTCAACTCTAGCACGTGGAGAACACTTCCACCAACCATCTAAGATCAGTTTTGGCTAGGTTGAGGCATGAGAGCATCATGGGGAGGCTTCAAGGACTCCTACCCCACTTCAGAATGTTCGATAGAATCAACGAAGCATCTCCAATATATTCCTCCAAGTCACTTTCTATCACTATAAATGGAGCCCTCACTCCCTCTCTTTCGAAACACAAGATGAGAAGATTAAAAGCTCTGCTCTCCTCTGCTCTACTACTACTTAGAAAAAGGGATAGAGCCATGGTGAGTGACAGGGAGAAGCCAGAGTTATCGGCTTCTCTACCACTTTGTACCTTGAAAGATGTTGCTCAACTTCGAGTAACGTCTAGGTATTGTCAGGTAACTTTGTTCCCTTCTGATTAATTGAGCATTCGGTCATTACTTAAGTTGTTTACAAGTTTCTCTTCCACTGCTTAGTATTTACTTGGAGTGGGTCCCTTGCTTTGGCGTCGAGTAAGGTAGTATCAATAGTTGTAGTGTGGTGCCTATACTAGAGGTTACCTTGGTTTGTATTTAGTTCAACATATCGCAGTGATAGCCGACAGGTGGCATCCCTATCGGGCCTATGCATTCTACCATGTTAGTTCTATTCTATATGACTTTGGGGGTGGACTCGTAGCTCTTCTTCTCATCCCTTTCTGTGAGTTGGATGGTCTCAGGTGCCCAAAGTAAACAACATGAGTAAACTCTAATATGCTTAGTTCGTTAAAATAAGTAGTGTTATCCTTCAAGTACTATCTCTACTCACCTATCTATCTTTCTCTTCTCTCTTCCTCATGGCTATTTAAGAGAATATCGAGTTCCAAAAGTCTGACTCCAATAACTCTACTTATGTACTAGTACTAAATACAACTTAGAGATCTAATGAGTATCCTCCTCAAATCCTACATTTGGCTCGCTTCTACAATATGGATAGAATACGTTCGTCGGCGCGGACACAAGTACATTTTCCCTCTCAAGTAAGGAGTCACTCGTTGATGCCTCAGTGTTCATCCTCTTCTTTTATGACGAGAGCCGCCACCTCTATATATATGTACATCGGCTCTGGTCTAAGAATTAAAGGAAAATATGCATGCATGGAAAAGTTGGAGGTCTTGTTTATCGATGTATATGTGGATTGTAACTTTTGGTTAGGGCTAACGATCAATAATGTTGTGTTGGGCTTGCTCTAACTACCCATACCCTCGGCCTTGATGATCTCTTGGTAGACGGAATGTTATGACCGGCATCTCTTACACGCGACGAAGGAGCTCAGGTGGCTAGCAGGAGGACGCAAGGCTACGTGCGTACGCTGAGTTGGGCTCCAGGCCCAAATTATCGTTATATACTATTATTAGAAATATTGGTATTGTTAGGGAGTTATTTCTATTTTTACTAGAGAAAAGAGATATAAATATTCTTGTAAGACTCCTTTGAGAATTTTAAGCAGAAAACATATTGTTTTCTCGGCTTCCCAAAGGAGCCGGGAGTTTCTCCGTAACCCTGCCCTAACTTCGCGTCATTAGCAGCCACGGCGCCCGCCGCCATTGCCTCCCCGGCGCCCTCAAGCCTCGTCCAAAGAATCACACACACGTACAACCTTCGTTACATCCTGTGGAGAGCTAGGCACCGTAGCGACTTTGGTATCGACTCGAGCACGATGACCCGCTTTGCCACCCGCCTATTGTCGCCGGTGCCTCTGCGCTGTCTGTCCTTCATCCATCGTTCTCCGGCGCCACGCATGCGGCATCCTCCGAGATCTCGGGCGCCTCCACGGCCTCCGGCGGACCTTCTCGACCTTGGAGTCCCCGGCCGGGTGGTTGATCGATCGGCCGCAACGCGTAACCGCCATGCGATCGGCCTTGGCGGGTCTCCTTCCGCCGCCGCCCCCGCCACCGGGCGCCTCCTCCTCCACCACCACCGCCGGCTATACTATGCTCGCATCGCAGCGAAAGCGCGCTTCCCCTGGGCATGCCGCCGAAGCGGGGCGGGTACCCTCCATCTTCTTCAAGTGGCCGTCCTCACCCCCCCGTCCCGACTGGCACGCTGGCGGTCGGTGGCACGCGCCCATCTACACAACGGCCACCTCGCCTACACCGTCCGGCGGCAGCCTCCATCGCTCCCTCGGTTCCCACCTCGGGGACGTTCTACGGCGGCACGGACGGAACGCTCCTCTACGGTGGCGCTCCTGCCACGACCGCGTCGGCGGTCCTCGGAGGCGGTAGCCCCGGCGCCACCCCCCCTGCGAGCGATTTTCAGCGGCGTTCTCGACCGCCGAAATTCTACAAGCTCGAGTTTGCTACTTACGGCGGCAGGATCCCCTCAATTGGCTTAACCAAGTCGAAAGCAATTTTTCCAGCCAGACAACAAGACCTTGGCTTCAACTACGCACATGGTTGGCATCGTTACCATCTTCGTGGCGCTGCCCAAACATGGTATTACGCGCTCGAGCAAGATGAAGGCATGCCCGCTTTGAGCGCTTCGCTTCACATTGTTTGTGCCGCTAACGTTCGTCCGCCTACGCGGTACTCGTTTACGGAGCTGGCTCGGCCGCCTTCTTCACCTCCACTTGTCCAAGATTATTCGGAGCGTTACAACGCCGCCCTCTCTCGCCATGAGCGCGATCTCAATGCTCGCCGAAGGCACAACTCTCGCCGGGCGGCCTTCCGGAGCACATCAAGGTGGATGTGGAGCTGCACCATCCGCAAGACTTGCGATCCGCCATGTACTACGCTGCGGGCTTACGAGCGTCGGCGGTTGCTTTCTGCTGCGCAACAACCGCAGCAGCAACGTGGGTTTTCGCGTCCTCCGGTAGCCTTCGGCTCCATACACCGCCCGCACCGGGGCAGCTCCATCTGCGGGGCGGTCAAGCGGTCCAAAGAACCGGCAGCGCCTACACAGCCTGAGGCAATATGCGGTTCCGCCGGTATCCCCGGTGGCCGACAACAGAACGGCGTCGCCCAGGGCTTCTGCTTCAATCTGCGACGAAGCGTGACGTCCCGCGGACATGTCTGTCGGCGCTTGTTCTACTTGGAGAACGACGACTATGTCGACGCCGATATTCCGGCCGAGGTCGCCGCGGCGGCTGTGTTACGGGAGGAGCCCGCAGTCGCCCCTGTCCTAGAGCCCGCGGACGACGCGCCGTCCGCAGGGGCACACCCCACCGTGTCCTCAGACGCGCGCTTCATGGCGCTTCGCCCAAGAACGCCATCTTTGCTGCTTCATGCGATAGTGCGCGCCACCGTCTGGTGGCTCTCCTCGACTCGGCTCGACGACTAACTTCCTCAACGCCGACCTCTTGATCGTCTCGGTGACCTGACTGTTCCGCATCCCTCGCCTGCGAGTGCTGCGTGGGCTAACGGCGATCGCGTGCCTTGCCACGGCCTAGCCGATGGCGTCGCCTCGACCATCGGCACCGAGGAGTTTTCCATCACCGCTTCGGCCTCGCCTTTGGCGAAGTTCGACCTCATCCTGGGGTTCGAATTCCTGAAGACCCTCGGCCCGGTTCTGTGGGACTGCGAGAACCTCTCCGTGTCCTTCACGCGAGCCGGACGCCACATCCTGTGGAAGGGCCTGGGCTCCCCCTGCGACGACACCAGGGAGCCCAAGGTGCCCAAGGTCCGGGCGGTCTGCACCTCTTCCGACCAGCCCCTCTTGGATCGCCTATTGCTCCAGTTTGGCTCGATCTTCGATGAGCCGCGCGGCCTGCCGCCGGCGCGCCGCTACGACCACCGGATTCACCTCCTTCCGGGCACCGCTCCAGTTGCCGTCCGCCCCTACCGCTACCCGCAGCTCCAGAAGGACGAGTTGGAGCGGCAATGCGCCGCTATGCTGGACCAGGGGATCATTCGTCCCAGCACATCTCCGTTCTCCGCCCCGGTTCTCCTTGTTCGCAAGGCGGACAATTCCTGGAGGTTCTGCATCGACTATCGCGCCCTCAACGCGAGGACCTCCAAGGACAAGTTCCCCATCCCGGTGGTGGAGGAGCTCCTCGACGAGCTCCACGGCGCCCACTACTTCACCAAGCTGGACTTACGTTCCGGCTATCACCAGGTGCGGATGCACCCAGACGACATCAGCAAGACGGCCTTCCGCACGCACCAGGGGCACTACGAGTTTTTGGTGATGCCTTTTGGCCTCTCCAATGCCCCGGCCACGTTCCAGGCGCTGATGAACGACGTCCTCCGCCCATATCTCCGCAGGTTCGTGCTGGTGTTTTTCGATGATATCCTGATCTATAGTTCCTCCTGGGCGGAACACCTGCAGCACATCGTCGTCGTCCTCAACGCTCTTCGCGCCCACCGCCTGCACCTCAAACGTTCCAAGTGTTCGTTTGGGGCCTCCTCCGTGGCCTACCTGGGCCATGTCATCTCCGCAGCAGGCGTTGCCATGGACGCCGACAAGATCGCGGCGGTTGCTTCTTGGCCCGTGCCACGGTCTGCTCGGGCGCTGCGGGGCTTCTTGGGCCTCGCCGGCTACTACCGGAAATTCATCCGGGACTTCGGGATCATCGCGGCACCCCTAACGCGTCTCTTGCGGCGAGACGCGTTTGCCTGGGACGACGAGGCCGCCGCGGCCTTCCAGGCGCTCAAGGACGCCCTCACTACGGGGCCAGTCCTGCAAATGCCCGACTTCGACAGGCTTTTCACGGTGGACAGTGACGCCTCGGGTGCGGGGTTCGGCGCCGTCCACATCGTATGCCGGCCCCTCGCCTTCTTCACCATCCGTTCGCGCGCGCCACCTCAAGCTTGTGCGCTTATGAGCGCGAGCTTATTGGGCTGGTGCAGTCGGCGCGGCATTGGCGGCCTTACTTGTGGGGGCGCCACTTCCTCGTCTGCCACGGACCACTTCGTCTCAAGTACTTGCCGGACCAGCGCTTTGTCGGCGGTGCCGCAACATCGCGGGTCGAGCAAAGTGTTCGGCTTCGACTTCGCCGTGGAATATCGCCTGGCGCCTCAACACGGTCGCGGGCGCTTTGTCCCGCCGTGATGCCGAGACCGATGACGGCAACCTACCAAAGCAGGTGTGGCCCTCTCCGGGCCATCCTTCGCTTTCCTCGACGACGTCGCGTCGTGCTACAGCCCTCCGCACCGGACGCTGTCTTTGCTGCCGAGCTTGCAAGCCGATGAGCTGGGCGCCCCGCACGTGGACGGTGGCCTCTTGCTGCATGGCACACGTATATTTGTGCTCGACTGGTGATCTCCGGCACCAGGCCGTTCAGCTTCGCCCATGGTGCCGCCATGAAGGGGTCCAGAAAACCTTGCACCGCCTCCGCTTGGACTTTTATATTCCGGTGATCGGGCGATGGTCCAAGATTGGGTGCGTGCTTGCACTACTTGCCAACGCAACAAGATCTGCCGATCCTGCAGCCCGCCGGTTTAACTTCACCATTTGGAGGTACCGTCCCGGTATGGGGCGGATATCTCCATGGATTTCATTGAAGGGCTGCCTAAGGTCGGCGGCAAGTCGGTTATTCTCACCGTCGTCGACCGATTCTCGGCACGCACACTTCATCACGCCGGCCACCCCTTTACACCATGGCGTCGTCGCCTGCCGCTTCTTCGACGGCATCGTCCGGCTTCACGGGTTCCGACCTCCATCGTGAGCGATCGGGACCCGTGTTCACCGCCATGTGTGGCGTGACTTATTCAAGATGGCGGGCGTGACTCTGCGTATGAGCACGGGCGTTTCATCCCCGAGACGGATGGGCGGTCGGAGGTGGTGAACAAGGTAATCGCAATGTATTTGCGCCGTATTACGGTGATCGGCCTCGCGCTTGGGTGGATTGGCTCTCGTGGGCGGAGTATTGCTATAATACTTCCTTCCATATCGCCCTCCGCGCGCGCCTTTTGAGGTGGTGTATGGGCGCCCCTTTGCCATCCCGCCTTTATCGGCCGGGACCGCACGTCATCGAGGCTGCGGATGCTCTTCTTCGCAGTCGTGACGAGATGCTGGCTGAGGTTCGCCAACGCCTTATTCAAGCCCAGCAGCTTGCGAAGAAGTATTACGACGCCAACCACAGGGAGGTGGAGTTCGACGTCGGTGCGTGGGTCTGGCTGCGCCTTCTTCACCGCACGGCGCAGTCTCTGGACCCCCGTGCCAAGTACAAACTCGGGCCACGATGGGCTGGTCCGTTCCGCGTGTTGGAACGCATCGGTCGCGTCGCTTATCGTCTTCAGCTACCCGCCGGCGCGCGCTTGCATGATGTCTTCCACGTCAGCCTGCTGAAGCCGCATCGCGGCGATCCTCCAGCGTCGTCCGGTGTTCTTCCTTCGACGCAGGATGGCCGCGTCCTGCCAGCCCCGGACCGCGCCTTGCAAGCGTTGCAGCGTCGCGGAGTTTGGCAGGTTTTGATCAAGTGGCGTGGCATGGCTATTGACGATGCCACCTGGGAGCGCCTCGACGAGTTCAAGATTGCCTACCCCGACTTCCAGCTCGAGGACGAGCTGTTTTCGCAGGCCGGGAGAGATGTTATGACCGGCATCTCTTACACGCGACGAAGGAGCTCAGGTGGCTAGCAGGAGGACGCAAGGCTACGTGCGTACGCTGAGTTGGGCTCCAGGCCCAAATTATCGTTATATACTATTATTAGAAATATTGGTATTGTTAGGGAGTTATTTCTATTTTTACTAGAGAAAAGAGATATAAATATTCTTGTAAGACTCCTTTGAGAATTTTAAGCAGAAAACATATTGTTTTCTCGGCTTCCCAAAGGAGCCGGGAGTTTCTCCGTAACCCTGCCCTAACTCGCGTACGCAAGCAGCCACGGCGCCGCCGCGCCGTCTCCCGGGCGTCCTCAAGCCTCGTCCAGCAATCACACACACGTACAACCTTCGTTACATCCCAGGGAGAGCTAGGCACCGTAGCACGGAACGTGATGCCGAGGCGTGGAGTTTCTAGAGCACTCTTTTAGGTGCTCTCACAACTCTATATTTTTCCTGGAGTAGAGCTATACCTGTTTGGCTGAAAAAACATAGAATAGAGCTTTTTTTTTAGAAACACAGAATAGAGCTGAAAAATATAGAGTACTCCGCGCGTTGCTGCGGAAATACGTGGACACCAATTTTATAAAAACATTGGATAAAGAAGCTAAGCAAAGGGATAAAGAATAAAGTTGTGTGGCATTTGTTTGGAGAATAATGTGTATGATATAGGAGTATGGTGGGAAAAGATATATAATGCATAGAATGGAGAATTGTCATAATATATGTAATTTAAAATTTTATTTGTCGTTTTGTGCAATGATTTGTTTGTCATTTTGTGCAATGGGATGACCAAATATCAACATGAACTTAAAATTTTCTTTGCCATAATGGCTAAAAGTTGAAGGAAACTATGTGTAAAAATATTTCAGGGATTGAAAAAAGGGAACGATGGGATATTTTAAGAAGGTTACCTAGTTATTTGTGTTTCCATGGTAGTCGTAGCCTGATTTTTGGAACTAACCAATAAAAAATCGAGACTTACGCTTGGCCAGTGATGAAGATTAAATTATGGGACATTCTTGATTTTTTTAGTATAAAGCAACGGCCAGCAGTTGGTTGTCTGATGCACGTAACAAACCCGTAAGAAACACTCGACTGGACACTTGATTTTGACACCCTATGTGAGTCCAAAGAAGATCTTCACGCATGACGATAAGACAAACACACAAATCAATCAAACATAATCTCTCCTCATTTTCCTCTGTACAGAAATTGATAAACTTTTGGGTGGAATGGAGATTAATGGGAGTACAACTAACGAATCTAGCTGCCGGCGTGGGCCAAGAGGTCACCTACTACTCCGATCGAGAAGCCGGCGGTCAGACATCGTCCCTGGGTCACAGGTGAAGTGGTCCCTGTGCACTGAATGATGGCCGGCGATTCCGTCAAGGCCGTCTTCTGACGGCTCGCAACCAATCCAGGATCTCTGCCCCGGCGTTGCCATCCTCTGCGTCTTCGCCTTCCATCCTGTCCTCCTCAATGCATCCTCCAGCCCAAGAGGAGGTTGTCCGATGGCTTCCTTCTCTCTATCGTAGCTTTCCTTGTCCTTCTTATCATCTGGGACGTAGATGTGGAGAACATACTGGATCACCTGCAAGTGTGCCATGAGGCCATTGGCTAGATGCATATATATGATGGAGAGGAATCACGGAAGATTGAAAAGCCAAGGCAGGCAAGGTCCCTTCGGATGCCCGAAAGTTATAGGAGGCTGCCGTTTCGTGAACTCAAGTGGTCGTTGCTGTCACCGCCGATAAATGTGGTGAGAAAAAATTTGAGGGTCTTTTATTTCTGATGACGTGGCTGCATGAGAGCTCAGCTTTAGAGTTGGGTATGAACTATAATATATAGAGATTATTATAGATTCCATGATCAGTCTGGGCTTGCTGGAGCGGTGGTTTTGGGACCAATGATGAAACATATGTGGCCCTGTATGGCTGAAAGACACATTCGTTCTAGCCCGCGGACGGTGGGCGTAGTTTGGGAGTACGTGGGATGACCTCGCACGGCTCGGGCAGTTGGGCGAGAGAGACGCAGCGATTGTTGGTCTCGGCCAGGCGGCCCAGCAATCTTTTTTTTTTGACGCTGACGCGGCCCAGCAATCTCGCCAGTAGACGCACGCGGCACGCACTCATCACGTATTTGGAAGTTTAATTTGAAGGGATTCAGAGCCGGAGGGAACAGTTATGCGTACCAGCAGTTTGCACGTCATTTGAACTCAAGCACTGCCCAACGTTCGCCAACTACGAGCGCGCCGTACGTATATCTACATAAGAACGCGCCCATGAACAGCCGAGCAGCAAACCAACCGCTTGCTTTTCCAGTCTCTGGGAACGTCGCGAAAACAGTTCCACTTCCACGTACGTTCTCTCACCAAGAACGCACCCATGGACCGCAGCAACGTCGCCGCGGCCGGTGCGGTGTCCGTCGAGGTGCGCGGCGGCGGCGGCGGCTCGCCGCCGGCGGGCGCGGGGAGGAAGCGCCGCGCGGTGGCGAGGGGCGTCCAGAGCACGCTCTCCAAGACGTCCATGCTGGCCAACTTCCTCCCCACGGGCACGCTGCTGACCTTCGAGATGCTCCTCCCGGCCGCCTCGGGCGACGGCACCTGCTCGGCGGTCAGCGTCGCGATGCTCAGGGCGCTCCTCGCGCTCTGCGCCGCCTCCTGCTTCCTCTTCCACTTCACCGACAGCTTCCGCGCGCCGGACGGGAAGGTGTACTACGGCTTCGTCACGCCGCGGGGCCTGTCGCTGTTCAGGACCGGGCTCGACGGCGTCGAGGTGCCCAGGGAGGAGAGGTACCGGCTCGCCTTCGTCGACGTCGTGCACGCCGTCATGTCGGTGCTGGTCTTCGCGGCCGTCGCGCTCGCGGACTACCGGGTCTCCGGGTGCCTCGTCACCGGCCACCGCAAGGAGATGGACGAGGTGATGGAGAGCTTCCCGCTCATGGTGGGCGCCGTGTGCAGCGGCCTCTTCCTGGTGTTCCCAAACACCCGCTACGGCATCGGTTGCTTGGCTGCGTAGAAACAGCAGAGACCAGAACAGAGAGTATGGCAGTGTAACTTTCTTCCGTACCTGTGAATCTGTGATCAAATGGTGTCTTGGATCATTTTATGCTTCATGTTTTCTTAGCACCTGTAAAAAACTTGGATGTGATGTGATCCTATCTTAATCAGTACCGATTTGAAATTTCTTCAGAATAAGTCAGAAGGGGACTGGGGGAAAAATCAGGCGTGGAGTGAACATTGAATAGATTATACAAGAGAATGGCCACCAAATAGCTTTACACCAGATGCAAAATGCATTCCTTTCAAAAGAATGGTAAGACTGGCTCAATCTATCTATCCTAACGTAAACTGCCGCCGCTGTATCCTAGATTCTAGCAAGATACTAGGAGTATTTTACAAGCCACAAAGTAAGCAAAGCAGTACCCTCCTACCTACGCCAAAACAGATGTGACCTACATTCTGTCTACAATGCATATCCCCAAGTTTGACTTGAAACTCTTCAAACTGCGGACGAAACAAACTTAGAAGATATCCAAAACTTTGTTTCCCTTCCAGTTCTGCAAGAATCCTCTTAGGCGGGGCTGTATATATCAAGAACGTTTTAGCGTGACGGTGTCTGTTCAAGCAACGGCCAACAGCAACCACCGTAACATAAAGCACCATTCGCATTATTTCTGTTATTCTTTGCAACATGTTCCTCGTTTTGTTTTCTGAACCTTATCCCAGAGGCACATCATATCCCTTGGTTCTTGGTAGTGAGCAACCACATACCCATCCTCGCATCCTTCAACCAAGATCCTCCCATCATTCTCATACTTGACATCCAAGCCATCCTTCTTCATCTCATTGATCCATATTCCCATCGCGACATCCTCCAGCTTGAACATCTGTAAGAGTGATGATGATAATATCCTATTCAGTATAGAAAGAATTTGAAATACCATGACCACAGCGGTTAGAAACCAGCAGCTACTAAGGTTGCGTCTATTTTTAAGATACTGAGTAGATCATACATCACAGTATTTGTCATATTTATTGCCTTTAATGCTATCCAAACTGAAGGAACTAAACCGTTCCAATTACTCCATATAACAGCACGAAAATAAATTTCCACAGAAGTTTGGCAGTACCTTTAACTCCCCACTCTTGTGTTTCCTGTAAACTTCTTTAGCTATGTCCTTTGAAACAATATATCCTGGTCCATGCGCCCATGGAGGATAACTCTCCTCAGGCCATTCCTAATTCAAGCAAAACATTAGTTACAGTTACCACACTTGATCCGCCGCACAAAATGGTAAAACCAGAACTAAATTATTGAAAATAAGGCTGCAAAATATGCTTAAAAACCAATATGCTAATAAGCAGAGTGACAACCAACCACTAGTTAGTGCTGCAACACTGCAACAGTATGCAGGTGCTTAACCAGCTTTTATATGTTTCTCATACATGCATGCAGGAGCCCCTAACCTCCTAATGCTGCTTTTATACAAAACTTGAGCTGCTTAAGTGAGCATTTACGCAATGTCTCAATCCACCATTTATAGAACATTAGAGAAAACACATGGCAGAGCAATGGTCTAGAGGAAGAGCCTTATCATATATAGAAATGATATTTTGCAGAATCTCTTGATATAAACATATAGCATTTGCGGTCCTCAAACTTGTACTGGGGTGTCATTTAGGTAGACAAACTCTTAAAATCTACATCTAGGTTCATAATCTTGTTTAAGTGTGTCACATGAGGTCCAAATCACCCTAATCAACATGTAATTACGTATGTGGCAGTGGCACTCTTGCATGAAGTCTTAGATATCCCCGTTCTCTACTACATGCTCATGGCCATTGTCACTACCATGTATTGTGCATATAAAATTACCATGTACCATTTGATATGCCACATAGACTAAGCTTGTGCTGATTGGAGTGATTTGAACCTCAAGTAGCACATTTAGCAATTTTAGGGACCCATATGTGCAATTTAAGAGTTTAGGACACCACAGAGCATGTTTAAGGACAATTGGTGTATTTTACTCAAGTATATATAATTTAACACAAGTTACCTCAGGGGTTATGTACCACTTGCTATATGGATCTCGATGAGGCTGGGAATCAGAATTGACACGACCATACAACAGTCCATGGCTGATATTGGTTCGGTCGAGGGAAGAAAGTATTTCATCTACTCGAACAAAAGCATCGTCATCAGTTTTCATCACATACTTGGCTGACAGGACATTTGTCTGCAAAGAACACTTGCTTAGAAAATGCAAACATAATATCAAGTGCCGTCTAAATAAAATAAAAAATAATGCAATAAATCAGATATACCCCATAGATGCAGATCGCTATGGTCTTCCAAAGAATCAGGCTATAGTAATCCACAAATGGCATCAACTGGATGTCTCCATATGTTCGCGCTTCATTCCAGAGTTCCTCATTGACCACCTCATTTTTGTGCTTCAAACAATGGAAGGTAGGGCCAGATGAGTATAGACTCTAAATTGAGATTTAATTCAAACTAGTAAAAGGGCGTACCCAGTGCAGAGAGCTCCCACTCTGTGCGGGGTCTGGGGAAGGGTGTCAGTGGCAAGCCTTACCCTCGCCTGTGCAATGCGAGGAGACCGCGACTCGAACCCGGGACCTTCCGGTCACAGGCGGTAAGACTCTACCGCTTGCACCAGGCCCGCCTTTCAAACTAGTAAGGGTAGAAAATTATAACATATAGAAAAGTGACTAGTAAAACCATTATGTTTAATGGCTGTTCAAACAATAGTATTGATAAACAAAAAAAAAATGGTGTGATAGGTTGCAATTGCAAGCAGTTATGTAGAGAAAGCAATCAACAGAGACAGAAATACCCTCAATGGAGTGGTAGTTGCATGCATAATTTGTATCCGATTGACCACAATAGTGCACTCGACATATTGTTTAGGATCTATTAAGATGAGCGATGACTTCTAGTATGCTATTGTCCTTCTACATCATAATTTATCTTGTACATACTTCTAAGCATAGAACCATACTAAAAACTAAAAGCCAAAGCAACTATATTGTCAAATTACCATAATATAGCTGTCCAATTTCAAAGTTTTATTCTTACCAGGCCAACAAAGAAACGAACTGCAACTTTTCCTGAGCGCACATCATCATACTGCATCCAAGTTCTGCGAACTGCCATTCGGCGTTTGAAATTATTAGCTGTAGAGAAGACCCCAATGAAAAGATCAACAGATTTATTCATGGGCACAGGTGGAGCCTTCAATGTTTCTAAGTCGGTGACATGCTCGAAGTCCTCTGTTGTAGGCAGGCCACTTGCTATCACAGATAGCAATTTAATATCTCCTGCAATTCTTACTTCACCAACAAACCCTGGTTCCAAATCCTGGAGAGATCAATATATAAAGTGTAAATATAACAATAAAATAAAGCAGCACATAACATACTGTGATATCACTAAAAAGAGTGCATAACTAAAGAAAATAGTTTCATGTTGGCATGTATGAAATGACAAATACTTTAGCACATAGGGGGAAATCATTTTGCCTATAAATTGCTGTAGGATGCAAAGGAATGATGGGTTATTTATACTTATGCAAGACTTACCTCTCGGAATGCAAACGAAGTGATATGTTTGCCATCTACAGTCATATGTATCCCATGTGCTCCAATACGAAGAATTGCTACAGCAAGATATCCCTGTCTGAATGGAAAATACTTTCTAGGTTCCGCTTTCTTCTTCCTTGCAGCTGTCATGGTCGAAACATTTGAACGCAACCTAGAGGGAAGGATTTCTTTCTGGTCCTCACCTACCATGCTACTACATGTTTCTAGATCATCCACTGTGAAACAAGAGAAAGCAAAGAACCGATGTCAACCCTATGAAGAAGATTGTCGCCAAGACATATCATTTTGTTTAACAGCATATAAGAAATAAAAACAAACAAAAAAAATGCATATCTAGATCAATCAACACATTTCAGCTCCATTGTCTTAGTAAAGTGCACAGTTATGGAGATATATGTCAGCAACATCAACTGAAAAAGTTTTTCATTATATTTTGTATGTGCATGGCTAGCTTCAATACTTTAACAAGTGGATAAAGTAGCCAGATTACAGAAAGATTTACTCATAATATCATGGTTCTTGCATGGCCTACATAAGATATGGACCACTGAAAGAAAAGTACCTTTTGCACTGTCCTTAGCATCTGAATCAGGAGATGGGCAACGGTTTTCAGAACCCCAATCATCAGCTATTGTCCATGTATTTTGGACTATTACAGGATCTTCTGTGAGTTTATCACCAAGAAGGCGGACATTATAATGAAGGACAATTGGAGGGTCTGGTTCACCAGGAACTGCAGCTCCAGTTAACTCTATCTTAAAATTGCCCAGAAGACCACCAGGAGTGCCAATAATAGTTATTGAAGAGCCCTGAATCAATCCACAGGGAAGTTTTAAAGCAAACCTATCCCCTAATCTTGTGGCATTCATCCTTCGGATAGAATAAGGGCATTGCTTTCCTTTGTCCTTCTGCTGAATGCTGCCATTAACAGAAACAACTGAATCGTCATATGCAAGGGCTGTATTGAGTTCCCTCCATGCAACTCCAGCTTCCTTGATTGCCTCTACTCCATCTGGTAGAATGTGGGCATGAGATAATAGGTGTCTCAAATGATTCCAAGAATGTAAAGATTGAAGTTCTCTATCAGAGAGATTTCTGGTAATGGAAAGGTTGGATGCCAAGAGTCTGGTTGATATTACTTCAGAAGAATTCTGTGGATTCTGGATTGCAGGTGGGTTTGGAACATCTAACCAATGTAATTCTGCCGTCCTGTTTTGCTGGAAAACATACTGAAGCGATTTGTCTGCAAGTGGGCTATCCAATATCACATATCTTAACATCAAGATGATGAACAAAGATACAATGACAAAGCCGCCATGCCATTTCTTCATCACTCAAAACCTTGTGACAAGTTGGTCCGGAGTTTGCATTCACTATATCTTCAATCTAAAGCATCACATAAATTCAGAACCAAACCATCCAATCAGAAAAGTTGAACAAATTCCTGCTGAACTGTCACCCTCATGTGGTGTATTCAACAACTCCCTCAACGTAACAAAACATTCCCAGGTGTATCCAGAAAGCTTTTATAACCACAAGGAAGCGTGCCAACGAAGCTTGAGGCAGGTTGGAGTGCCCTACCAACCAGAAGAAAACAGCAGACAAGAATCAACTTTATCCTAATGTTTGAGATGTTGGTTGCATAAAAGCATTAATTCGGGTATACAAGGCAAAAGGTTAGGCTCCAGTCACATACTCCTATACGCATACTTGCTTTTGTGCATATCACGATCTGTAACTAATGACGAACTCTCAAACCCCACGGCTAGGGACTCATCACTCAGCAATCATGCACTTCAATTCGACTAAGAACAAACGTCACTAACTCTTGTGGCAATACATGCCGAATCCAATTCTCGCTTTAAATGGGGAAGAGTTAGGGTTGGCTACGAATCACATCAAGAAACAACAGATAAACTGTTTGGGGAAAAAATCAAGAGTAGTAAAACTATCACAAAATCCTAAGGCGGGATCGCGGCTACTAATAACCGAAAATTTCCAATTACAAAATATTTGTAAGAGGGAAGAAAAAAAAAACGAGCAGCATAGTAATTTTTTTTACTTCGAACAAAAAGGTCATAAAATAGACAGCGCGAATCTAGCGTCACCGCATAAACCGCGCCGACAATTTTCTTTTCGAAGATTTTTTTTTAAATGAAAGAGCATCACTCAGATACTCTTGCACCTTTAGAAATGGGGACGCAGATCACCAGAGTCCCAACGAAATCTGGCGCACGCCAACACGCGAAATCAGAAATGAAGCAAGCAGGCGGCAAAGCACACGAGCACGGAGCACGCGAACCCCAAATTTCGGAGGAAAATCGCCACACGACAGCGTCATCCTCCTCCACACGACCGCCCCCCATCTCGCAATGTGTAACTCCAAGCCCGCAAAGCACAAGCCCAATGCCAGAATCACTCACCAGTCACCAGGAATCCTCCGCCGCCGCCGCCGCCCGGCCGCTGGGCCGCTCCGAAGAGCCTCGCGCGCGCTCGGCGGGGCACTCCTGAGTCCTGCCTAACCCCGCTGGCGCAGGCGCCGCCTGAGCGACGGAGCTAGCGAGCAGCAAGGCCTCCTGAGGAAGCCACCGAGACCGGGAGCGAGCGACGAACAAGTCAGGTGAAGGTAGGACAGGAGAGCGCAGGAGAAGAGAAGTCGAAGGCGGTGTGAGAGGGAGGGAGCTTGTGACTGTGAGGAGGCTGCTTCAGGTCCACGCCACGGACCGACCGACCGCGAGCGGGCGAATAGGCGCCGTCGCGTGTCGCGGGGCTCGCTCGGTCAGTCTCTTTGCCCTGCCGTGGCGGAGAAGAGAAGAGGAGTCGCGGTCGGGCGGCGATGCGCCTGCGCGAGGGTGGGTGCACTGGGTAGGTGGGTGGGTGCGTGCCGTTGGGTCGGCCGGGGCCAGGCTGCGGCCGCGCGATGCGGACTGGGACCTCACTCGTTTGCCAGTTGCCACGCTTGCTTCGGCGGTC